>MUAA02000043.1:0-600000 GCA_014180765.2 Marchantia paleacea | reverse complement strand
TGGTGTTATTTTTAAATTATACTATATTCGATATTTTTAAATGACTTAAATCAAGATTATCACTATTAAATTTAGTGAAATTTTCAATCCATATTTGTAAGGGCTTAGTACAATAATTAACTTATGCATGTAATATGGTTTAATTATTAGCTGAAAATTGAGTGTGTTTTGTTTACACAAGTTGTTGAATTCTAATTGATTTTATAACATGTTATTTTTTATGATTAAAATATAAATATCTGACTTTGTAATATTTTTATTTTTGTTTTTGTTAGATTTTGAAAGTGAAATAAACAAAATAAATATATGTAAAATTATTGCACTAGATCTATTATTAGGGCAGACAACACCGTCAATAAAAAAAATTTACCTCTTACAATATTCAAAAGAAAACTCCATTCATGAAAGAAATATTATAGTTTAGTCAAACCCACTTTCAGCTTCAAAGAATTCATGTTCCTACACTAGCTAATGAGTCATCATAACCACATTCTCCAAGTCTCAACTTCAAAAAAGACCCTCCAAATAGCCCTAATTTGAACTCTAACCTTAAGGCCTAAAGCTTCTAACGTCATATCAGTACAAACTGCGCTAATTGCACTATCAATTATAATTACTATATATACGCATGTATGCATAGACATGAATAACTAGGGGTGCCGCTACATAAGTTATGATAATAAAAATTTATAAAAATCAATCACTCGTCTCACTATTCTTGAATCAAAGTTTTTTAATTTTGATTGATTTTTTCATGATTCTTTGAAAATACTAGATTAAAAACCTTAATTTAAGATTGTGTGTGCATAGGTGCAAAGGAGTATTTTATAAATATTATTCAAAATGATGTGATAATTAAATGATTGGAGATTGATTTGATTAATTAATGATATTTTGTTATACTATAATCTTTTTTTTACAATCTTTTTTATAATCACATTTTATGTCATAATCAAAACATTTTAAAGTAAATTTATCTCATTTTAATCATTATCAACTTCATTTTAAAAACACAAAATATTCATAAATTTTACAAGGAGGAAGTTTTAGAATATTGTTCATTCAAAAATATACATGAATCATTAAAGAACTCAAAATATTAAGTCGGTTGGCTACAAAATGAAACAATTTTGAAGTGTATGAAAATTTATATTTTCTCAAAACTCATAATTTATTTATTCTGAAAATTTTTCATTTGATTTCAGGTTATATAAATAAAGGCTTGAGAATAATTCAAAGAAAGACAAGTTATACCTCAATTTATACATTTAAACACAAATTAGATAGCATGCATACACTTATTGAGCTACTACATATATGCATACTCTCTCAGAATTTATGTATAGATTCAAGAATCTAAATTTGATAAGAGTAAAATCAGGTAGGGAGCATGTGTGTTGTCAATAGTTCTCATATTAAATTTATAAAATTGATTAGCTAACTCTTGAATGTATTATATTCAAGACGAAAAAAAATTATTTTCTCACTCATTGGGTTTACAATGTTATGTTACCAGATATTTTCATAAAACTCATTAAAAAGTACATTGAACTATACATATTTAGAATCTCATTTGAAAAAAATTTCTTTGTAATGTGATTTAAATATATAATCACATTTTGGCAGGTTACCAATTGTGTGTGGTTAAGAAAAGGTTTTACTGTAATTTATGCACATGTATTAGTAGGTATGTATGTAGTTGATGATAGTTGGGATATCTTAGTTGTTGAATGACATATTTCCCATGGTGATGCTATTGGGGCCTAGCTCCATGTTGCCCGTTTGGTTTCCTCCGTGTACTACTTGACGGGGTCTCTATATGCTTTTTGTCTGCTTATCGATTCTTTGTAGTTGATGATCGGCTCTTGTTCCACCTTTTTATAGGCAAGGTGTTCATGCACGTTTTACCTTGCTTGCACGCAGTTGATCCTTGACTGAAACGATGTCCTCAACATCTTTTCCACGCGACAAATGGGGTGTGATAAAAACCGAACGCGTGGAAAAGAAAACTTCATGATTTGTGGCATGTGCCATTATGACATTCTTTTTGTCTTCGAGTTTCGACATCCCAACAAAAGCTCTTTATCAAAAGTCACGGATTAAACTGACACCAGAAATTGAGACAGCGAAGGTCATGCACACCCACAATGCATAGAAGCCCAAATATTTTTTTTTCGTCTTTTCTTTCTTCTTCGTGTTGTGGACCTTGTCCTCATGCCAGAGTCCATCGGAGATGACCGGCCTCCATCCTCTGATACTCGAGAAGTCCGATCGTCTTGCGTTTCGGATGACACATTCGGCTTAGCTAGCCTCCACTGATGAGTGAGCCGATTATCAACTCTTGTTGTGCGCACTAAGATCGCGATTGGATGGCAGCTCATCATGTCAAATCTCACTTGCATGAGTGCTTCTAGGAAGGGTCCCACGGCAAGGTTCTGCATAAGTCATCTTCCATGGAGTCGTTGCCTCTTCCAGGCTCAGCGATGAGTGTTCTTGGACACAAGGACAGGTTAGAGTAGATTCTAACGATCTGGCATGTGCAAGGCATACTCGTATGCTTAGAAGTATGGACGAGCTCAATGTATCCACGAGCAAAATAAAGGGCGATATTTGTTTGAAAACAACCTCGAGTCATCTCCTTCAATAGTAGCCAGTCCCGTCAAAATCGTATGGAGGGATTATACAAGGCCACAAAAACGTTATGGAGGAATATTTTTCGGGTTAAAATGGTCAGGAACAAGTACACAAGTTCATATGTTCTAAAAGTGCGAATATGAGGAAAATTTTGTGTGGAATGTGGGATCCCGGGAAATAGTCCAAGGGACTGGCGTGAATTTTAAGGGACTGTTTTGAAACCCCTAGGAATTTATACCTATCGGAATGTCTTCAGGCCACTGAAGCTTAGAGAGATATTCCGGGGGACAGTCTATTGGGCCACAGGTCTGCGAATCATGTGACTCTTTGAGTGGGAGACTTAACTATACCTTAATTTGTGCGGTGAATCCAGGATTCCTTTGACCCGTTTGTTTTGATTGATTTGAAAAATTCTGGCTCAAAATGCTCTTAGATCAGTTTGGTTAGTCGATCTTTACAAAAAATCTGATCGAACTATTACACAAGCCAATCCAAGGAAACTAAGTATTCGCTTGAAAAATGTTGAGACATCAACCTCATCGGGTGAGTTACTTTAAAAAGACTCAACCGACCACATGTCGCTGCCATGTAGTTAGGATATTTACAATATTCAAGTTGGTGATGGAGTTCAAACGCAATGTTGTAATCTTCACATCTCTAATTTGTAGTGAACACTCCTGATTTTGTGCTGAACGCACGGAGCCCAAATTCTAGCTTTATTAAGACTCCCAGTTGAGAACATCGTGCAAGTAACTGATTTTCTATTCTAAAACCCAATTAATAATTATTCGAATTAACTTGACCTAATTGAATTTTTCCCAGGATAGTTTTTTGTTCGATAGACGTTTATTGTAGACAAAAGATGGGCCGGTGTGCATTGACCTCTACGCTACCTGAAGGTCCTTCTAGATGTGATTCTTGTTTTTGTTCGTTGTCACGGACACGAGGCATTTGGTATCGCCCATTTCTTCGACTTCCATGTCAGCTTACAAGTAGCGGGCTGTGGTCCGTTTTCTACAAGTGGAATTCCTGTGCACGAAGCTGAGAAAGTGACTACTCCAACTTCCTTAAGTTCACATACCTCACAGAACGGCATCAAAAGAAGCGGTTGATAGAGAGTGGCAGGTAAAGCAGCGGATGATCTTCGCTGCACCCATATGTGTCCAATGTATAGTCTCCACCCAGTTGCATTCGAAGTTTATAAACCATATTTAATAAACATATCAGTCCACTATCATTCGTCATACAATGTACGTCCCGTCGGAGCAGAAACAGGAGTACCTGCCATGTGACGAATTGAAAACGGCCTTGAGAACAAAATAATTTGAAGTGAGTGCGCATCTTTGTGCACACCCACTTCCTCATTTAACACTACTTTAATCAAGTATACCCTAGCTCTTCCTCTTCCTCACGACTTTACGTCTTTAATCTGCATAGAGACGAGACAATTGTGTACGAGATATGTTGCAGAGTTTGCGAGGGCAACAACGAAGGATATAATGAACAATTACCGGAGCGGATGTCCACATCCGCTCAATCGAATATACAACTCCAAAAACATTTTCCTTTCATCTTTTGATACGCACAACTTTATAGTGGACATTTTTCTACCCACCATACACTCTCCTTTCAAAAGTTGTCTTACCTGGCAGCGCGATGAAAAAGCAGGCAATTGATTCGAGACCACTCGAAGCATGGAATATGCCATACCTCTTCACAAAGTAACAATTTACATATTCTCCATCATCCGACACTAAACGAGTTTTAACTTTGACTACACGAATGACAAACTGTACTTTCTTCCCGACTCACCAGACCCACACATCTTACATAGACGTGCTAACTGTCACGCACAAACTGCACGAAATTAAGACTGGCCCGTCGTCTCACTACGTTTTCTACAGATAATGTTTGTCACTAGTACCAAACAATTTTCTCCACCGAAACAGAAATATTATAAAAACCGTACGACAAACCCTAGCGGATCTCACGCAGGTGTGAACATTCACTTCTTGATTTCTGAGAGGTCAAGGACAACAGATCTCCCACATGCACAATTGCAAAGTCTAATCGTACAGCCTTTGAATCCACAAAAGAATGAGACCTGAACCTGGTCGCGATACCTTCCAAGTACACGACGGATGACCGAGTAACGCACAATCGTACTCCGAGAGCCCAAATGCTAATCGGATAGAAGTATTGTGTGAACATTCAGCGGAGACAGGCAACAAGAGCAGCGCGAGTAGCCAAGGGTAAAATAGTTGTATATTACACGCATCATCGATGGCGGGCTGGAACATAAGTCTTACGACAACCTCTGCTCAAAGATGACTTCTAATCAATGACTCTCAGCACGAGATAGATAACTAGGCATTAGAGATGAGAGTGCTAGCTGGTGCTCAACATAGTAACTTCCATTAAAATTGTGGCACAGCAGCTTTTCACTCGAGGTGATTAAGATTCTACGGTACCGCTATTTCAAAAACGTGAGGCGTGACTTCTTCACGAAAGAGAGGGAAATCAATTGCATGATCCACCGATGCCAGCAGAGAATGCGCTCACATTGGACTGCTCGAAATCTGCAGCCTGCTTCTTTGCAGCCTCGGGAGTCACCAAAGCAGCGTTAAAAGACTCAATCACCTTGGGGTGCTTGTACTTGTACTGAACGCGAGTGTAGGAGTTCAAAATAGCAGTGGCAGCGGAATTCACCAACTGGCTGTAAGGCTCTGCTCGAGAGTCCGTCAGCGCGTCGAGCAAAGAAGTGTCACCGTATACCTTGGCCGCCTTCTCTCCGAAAGCGTCAGTCACTTTGGACTTGATGTTGAAGAACTTCGGCCATTTCTGAGGATTGGAAATCCAATACTGAGTTGGGCAAGCTCCACCAGTCAGCTCAAATGGAATCTCTGAGCCCTGGAGCTGGGTCGAGAAGTCACCTTGAATGCCCTCGTACCCAAATCTCGGCTGATTATTGTACTGCTGGAAGTTTACCTGGTTTTTCTGGGCAGTGCTCAACTGAGAATCTGTCTGAGTGTCCTCGTTCAGACCGGGGTAGTATCCATGGGGGTATCGCTCTGGAACAACCTGAGACTGATCCACAGTTTTATCGTTCGCGGAGAACTTCACATGGTTATCAGTCTGGTGGCTGCTGTAAACGTCCGCCTCGCCTTGGGTCTCTGCTTCTATGTCAGCGTTGCCGTAGTATCCGTGTGGATAACGATTTGGAATCTGCGTAGAAGCGTCGTTGTTGACGTCCTGAGACTGAGACGAGTAGCTCACGTACTTGCCTTGCTCGAACTTCGCCTCGCTGTCAGTCTGGGTCGAGTACAACGGGTTCTCGTCGCCTGGGTACCCATGGGGGTACCGATCGGGCACGACGGTGTTCGTGTCCTGATTCTCGGTGTTGGCCACGGAGTTGTATTGCACATTAGTGGTCTTGTATCCGGAATAGCGAGCCTCAGGATCGGTGTCCTCCGCCATCACCTGCGTGTTGTACTGCTCGGACCCTGGGTACCCATGAGGATAACGATCGGGGACGCCTGTCGGGGTCTCGTCGACGGGAGCTGCCGGAGTGTTAGTGTCGATAGGAGTTTCCTTCGCGTTCTCCACTGGAGTGTTTTCAGTCGACACGACTTTCTCGGATTGCTCGGTGATCTTCTGATTTTGATCATAATAGGTCCCCTGCGAGAAGGCCTCGTGGTGTCGAGCAGCCTTCGCGGTAGCCGCAAACACGCACAGTACCACCAATGCAGTGCACAACAATCGCCCCATGGCTGCGGCTCGTAGAGAGAAATAAACCGGCACTCACTCTCACTCGCTCGTCTAACTCCTCTAAGCTCCTTCCTCCGATCCCAACACCGACGAGGAATGCCGAACACAAGAGCTCGAGCTGAGAGCGAGAGGCTGCACTACCCACACACACTCGCTTTTGAAAGCTGGGAGCTTGAGTGGACGATAGAAGACTGCGGAGAGGAGCAACGGGTGAGCTGTAAAACTGCTAGCAGGCTCAGTCAGAAACTCAGAGAGCTCAGGCGTGCACAGCAGTCAGTCCACTTCTCGCTCACAAGCTCATAGTCCCAGCTTCTGCTGAAACGCTGGTGAGGGAAAAGGTCCAGGATGGGGCGGAAATTTGAGTATCTCTAACTTTCGCAAGGGCGAGGGAGGCGGGGAGCAGCTCCAGATCAGGCGCACATGCTCGACGTCAGGTAGCGCCACTGTAAAGATAGCCACCACCGCGCCGCTTGGCCGGGGAAGGACCGACCAGCAATGACCGCCAGTCAGTGGTTTTCGTGGGTGGACCGCCCCGATCATCATGTTGCGCAATCAGCGGACCACGCGCCGGTAATCACGCGACTCGCACATCCACACCTGCATGAATGAGGAGAGCACTCTAATTACGCAGTTGGTGTCGATGGTACACGGCACCTCCGCACTACCTACCCAGTTGCACTGCAACTAGATCAATCGATCGAACATGCGATGCGATGTGATCGATCGATCGATCTACGATCCTTCACGGTTTACCCATCAGACTTATCATGAATCCACAAGTGAAAATCCTGACCGTCGCTTCTCCTCCCACGCAAAACGCGCAGTCGCGTGCAGTTCATCTCCTTACTGGGTTGCTCTTGGCGCATGAACTACCCCCAGTACACTGTACTCTAGGGACCGAGTGGCAAGAGTCGAATCTACGGCGCACATCTCACGATTCCCTAGTAATTGCATCCCCCCGTCGATGGCTCGCGTCGTTTGAGAGCAGAACGCATTGCGCACCACAAAATGCGCGCCATTCCTCTCCTCGGGTACTTAGCGTCTCTGCCAAAGTAACATGTTGATTAAATCGGTTGAAAATTGAAATATCCCCTCACCTAATATAGAGACGACTCCCAACTTGGTGGCCCAGTCCATCTACTACATCACCCTCTTCTACGCCGTATGTGCACTGACCTCTCCGTGCACTGTCTCTACCAGGTCTTGCTCCTTGGGCCTCGCGAATAGCCAAATAGAGTCGTCGCTATAATGGAGCTCAGTCAGTCAGCGAGAGAGTCAGGCGGGCCGCGGGCAGTCAGTTACAGACCTTAGAATAGTCACCAGGTTCTCTTCTCTAGTAATAGCGCCGAGCTATATCCAGCTTCCGTGACACTTCCGTGACCTCCCCTCCACAAAGAGCCGTAATACAGTTACAGAAATCATGCTTAGTCTCGAATCTTTGACCCGCAAACAAACCCTAATCCAGCGACTCAAGACTGGCACTAATGGCCTGGTTCTGTACAGGGAACGAACGTGAGATACGGAGAGGGAAAAGAATTTGAAACGGTGGAAATTATTCGCCTCCTCGACAAAAGAGGGCGGAAATTTTGGAACCTCGTCTAACATTAGGATTTGTATACGTAGACCCGGAGTCTGGAAATCAGCATGTGAGGTCCTGCGATAACATGCTGAGGTTCACAAGCAACAATGCGTCGGAATGCACGCTGGCGGCGAGGTGGGGCTTTGATCCGGTTTGAAGACTTGCAAAGGGAAGTGGATGAGATGAGATGAGATCCTATGCTACGCTTCGCTGAGAACTTTACATGCTTCGTCGTCTTCGAAGTTCTAATTTTCCCTTCCACTGCGACCCTCGAGCGAGAGCGAATGATTCTTGCTCCTACGTGCAAGTTCTCGACAAAGACTTTCCTTGTCTCGCCGGGAGGAAGAAGGTACTACCTGAAGTGAGGCAAGCATAAGCTCGGAGGATAAATTTTGTGGGTCCTGCGCCATCATCACGGTCATCATCTGGGCTACTGGACTACTACTCGTTAAAACACATGGGTAGGAATATTAAAAACTAACTCGAGGAGAGCATGCAACATCTCTATCCTTTGGACCAAAAGTGTCAAATCTTCTAGCAAGGGATTCAATTGCATCCCATCCCAACCATGCCCATCCATCTATCTCTCTAGACCGTGCCTTTTTGCAAACCCGGTGCTCATTAGCAAGTTCAAAAGCGGGATCCCGCTGCACTCCAAATCGCCTATGAGAGCAAGCGGAGGGGGAAATGAAAAACACCTAAAAAGCGGATTTCCAAAGTTTTCCACCACCAAAGACGAAAATCACCGAATACAGACAAATGTTACCAAAAAATGTACTCTCAAGAAGGACATTAAAGAGAGGAAGAACAACCATCTAACGGAGCTAGCTAGAAAATAGGAGTGTACAGATTTTTATATCTGTACACTCCTAGTTTCTAATCTCTTCCACCATATTTTACTTTCAAACGGACCTTTTCTCCTGGAAAAGAACAAAGAACCTCGAACATGCTACAAATACCTACATCTTAATCTATTTCCCCGTCAGAGTTTATTAGACCGGGGATGGAAATAGCCCTTCTCCATCCAACTCTATGTCTATGTCTGCAGCGATTCAAACTCGTAGCCAAAGTGCCTACAATTTAAGCAAGCGAAATCTCGAGAGCCTTTTCTTGTGGGTCCTGCGGGTACTGTGGCCAGTGAATGCCCACCACAGAGCACTTTTCCCACCAAAACAAAAGGAGAATATAGTATCGGCGACAGCGCCCACACGTTAGCTGCAACATGTTTTCCTTTCCCGTTTCCAAATCAGACTAGGGGCAAACGAAAATAAAAGAAGCGAAAAAGTAAAGCCAAGCTCCACTTAAAGCTAGATCGCTTCTGTGGGTCCGGGGGGCCGGGTCTAGTTTAAAGCTCCGTCAACTAAAGGCTAACCTCTGTCTGCCCGTCTGTCCGTCATCTGTCTGTCTGTCTGTGGGTCCGTCGTCGCTCGCGAGGATATCATCGCCATCAGCAGCCTTGAGCTAGATTAGTCCATGCCAGGTCATGTCAGATAAAGCTCGGGTCAAGTTAAACAGGGTAGAATAGTCGGGTTACATCACCGTAGGTTAGGTTAGGGTCCTTGATGTCAGGTTAGGTTAAGCTAGTGGTGGAGATGTCCTCCTCGAGGAAGGGGAAAGGAGGAGGAGGAGGGGGTTCAAACTCGACGACCGATCATTTCCTGCGTTAGCGGCGGCAGCAGTAGCCAGCAGCGAAGAGAGAGAGGGAGGGAGGGAGGGAGGGAGGGAGAGCAATGCGATGCAGTGCAGGAGGAATAGTAGTGGGAGCGAGGGAGGGGTGTGCAGTGGAGGGAGGGTGGAATTGAATGAAAGTGGAAGAGGGTAGATGTACAATGTGCAAATTTGTAAGGTTGGTGGGGATAAAGGGAAGAAACGACCGACACCATATGGCCACCTCTCTTCTTAATTGCCAACGCCACCCACGTTACGACTGGGCTCGTATGTGGGCGTTCACAAGAAAAGAGTCGTAGTGATGTGATGTGATGTGATGTGATGCGGTTGTGATGGTGATGTGATCTGAGATGATGAGGACAGGCCAGGGTGGGGTGACGGACGGACGGACGGAGTGGGCAAAGAGCGCAGGAATCAGGGGATGGGATGCAATGCCATGAGATGGGATTTCATGGCTAGTGGTGGTGGTGGTGGTGGGCCCGCGCTTTCACGAAAGAAAGAAAGGCACGGACGGACTACGAAGCCCGCTCCACACCTTGGCACCACTTTTTCTTCATTTCTTTCTTTTGTTTGTTGCTTGTTTTTGCAGTCAACATGCATCGAGAGAGAGAGAGGGGTTTGTACTCCACCCATGGTTTCTTTCAACTCTTAAACCTAAGAGATTCTACTTGAAGTGTAATCCCAACAGATTGACGGATTTCTAGTTGGTCTCATTTGGGCACTTCACAGGACCCTCATAAGACTAAGGACTTTCGATCCCATATGTGCTATGTGTCTGCTTTCTTCACCAATCACCCTGCTTAACGTGATATCGTCATTGTTGCTCAAAGTACTCGCGACAAGACTAAGAACATTCATTCTATGGTGACATAGTGCTTACTACTTACGGACTCCTATGGATTTACCCACTATAAAGTGGTTTGGTTTCCAGATTATGTAGATCCTCTTCGAAAAGTAATTCGAGAAAATTCGAGAGATTCCGGAGAGAAAGATTATATGTGTCAACAGGAGAATGTTTACGGCAAAGAAAAATCTTCTCTGGAATGCATGTCCTGATTCCCAATCGCGTACGATTAAGAGCATACTCTCATGAACTGTTTCCTTAGGGAACTCACTATCGTACTCTTCCATCCAGGTTTATTTGGACTCAGGTCTAGAGTTGATAAATATTCCTTTTTCCGTCGGTGGCCACTACTGAAGGGAAAAGTTGCGGCAAAGATGAAAATTGTACACAAAAGGAATGTGCGACTGATTAAAAATTTGCTGGACGGTGGAGAAAAAGAATAAGTTCTGCAAAAATGAGAAGTTTGTAATGCGGATAGAATGGAGTAAATCTGCACTCATCTCCCACGGAGTGACTACAATCCACAGCTGCTCTTACAAGGTCGATGGAATGCGTGTCGAAGTAGGGTTCATCTCACACTCACGGAGGGAGGCACAACAGTCCAACAAAATTCTGTGATGTCTAATGATGACTAAAAGGCATTTGTCCTAAACCCATATGTCTCGGTCTTCGACAACCAAAGACTCCGAGACGGAAACATGTCGTCTTTGAACAGAAATTCTTCTAGCTTTGAGAAACAATAATGCTGGCAATTTCCTTCCGCGCATCCACAGATGAAAATTCCACAAGCAGTACGCCCCAAGGAGGGAGATCACATGGCCGACAAAGAACACAAATGGTCTTCGAACGTCCAATCACATGGTATGTTGCGTGCTTGAACTTGGTGCATAAATTGTTGGCATGTTCGAGCAGAGCGTTTTGTGCCCCTGTTTAGTCCCCCTTAGTAAAAAGTTGATCGGGAGCCTTGGAGAATTGTTGCAGAGCATATTCATACGAGGACATCTAAGGAATGTACTGCAGAAAGGAGTGAGTCTGATTTGATGTGAAGAGCATGTCACCACGCTGTGAAAATAACCGGTCCCTCTTTTTTAATCATCATCAACAACAACAACACGACCTTACAATCCGTCATCAACTTCAACTTCATTCGCTGACGTTCAAGTTCACCTTTTGCAGCATTCCTAAAAGATTCAGGCGATGTTTTGGGCAGGAAGGAAGCCAATAGCTTGAGGCGTAAATCCAAATTTTCACCGCACTGTCGGGGATTTGAATCGAGGATTTATTGTAATATTGGAAAAGAGAAAACTATGTGCACGCATTCCAACTTTTACCAGATTATCCAGCGCAAAGGTTTCACTTGGAGTCCGTCTTCGTCTGCACCACCATTTGGGAGGTCTGCAATCAGCAGAGTGACATTTTGTATACTTCTCAACCTTAATGACTTACTCGGTATTTCACAAAATTATCGCGGAGTCGCTAGGTCCCTCTTCTTCTAAAATCATTCCGTATAAGATCTTCAATAATTGGCGTTCGAATTATTGCTGCTTATTTACTCTACGGAATCATCACACTAACTTCTCGCCTTATGCCCAAACTGCACCCTGTAGAGAATTCATGTGGGGGGCTAATTATAACGCTACAGAGCACAACATATGCATATTTATGTCAGTTCAATGCTCCACGATTGAGTACAACATGAATTCAAATGATTTCCATGATGGAACCGCAGTTAAGAAGCAGAAAGCCATCGCCTCGCCTGAAATCTTCTACATTCAATTGCTTCACTGTAACCAGTCAGATCTTTTGTTTGTTTCTGAATCTAAATTTGATCTCGACGATAACTTTCTAGTATTCAAGGTGCATGATGTGATCTTGCCATGCGAGCTGTTCTCGCCCAACGGTTGCAAGTGTAAGACGGTTCCACACCCTTGACATGACGGTCTACACGATTGGGAACAAAAAATGCTTAAACAGGTGCATATAGAAGAAAAGACTGGAAATTAGTCCAACGGCTTGTCCATGCATAATCGAAAGATTTGATGGACAGAGTCTACTGGAAAAGTTGCTATAGCAACGTACATGTATGGTTTGATCCAACACGTTGATGAGGTAACTGAAATCTTCGCCCTTTGCTATGGTAAGCTGTTCGAAGATGCAATCTTCTCAAGGCCCACCTTGATAGAAGGTTCGTATTGGTCATCGGAATCCGCGGGAAAAGTGACTCTAAGGTGGCCAATCATAGCGTTCTTTGGAGACATGCAGAATCTTGTCAAGAACTGATGCAAAGAACTTGAGATACAGTACGCAAGGGAAGTGTGGGGCTGCGATACTCTTTGTCGTCGTGCATGAGGAAAGATTGGAGGCAAGATGCCAGAAGATAGGCACGCGTACTCGCGAGGCACAGTGTCGAGGGAACATTATACGCAAAAAAGCTATCAACCCAATGTTTTACAACCTATGCCGTTGCATCATTTGCCCGATTCAATCCGCTCCAGAAGGGTTCACTTCGTAGCTAAGGCCTTGATCGTTGGTTTCACGAGGAATATAATCGCACTCAAAAATACCTTCACTCATGATGGATACTTCATCGCACATACAAATGTTAACATTTCCATCATCCTCGACAGATGAAATCGAAGCGCAACACTCGTGACGAAGAACGTCATGTTATCGTAGGTCATCTCCGTTTACATCAGTCAAATCTTTGACCTATGCCGGCACCAAGGCGAGAAGGATTAATACGTCGGGTATGTGTTCAAGGCTCCAATGCAATATCGGATCATACCCAACCGCGCCACATGCCACAAATTTGAGGCAGAGTAAAACGAAGAAACTGTTTTCTTGTACTATCTGCGATTACATAGTTGTCAACACACCAAAAACAAAACGTGACATGTAGGGCCTACATTAACACCCAATGCAATGCAACGGTCATCACAAACAGTGGACAGCAGAGGTCAACACTTCCAACATTGATTCCCACGATCAATACGCGGCAATCGGGGAGGAGGATGGACGTGTTGCTTGTGACCAATCGCCGCAATCGGAAAAATCCCAAGCCTTGCATTCAGGCGAATGCGCGGCATGGGAGTGGAGACACATTTGAAGAAACGAACAGGCGGTTCTACGTAATACAATCTGACTCTTCATGCATGGCGTCAAAGTGAACATTCCAATCATGTGAACACTTCGGACTCCACAGGCACAAGTTGTAGTCGTGAGTTGCACGTGATGTCATATACACCAAAACCGTTTTATTTCTATTATAATCGATTATTCCATCGTAGAAAATACATGAATCAAATCCATGTGAGGTCTTGAACCAATTTGGTGACGTTGGTGGGGCATGTTTATATATGCACATCCCAACAATCTTCCATTCGGAAGTTGCTAAGTCAGGGTAGCCCCAAGTATCTCTTCTATCTGCGACTATGCAGCGGGTGGCAGTGTTGCCCAAATATTCACCTCTTCCGCAAAGAAGCAGACGGGGCGGGTGGCTCTTTAGTTGCAAGCGGCACCTCAGCTCCTAGTTCTCATAGAATCAAATTATCCAATCCTTATGCACTCTAGGTTGAATTCCGTGCAGCCGGTACTCGCGTCGATCTTTTTGTACACTTGCTTTCTCAAGATCGATAGGTCGGCTCGGCATCATAACGTCCAATTATACTACATGAAGTCAGCATATACTACTCCCACGGTTGATGAGGAAATGCAAACTTCCTCACTTGACTACTAGAAGTTGTAGTCGGACTCGTAAGTCTGGCCGAATCCCCAGTTCTTGTCTGCGACATTGTAGAATTCCAGGCTCTTTCCGTTGCCGAGCGTGACTTTGAAGGAGAGAGCCTGCCCTGTTAGCTTTGCACTTGCAGACCAGTACTGGCCCCAGTTCTGGCTCATATAGTACCATCCGGTCTGGTCTCCCTTGATCGACAACGAAGACACATCTCCCCAGCCGGCAACATTGTGGACCAAGACGTAGTTGAAGTAAGGGTTGCCGTGGAGAGTGAAGCGCACGCCTCCTTGCTTGGAACAGGACACTCTGCAGACAAACGCATCGGCAGAATGTCAACTGACGGCTCAGGGCGTTCTCCATTTACTCCTCGAGGCAGGAATACAAAGCAAGCTTGAACAAAACAGGAAGGGAGCCACATGTGCGGCGAAATAGGAATGTACCTCTTGTATCTGACAGGGATGACACCGCCGACGGGTTGAGCAAGCTTTTGAAACATGGGGAATGACAAGTCGAAGTGGGACCTTGGAGGGTCGCACCAGCCTCCCTCCGAACCTGGGGGGCACGCATTGGTGGCGGTGACACTGATGCTTTGGCCGGGGTAACAATACTTGCTTCCCTCCAACTTGCACTGAATCAAGAAGCAAGCTCCGCAGCTGAGCCCATTGTTGAAGAGGGCGTTACTCAAGGCGGTCGACTGCGTTCCGTACCCGAGCGAATACAAGTTTCCGTAACCACAAGCACCACCTGCAAAAAGATTGAGGAACCAGTCTCAGCGATAAAACCTAAGGGCGAAAACAACCGTTCTATCGGATCAAGATCAAACGTCAATAACTGTAAAACTATCCCAGACACTCTAGCCGCTCACTACAATGAACGTCCACCCTGCTTCAGAGAAATGCCCTGAATCGTCCTCTCCACATTCGCCTTTCGAAAGCAGAGTGAAGAACTCCACAATTTTCAGTTCATTACCCATCGTGCCAGACGCATCTTGTCCTCCATAAAATGTCGCATGAGCATCGGCCCAGTCTGTCACTGCCCAAGCTTGAGCAGCATCCACCATTGCCACTCGGAAGCAGAGAAACAGCACACTCCCCAAGAGGAGCTGCAGAGTCCGTCCCGCATGCATCGACGTTGCCATTTCTTCTCTGCAAAATGTTAACAGGACGTGTCAAAACCACTGGACCGGACCACTGACGGAGCACAACAACTATTTACAGGCATCGACTACACAAGACTCGTGAAGAGATGCAGCCAAGGCCGCAGTGGGCAAGTGGGGCTAGATCGCTGGCATGTGTAGTACAACAACCTTAAGAAAGTGAGGGAGACAGAAAATTGTGCGAGGCTCCGGGACGAGTCGACCGCAGTTCGCGAGAGCTAGGCGCAAGCTTGTGAGTGAGTGAGGGGCGGAGAGTAAAGAAGAGCACAGGAGTGGAAAATATGTGTACTATACCTTTGGGGCAAGGAGCAACCGACTCTGGAGAGGTTTAGAGACGTGAAGTGGCCTGGCCGCCTAAGGAACGGACAGTGGACGTAGTTCTGCTCGCTCACGGATTAACAGACCGACTGGGTGCTGAATTGAATGGGCAGTGCAGGGACAATTTATAAGTGTGTGCGGATATCGATGGAGTGGAGGGGAGTAGAGGCAGGGTCCAGGACTTGAACGGCGGTGAGACCTACTAGCCACCGATATAGAAATAATTACCGTAATCGATTGGTATGGGCCCAAAGGTAAAGTCGAGTACATGTAACTACTGGGGCCAGGCACTGCCCTCGCTTAGGCATGGGGTAACCGTAGCAGCAGATCTAGACCGGGGCAGACCAGGATGAAATAAAGTCCAAGACAAGTTTGCATGGGAAAGAAAGAGCAAAGTGCCCCAAAAATTAGAAGAAACTCTCTTTTCAATAAGTCTTCCCCTCTTCTCCCCTTCTCACCACAGTAAATGTCCACGAGTAAAATGAAGCTCGGCTCTCGTCCTCCAATTCAGTGCCCCCCAGGACTTGGCTTCCATCCCCAGCCCTCCCTTCCCTTCCCATGCCTCACTTCAGCCATCCAATAACGACGGCGCCGACGATGCAGACTTCTGCCTGTCGGACAAAGACGCCGGGCATGAAACGTCATGAGGCAGCAGGCAGCAGAGGCTTCAGGTACCTTAGGGAATTGGGCGAGCCGGTGGACCGGGACCGGGACAGAAACTGGGACAGCAGCCCCGCTAAGCGCTTGGGGGCTGCGCCTTAGCCGTTGTACTTGTGCGTACGTTTCATTTCAATCTCACTGCATTTCCCGTTTGATGTTCTTGCATGTCCGCACGGCCCCCACTCCCCCCCCTGTACCGTACCGGCCTTGACTTGCCGCAGCCAGAGAGCGGCCCTGGCGACCCCTCCAACTATCTCCGCCCTACCGGAAGACGGGGGAGTAGATTGTAACACCTCTTCCCGGCCGCTAACTTCGACCGGAGGAAGGGAGGAAGTTGATTGTCGAGGAGTGGAAGTTGAGCAATAAAGATGCATTCACATGGTGAAGGGAGATGGGGACGGGGTGGTCATGATTTTTTATTACATGCGGCGACATAACATGATTTCGTGACCCTTTCCCAGCTCGTAGCTCTTGAAGGGCTCATGTGAGAAGTGAATGAAAGAAGGGAAAGGAGAAATCCTGAGCTCGCCCCGACCTCCAATGAGTCCAGTTCCATCCTATCTCATCTGAGGACCTTTTCCCAGACACCACTAATGGCAAATTTCAGTCCAGCCTGGGCCCTATCGAGCGAGCCAGGGGAAAAAAAATCTCATCGACGCAGGAACAAGTCCTGGCTCCTCCTCTCTGGGGCCTGGGCTCGAATCCCATCCCCAATCCACTCGGAGATAAGCGAGCCCGTCTTTATTCGATACATAGATATGTATATAGATAGAGAGATAGATAGCGCAGAGCCAGTGCAGATGAAGTCCAGTTTCTGGCTGGATGGGCCGAGGGGTCGGGCAGGCAGGCAGTTGGTTGACGTTTGCAAGAAACCGAACGCTTTTCACTCTCGTGAGTGGACTGGGCTGAACAAGCCGGGGCCTCCTACGACTGGCTAGCTCTGCATGCATTTGGTGGTGGAGGAGTCTAGTGCACTAGACAAGAGCTGCCGGAAACTCGCCGACAAGGCTAGTTATGAACGGTGCCTAGTCGAGCTGTGGACCGGACTCAGCGGAGGACGGATCAAGGATGGAAGAGAGAGCGGCCCTGGGCCCGGAGCCCCGGCCGATGGCGAAACTTGGAGACGGAATCAAGAGAAAGTTGCTAGTGAAATCGTGAGATGAAGCAAGAGGGGAGGGGAGAGGAGGTGGTGAAACTTGGAGGGGAATCAAAAGAAGGTGGAAGTGAAATTTTCAAAAGGTTGAGATAGGAGGAGCGAGAATATAATATTATAAGCCCAGATTTCGGGGTGGGGCTGGTGGACCTGCATAGCTCTGACATGGGTTCGAGGAGTCACCAAGCGACGAGGAGTGCGAGATTGCACCATCTGTCGTCGAGTGCGGTGGTCCGCCCCGGAGAACACTACTCCATGTGTTGGTTGCAGACTGGCACTGGCTGCCCTTGACAGTGCCTGACAGAGAGGAGAGTCGAGTCGAGGGAAGGGGAAGACAAGACTCGAGAATCAGGAGCGAGAAAAAGTTCTGAGTGGAGGATTAGAGTAACCCGGAAGCTTCTTCGAATCAGCTGCATACGGTCGTCAATGCAGCAGGTTGGAATGCCACCCACTGCAAGCCAGGCCAAGCCACGGCAAAGCGAGGCATTGCATTGCTTTGCACATTAGGCCGGGCGAGAGAGCGCAAGTGTATGGGTGTGAGAGAGAGCCAACTCGACTCTACTCTGCGGGGAAATGTGAAGCTGTGGTTTCTTGTTTGTAAAAAGCGCCATTGATTTTTTCCAGTGAGCCGAGGCGGACCCACCCGCACTCGAGATCGTCGAGCCGATGCACTACTATAGCGCATGCACGTGTATCGATCCACCCTCTCTTTTACTTGCTCTTCCTTCCTTCCCGACGTGTTTCTCTTCCGAGGCTTCGTTCCTGTTTGTTAGCAGCCTGCGAAGACTCGTGCAGCGCTCTCCCTCCCTCCCAGAGTCCCAGTGTCCCACTGTTCCTGCGAGCGAGCAGCTCTCGAATTAATGTAGGGAAGTAAGACTACACACAATCAGCTCGAAAGTCGCAGACTCTAGCCTTTAGCCACTTCGGCCGCGACAAAGAACAAAAATTATTCAGCTGGCTGCCTACAGTTGTGCGCCACAGTGTTGTGGCCCAGCCCGAGCTGTGGATTTGTTTGTCGCCGCTCTGCCCCACGGGGTCGCCCTCGAACGTATCCTCCTCGTCCGCCGGCGACCTCTCTGAAATTCTTCGGCCCTGTCCAAACATGTCCGTCGCTCTGCGGCACGCCATGATCGAGAATCATTTCAGTAACATGCCGATAGAGAGCTCATGTCTCCGACATACAGCAGGTGGATTTCGCGCTGTCATTTGCCAAACTGTTCACAATTCGGCGTGCTCCGCCAAATGCCAAATGAACCTATGCGTTCATCTGCATTTCGGCAACTGCGTGCAATGCGGATCACATTAAGGATTAGGCCATTGTCCTTTGCGCTAACTGTAGGTTTCGGAGTTCATCCACCCGCTTTGCAACTGGATGCAAACGACATGAGAAGGCGAGTAAGCCAGCTCTCGGCTGTAATTCTCCAGCCGAGAGCGAGGGAGGGAGGGAGTGATGCCTTGGGTTGCCATCATACTGACGCAAGGAATGACTTTTTTACGGGAAGACAGATGGGAGGGGAGAAACAGTGAGTCAAGCTTTTTCCTCGAGGAGTAATCCTCTCGAGCCCTTGACCCGTGAGGGAGGCGATGCAGGCGAAACAGTGATGCCAACACTGACGCCGTGCAGACGTGAGATTCTGTCTCGAATTGCCTCGAATCTTCGAAACCGGGCAGGCAGGCAAATTAGGCACTGCTGTCTGACACTCTCGCGCTCCCTGCGATTCGAAATCATTCGCGGCTTTCACGTCATGTGTGACAGAAGAGGGCTTCTGAGATCCTCGTCACATGAGCGTAACCCGGTACTACTTGGTCTCCCAAAAGATGTTGGTCGACCCCGGCTTTGTGTCTGCCACCTTCTGCCCGGTCAATCACTTTCATTCAGATTGCGTATGTGCATCGAAGATAGTCCGACAGCGTCCAGCTCGATCTTTGAATTTCTGCTGTTTCCGAAAAGCGATGTCCACTCAAAGCGTAACCCCCCGTCCCAGCCCCCCGGCTCCCCTCCAATTCTTTCCCCTAGTCCCACATGAGACCATGATGATCGCTTGGCTCCAAACGCGTCTCATTAACTTTGGAGTTGACAGTTCTGTGATTGATCGCAGGAACGTATGATGAACTCGGTCTAAAAGAAGAGTGAGCTGTCTGCTGAAAGCGCGAACCGCTTCACTGTCAAAAAGGACGGCAGTCCAGGGCAGGGCAGAGCATTCTTGCTCGCCTTTTTCGATCGTCTGTTATCCCGTAATCAATCAGCAGCGCTGAACATGAACACCCAACCCCACTCCGGCCCAGCGGGGTGGGCTCGGGCGGGGTGGGATTGGATTGGATGGGATAGGACGGGACGGGATGGCATGCCATGGAAAGAGAGCTTCTTTTGACGATTCACTTTTCATTCACTGCTCTGTTTCGAGCCGAGGCTTGATCATGTGAAAATGATCATGAAGAGAGGCCGGGAAATTAACGGTCTTTTGCCAGGACACACCTGCAGCTCAGTTCGGCTCGGCTCGCCAGCCACGAACTGAAAAGCGTGCATTTCATACTAAAACTATAACAGCCGTAGGCGCTGCTGCTGCTGCTGATGGGTCAGTCTACGTGATTTGTGCTCTCCATTTCATTTCCTCTTCATCTTCATTTGCCACTACTGCTACTCCTGCCGTTGCTGCTGCTGTTGATTTGCTTTCTCTTATTCACTTGGACTGAAATTCATCGAGTTCCCGATCTCGTTGGGGTTTTTCTCGACTCTCTCACTCACTCCCTCACTGACAACACGACCAGCGGTACCAGCTGGGCACACCTAGTACAAACGAACGAGCGAGAATTAAAACCCCCTCGCTACGGCAGTCCGATAACAGCGACTCATTGTGCTCCATAGCAAGCAAGTTATGACCTCCCCCTCCACCCTCCACACTCCACCCCCTCTTTGCAACCAGCACTCCAAAAGCGCACTGAGCAGATACTGTCAATGTTGTTTGCTTACACAGCATTCCAGACATTTCCGCTCGCCAACACTCCGTCCCGGCTCGTCGTCCCTACCGTAGTCCCCCAGACTCCCCCTCCCCTCGCCCCAAAGCCGAACCGATGCTGTGCCCGTCAGATGGCAACATCATTGTGTCTCATGCCAGGGATGCGACGCGGACCGGCTGAGCAGGAGGCCAGTCCGGTGTCCAGAGCAGTGCAGTCCAGTCCCGTCCAGTCGTCTGATAGCAGATGAGAACAACGTTAGTCAACCAAGTAGTAGTCACGCCCACGGAGCATGAGGACCCTTAATATCAACTGGGGGTAAGTGTAGGTACAGCCATCATCGATCCAACCACCAGTTTGGAGGTGGCTGGATCATGGATGTGGGGGATGTGATGGTGGGCTGTGGTGGCAGCCCGATCACACAAGCTCGGGTTCATGTACCGTTACCTCCAGTCCCACACTGGCGTCGCCTCGGCCACCTTGGGGGTGCAATGGATGGGATGGGGCCGATGGGGCCTACGGGGTGGGCAGACAAGGGCACAGCAGCAGCAGGTGGTGTTAAAGGCTAAGAGAAGCTCCAGAGTCACATTGACTACTGTTCGAAAGCGGTGTGGATTATATCGATTTGTGGGACTTTGAAATTCATAAATGGCGAGCGGATGTGAGGAGATGAGGCTGATGAGCACTGCCACGTCCAGACTCCAAAACTACTACCCTTCTACTACTGCTGCTACTACTACCTCTGCTCTGTTGTTCCTAGTGTCCTGTTCTACTATCACTTGACTTTGATTGTGGGGTCTTTGGCTACCTTCTCCTGATCACAGGTCATTACTCCATGATCGGTAACCTGGATACAAGAGCCGGGACTTGACTTGATTCTGAGCTCAGCTGCAAATGCGCAAACGTCAAGCTATGGAAGGGACAGGACTGCCTGATCTAGGGCATGATTCATAACTAGTACTACGGAATTCAGCCGCTACCCACTGACATTGTCATTGGAGATTTACCTAAACTTTTACTCTCTACTGCATTGATGTGAGCTCGGCACAGGAAGCAAATCCTGGCCACGAACTGGAGTGCGAGGATACTGGATATATGTAGGGGTTCATTTCACTGGGCTTTGAATCGAACGCACGACCCACTCACTCCAAATTTGTAGGAACCGAGAAGTAATTCTGCCCAACAACTGAACTTGACATGGTGGCATTGGCTGCCACCAGCAGCCCCGCGAGAGGCTGCATTCTCCATGTGAATGATTGATTGTTCACGAATTCACACTTGATATTAATCGAGCAGTTGTTGCTCTAAACACCTGCTGCTGCCCCAATGTCCACAACCGGCTACGGCACAGTGTAGCTATTGTGGCCCACGCTAGAGCTTTCTCTGACTTCCAGCCCGCTACACTCTGCTTCTCCATATCTCACTCTCTCCTACGGACTTTCACGTTCCACTCTTTAGCGAGTGATTCTCACATTGTGTGCCGTATAGACTGTATTAGTCAGGTTTTTATGTATTAATCAATACATGAAGACCTTATATTGATTAATGAGCTTCATATTATAGGTTTCAGACTCATTTATCAAATAGTATGGTTTGGTATCTGTTGGATATCACTCTCATCTCCATTTTATAGGGATGTATGATATTGACATAATTTTTTTCATTCTAGTATTGTCACTAGAGTATAAGAATTTTGTCTCAAGTTATGTAGACGTTACACTTGCCAATTATGTAGATGATTTCACTCTACTATGGGATCCGCATGTGGTGTTCAATATATTCTCATCTAGTATTGTTTGTAGACCCATCTAATTTCTTTGCACGGTTCCTCTTTTGCTTACATTTATATCCCGATTGATAACTTTTGATATGGAGTATCATGGTGTCTTTGGTGACAATATCAAACAAGGTACCTTTGAGCGTGTGACAAGAGATTTGGCAATGAGACATACATCTTTGCCAATTTTGTGTGGATGGATAAGCTTATGGTGGAGACTCCAACTACAGCATTTTGGCTAGTTGAACATTCTCGGCACTATTGTTTTCTTCTTGATTTGTGATTGCATATATGCTCATCCTTGAGATATATATGAGGGACGTGGATACATAATCATTTCCTCTACATGTATTATTGTGACATACGAGAGATGCTTTACCCTTGGAGACACAACATGAGCTCCCGTCTTTTTCCTTTTTAACCACGGATTGGACTAGAGGTCTTGAAACTACCTTGATGGACCGCCAGTTTCAGCCGGTTCTAAAGTCACTCTTGGTGGATCCAGCCATTCCTTATAGACGAACCCTAGTAGTACGAGGAATAGCGGGCAAGTGTGCATGCTCGTGGATTTTGGCTCGACCATGCATTATGACTTTCCAACCTACACCAACTACAATCTCTACAGCGATGAGGTTCCGTCTTGGCTTGATCCATCCATCTGTATCTTCATTACTCACATGAGTGTGGTATCACTTTAAATGTAACAGTTGTTCATATGACTCTTTGACTATTCTCACGACAAAGTTTTGTTATCCATGATGCCATTACGAATAGCACGAGATGGTGGAACCTTACGCTCCCTCAATTTGAGGGAGCGTAAGGTTCTTGCATTCGAGTAGGGTTAGGGCAAACCTTGTTACTATGGCAGACATGGTGTTTATTGATCTACACATGACACAAGTGGTTGATACCTATCCGCTAGGGTTGGCAGCGAGTGGAGCCAAAGCCGCCAGGGTCTCCAATTATAGGGTTATGGAGAGAGAGAAGTCCCATGTTTCCGGTTTGGTTTCATCCATGTACCACTTCATGGGGTCTTCCCATCATTTTTGTTATTTTACTGAGTCCTATCCCCCTTCGACAGGAAGCTGATCTACAGATCTGAACTTTTTTAACTTTTCCGTCACAGTTTGTCACTCCAGCATTACTTTCTTTGGCTTGCTCTGCTACCACCCACACCTTTTACGCTAAAGTATCTTTGTTTCTCTAGCCTTCACGGGCAGAGCGTGAGTACAGTGAGGTCCAAGTTACTCCAGACTCATTGGCGTTCAGCGAGCGGCGAAATTTGCAATCGACTGATTGAGAGCGGATGCTGGTGCTTAAATCTTCCGGATCTGGCCACAAGTGCACAAATCTGGAGCAAAAGCAACTCGGAGTCGACACGAGAGCAAAGACATAGACAACACACACGAGGATGAGAATTTCCTATAGTATTATAATAAGTACAGTCTGTGACGACGATGGGACTACAGGTACAGAACAGGCCGTGGATGTCAAAAGCAGCACTGACTCCACATCCCACCAAACTCGACCTTCACCAGCAAGTCAACAAAAACGAGGCGAATCAGCACCAGAAAATCTGATCATACTCGAATGGGTAAAGAAGAAATTAGAGAAACTAAGTACAGTACAAGAAAAGTCCAAGTCATGAGGTACATGTGAGCGATCGAGCGATGTGAGCCTCTGACAGACGGATTAGACATGACTTAACTTAAGGAATGGATCATGGACGGTCGAGCATGTCAATAAAGGCAAAGCGCGCTGAATCTGCAGGTCTTACGTTTGTTAATTAGCGCCTGCACTTCACGACTTTGGTACTTGCCATTGGCATTAAACACCACACACTCGCTCTTCCACGGTACAAACTTATGCTACCCCGACTCGATCCAACGTACGACTCCGGTCTCCTCTCCTGTCTCTTTTCAGTCTTGACTCGGGCATGTGAAACAATTCTCCAACGGGAAATTGCTGTTCCTCGTTCGGATCTTCTGATTCAGCTGGCCCTCCCACAGTTTCCCTCGATTCAACGCATGCCGAATTCTGTATAATCATCCGGAACGACGATGGAAGAGGCCCCCACCCTCGAGTCCTCCATACTGCCAAAATTACTGACTCTCTCGTACACTTCTAAAAAATTCAAGAGGGGCACGAAAATAGATGTCCAATCATGTAACCTTCGATAGTAACGTGATCTCAAGACTTTGAGAGACGACGTTGAAGCCCTGCCCCTCGTTCCATTCATTCTCGTCGTACCCAGCTTTCTTTTTTGATTTCTTGTGTCACCCATGTTTCAAACCTCCGGTGCCATGGACCTTAGAGATCCAAACTCGTTTTGGACGTTCTTACAGTTTGAGCCCTGTAGTGCAGGTGTCATGTATTTTGTTGGCAAATTTGAAGTGAGGAACATTTGCCCCAAGACAAAGCTTTAAGAGTTGCATGAGAATCAAATGATGAAGCTTTAAGAGTTCTCGAATGTGCTCCATATCTTTGTCTTTGAGGTGTTTTTGAGGTAAACAAAATACAATAAAAATTGGCGGAACGAGAACAGGGGCTAGGAATTTGTCAGAGCTCTGATCAGACAGGAGCTCAACGATGCTCAGAGATATGTCTACGTACAGGCGGACGAGACGTAGATCTCATGGAGTGGCCACTACAGCAGCAACCGTGAATCTCATCAACGGGTCAGTGGATATTTGGAACACTGTTATTATAATATCACGAAATTGGTTTTGGAGGAACACATTTGTCTACATGAACAGTGTGTGGAATCTCCTCAGCACTTTTACAAATAATGTCAAAAGCATGTCCCAAATTACTTTCTCTTTAGTATTTAAGGGTGTCCATACACATTAATAATCAGAGCAAATGTTATTGTGACAATTCGCCTGAAGCACATGAGAGCTTGCGAAATAATACTGGAATGAAAAAGGGAACGAACCTCCAAAATAAACAAAAAAGTGACGAGAAAATTACTTTTTTAGCGTACTTTTGATTCTCATGAAGACCAAGCTCTGAATTGCTCCTGGGTGAGAGTTGACTGGAAGTAACACCACATACCTTCCATCCATCCATCCATCCATCTCTCAAGCCCGAAATATTATATTGATCATTGAGGACGAAACGAGGTGTATGCACGAGCGCAGGAATGAATATGGAAATGTCTGTCACATTGATATTCTCTTTTGTCATGCTGTATAATGCCACTCACTGCATGCACACCCCTCCTGAGGAACTAAAGACCAAAAGATTGGTGTAGATCTGCTGCTGCTGATCATTGGCCTCGAACAAACATTTTTGATTCTGAATCTGGTGCTTCTTCGTCGCAACAGCCTAATTTAAAGTGGTGTCAACAACAAAAAGCGGAGGGACTGAAGAATCTGTAGATTTCTTTGTCCGCGTAGATCCTTGAAACGCTTATGGCAGAGAGAGTTTGTCAACTTCCGCATTACCTGCTCCGAATTCGGAGTGCGAACATGGCCTTGAAACGCCTACCATCCCAAACACTTTTTCTCCTGACTTCCTAGTGATTCCTCGTGCGATCTGACAGCACAATTGTACACTTCAGATTCACTATGCTGCATCATCGATCATACTCATCGACTCGGTTCAGCAAATACCACTTCAACCCACTGACGATTTGCTTTCACGAGTTTTGAAATAACGAGTACACGTGTTGAGCTTTATTTTATGCAGATCCCCTTTTTCTTCACCCAAGGAGATCTCTCTCGCGTCGTTTTTTGATCAAAAGCAAGAGAATTCACTTTCGGTTATCTACCATAAGACTTTCTCCACTTCTTCCTACTTGTACCAGAAATCTTACTATTTTACAAAATATCTCCAGTATTTTGCTACAGAAAAATGTTATAATCGCTGCATCGAGCCCATAGAACAGATATTTTTCGATTAGAACGGTAACGGAATCTATTATGAATTAGGGTCAATGTGAACGTCTAATATTCCAGTTCCACTAATTACTGCCATCCAGACAACTATCCAAATGATAATATCTGGTTGGAATCAAAATACAAATTTAAAAATATATAAAATAAGAATCCACAATATATTTCAGTTGAAAAGCATACATGAGTTGAGAGAATGTCATGTAATGATTTGATATTAAAACCAACAAAATTTCTAAAAAGTCTGTATTTCTACTTTTTCTTTCGTCCAACTTCTTTTTTTTTTAAATAATAACCTTATATCCGGAACAAACTAAGTCATAAAATAAGACTTGAACTCTTGTTTCTAGGTTGAAAATACAAATGAATATGAAAGCATGAAGTGAATGCTTTATCCTTTGTCGGAAACTTTACTTTGAAAAAAGATAAAACATAAAAATAAACTACATGTTAAATATAATATAGCTTACTGACTTTTGGATTAAATAACTTCTAAATCTCCTGAAGAAAACATGGTATAAAGGCATATCTTATAGATGAAATACAAAAGAGGATTTCATAAAGTTTTGCCAAAGATGAAAAAATAATTAACTCTGGATTTGATAAAAACAACTATCTTAAAAGTTTCAAAAAAAAATGAGGAATTATTGATATTTACATCAAGTCTAAAACTTTTTAGTTGTGAAAAAACTGAAATATATTTTACTCATAAATATTTTAAATAAAAAAATATTTTAAAAGATAAAATATAATATTTTAAGCTTTAAACCTCAATTTGATAAAGTTCTAAACATATTTTATAGAAATTTAAGATATTTAAAAGTTTTGATCTTCAAACATCACAATTCAAAGAATTATCAATTGTAACATGTCATACATGCACATCCATTTTAATTTTACTCGAGTTGTCAAGAAATCAACAATTTCAAGTATTTAAATATCAGACTATTGGGCAAATTAGTGGATACCAAAAAAAAACTAGAATCAACAAGAAATATGATGAAGTTAAAAAAGTAACTCACTTAACTGCAGTTGCAATTTCAAGTGTTGGGTGTATAGTCAGTTGGAGGGTTATATATTGAAAAAATTTTAATGGAGTAGATTCCAAATTACAAATGCACATTATGCTTATAATGCATCATGAATGTATTAAACTTATTCATATTTTATATAATCTAAGTGATTAATCCTACAAGTAAGTAAGTTGTTTATGTAGGATCACACAAGTAAATTATGTCATATCATCATTTACACATGAAAAATATTTTAAGTCATTGATTATGAAAACAATTAAACTTCGTCAAATATTAAAAATCCTATGTTTCCAAATTCCTCTCTAATTTCCAAAAATCGACCATATGAACTCTGCGAGAAAATAAATGCTTAGTTCAATGCGACATAACCAGCCACAATCTTGTGAATGTGTTATGAGTTGATCAAAGCCTTGGATGGCACTCATGATGATAAGTGCCGAGTCATTGTATGTGTGTGCTTATCGCATATTGAATCCAAAAGAATGACGATCATATAATCCTCGTTTGCAAAAATGCAAAAAATAAGATGTTAAATAGTTTTTTTTGTTGCAATAATTATTTTATATAATTTTCAAGCATAATACAAAAATTGTTGCATAAACTAGTAAACTAGTGAAATGATTAGATTGTGTTTATATTAAATAAACAACTAAATGATTTGAATTAGATGACATTCCCAACTAAAATTGAGGGTCCACCAAGAGGACTGCAAAGTAAGAAAAGGTCACTAAATGCAATTTCATAATAAGTGTATGCAACATTTTTTGCAATTGAAATTTTTGGCCCTTCATTCCTCATATAGTACATACTACAGTATTATAAACAAATTGGAGTATAAACACCAATAAACAAACACTATATTAGTATATATATTTGAATTATACATCAATTGTGATATACCCAATTAGTGTATGACTTTACTTACATATCTTATTAAAACCTATGATAAAATAGCTTTTCATTTAAATTTAAAGCTCAATACAACATGAAATAAAAAATTAATCCAAGTCAAATTTTGTGATAAAAATATACATAATATGAAGATGTTTATTATTCCTTGATATTGTTCAAAGTATTAAAACAAGACAAATTTCCCGTTATGATCTCATAAATTTGATTTTTATACTCTTAAACCCTTCCAATAACTAAAACTAAAATTTTGATTTGAATAAATTAGAAAATTTTAATCTCAATCTGTGGGGTAAAAAATAGACAGTTTGAATATAACATGATATGAAAATTATAAGAATAACCAAAATTTATATTTCTAACCCTTATTTGTATAAAATAAATTTTCAAAAACTTCATCTTTTCATAATTACAAACTACAGTGATAAACATTTATTAAGTTTCCTTTCTTATTACAGAATGTTTATGTGCAATGCAGAGAAATTCAAGTTATAAACATAACATATGCTTATATCCCCATAATTAATAATGTTGTTAGCAAAAGATTATGATGCAGATTTACATAAGTACAACTTTATTTACTTAAATATGTAAGTAAGTTAAAGCTTAAAAATAACCGTTTAAAAGATTTAATTTTTTTTTCACTTTAATGAATAAAATTATTGGTTCAATTATCATGCGTTAAATTTTTTTCATAAATTTCATCTAACGCATGCAAGTATTAATTTTTTATTTTTTATAATATTTGAAACAATTAATATATTAAAATTATTAAAAAATGATCAATGTTAAAAATAAACCATTTAAAAAATGATGATATTGAATTGAAAATGGAATATCAAGTTTTATACAAAATTTTATTCAAAAGCTAGAAGTTTAAATATTCAAAGTATAAAAAAGTAAGTTAAAAAATATAATATTATTATCTTTGTTCAATAAATATGATTTTAATGAAAAAAAATAATTCATATTTTTATTATAAATAAAGAATTTATAATTTCAAATTAAAAGAAATTATGAATAAAATATCTCGTTTTTTGCAAATATTGTAAAATGAATAAAATTTGCAGAAGAATTTTTTTCCAATTTATATATTTTTAATCAGAAAAAATTATTTTCAATCAAGTTTTTTATCTTTTTGAATAAAATACCAAAATATTTAAATCAGTTGACTTATTCTTTTCAGGAATTTTTTTTTATCATTCTACAAACATGTTTAAAGTAGATTTATATTTGAATAATGCTCTTTTTTTCTCTTATACACTTTAAATTTACATTCAAGGTGCATGATCTTAAATATTGCAAGCATATCTAATTATATATTTAGAAATAATTTAATTGAACTTTAGAAATATTGAATCAAATATTAGAAAAAAAAAATATTTTCTCTGAACATATTTAAATTTATTCTATCGAATAAAAAATATAACAATAAACTCAATAGAATTTTTTTTTAAAATGAAGATAAAATATATATTGTTTTGAATTATATATATTATTTCAACTCAAACAAGAAATTTTTTTGTATATATGAAATTAATTTTATTTAAAATTATAATGTATGTATGAAAAAATATTTTAAGAATATTTTCAACATTTTATGGATCATATTGCTTCTTTATTTGTATATATTTTTGATTTTTTAAATAATTTTCACCAACAATCAAAGCATTCAAGTTGTTTTTAATTCTTAAAGTATTGAGTCAAATATATTAAGTTTACATGTTTATAAATTAATCACATGATTTCAATGAATGATTTTATATTTTTTTATGTAATCATTCAATTTTATATATCTTTTGTAATTTATTTGATAATTAAAAAAATTTATGAAGCACTTGAATGTTAATATTTCTTGAATTTTATTTATTTATTTATTTTAAGAGTTTTATTTATTTCTCTTCATATTTTTTTTAATTTGTTTTTAAAGTAAGATTTTAACAATTATGAATTATTTTTTAAAATGATTCAAATCATATATTTTTTTTTCCATTGTTGAGAAACGATATTTAAAGAAAACTTCTGATTTTATTTTCCATATGAATAAACTTGAAAATATTTTTTAGATATTTTCTATCAAAATAATTTTCTGAATTGATATATATAAAATTTTGTTATTGTGTAAATTTCAACGAAATAATAATTTTTTATTATTTATAAACTACTTGTTCGATTTTATTTAAAATTTAAACGTTTTTTTATCCAACCTTTGACATGATTGTGATTAACATGACAAAAAAATGGTTTATTTTACAATTGTGTGGCTTTGAATTGAAAAAGAAGTATGTTTGATTTAATTATCCATTTTTATTATATGTTTTATTTGATTTTGATTGAAATTTTAATTTAAAATCAGTTTTCTATTTTTTTTTAAATTTCATTTTTATTTATTTTTTCATAATTTTGTTATATTTTGAAAAAATATTCTGACAGTGATGTCCAAACATTCAAACATAAAATCTCCTATAATTCAAATTTTTTAATTTATATATTTATTCAAATCCGATGTTATTTTTTATAACAAAATTTAATTTTTTAATATGACTTAAAGTTGATTTCACGATTTAAGATATATTATATCTTACAAAAAAAATTTCAAAAAATTTTACTTATTTTCTGAGGTTTGATGATTGAAACATATTCTTTGATTTTGATTTTTGAATAATGATTATGTGAAATAAAACATAGTTTGTTGAGAAAAATTAATCCTTGAAATTTTTTAAACTTAACCTCCTTTAGATTGTTTACTATGATATTTTTAATTTTAATGCTTTGATGTGGAATAGGTATTTTTGTTGTACTTTAAGAATTTGGATCTTTATTTTCAATCTTATTTAATATTTGGATATTTTTATGTATAATTTTTTTTCTTTTTGTTAATTTTTACATGATTTCAAAAAAATATTTAAAAAAAATATTTAGCTTTGATGTTTGAAACTTTAATTTGATTCATATGCTATTTTATAGGTTTAAAAATGAAAAATGATGTTTAAGTGATTGAATTAATAATCAAAAAAATCGAAGTTCATGTATAATCTACGCAGTTTATGTAGGAATAATATCTTATAAATGTAAAAAGTTTTTTGCACGTTTGAAGAAAACTGAAACTTATACAAACATTATTACTATGTGTTCAGAAAAATAAACATTTGTTAAATGACATGTTTAAGTTCACAAATATGTAGAGTTTACAACATGTATGCACAATGATTCTTTTCCACACTTATAATTTCAATATGTGAATGAATTGAAACAAATAGCTTCAAGGTGGAGATTAGTTTTAAGAATTGCAAGTTTAACACAAGTTTGTATAAATCTATAAATGTTTATCAAATAATTAAGTGTATGAGATCGATGTCCATAAAAAAAATTAAATCACTTGATTTGTAAATAAAATGAAATAAAATGTTAAATTTATGATGTTTTTTTATGATGATAAAAAGCACATTTTTATATTTTTTTAAGAGATGAATTTAATATAAAATTTTTATTTTTTTATTTTCAATCAATTATATATTTTTTTAAAAATATCATGTTATGTGTTTCATATTTTTTTATTAATTTATTAAAACTTTTACATCATTTGAGTATATATTACATCCTTTTTTTTAAAGAAATGGATATACTGGCATTTTTCAGTGAATTTTGAATGCATTTTATTATCATATATATATGGAGTTATTGAAATGTAAGAATAATTCCAATCTTTGCCTTTAGATTAATAATGTTCCGTATGGGGAGTCAATAATATACATATCAAGATATGCACAGTTTGATCATGTCTGAGTAAATATTTTAACTAGCTTGGTGATTTGCAAAGTCAATGTTCGGTTGAGGATTATTTAAATTTATTTAAAAAAATGTGTTAGTGTAAAATTTAATGTCAAATATTATTAGAAAATTATCGTTTACAATGTCATGTGATAAAGCTAAAAAACTCCAACATTTTTAAATTTTACAATTTTAAAATACTGGAGGATTTTAGCTTTATATATTCGATAATTCTGTGATCTCAATTTCGCTTTAGATTTATGGGAATTATTATTCATGTTTAATTTTATTATGGAAATAAGAAAATTTAATAAAAGAAAATTTATTTGCATTAGAAGAAGCACCCGTAGCTATGGACACTCTGTTCAAACCAACATTCCGAGAAGGTTTTTATGCAACTATCCACTTCATTGTTACGTGCTTGTCAAGTCCTACGACTAGTAAGAATAAGATTTTTCTTATGTAAATTGTGACAAGATATGTGGTTCAATTTTGTAAGATTCCATGGATGGATTTTTAGACTTGATAGGTTAGCAAGAAAGATTTTAACGTAGAATTCAAAGAAATACCAGTAATAGAACATTGTTACTACAATACATGCTTTCTTAGATCTTGCTTTACAAGCTTTGTGTCTTTTGTTATTGAGTATGTAAGCTCACTGTTACATCATTGCAGTTGAATAGGGCCCAAGTGACAGGATGCATCCCGAACCCAAGTCAGGCCGTAGAGCATCGAAAGGAAGAATATATGGGGAATGCATTTGTTATCTTTTAAAAATGCTTCTGAGGTCCTCGTTTGAGATGAGTGCCGCAAGGCAAGTCCATTCTAATTAGAGAGGAATTGAAAAAGGATTTTCCGAAATCTTTCAGAACGAAACTTGTTCATAGTCCAACGTTTTTCTTTCAACAAACTATCTCTTACGATATTTGTTGGTTCAAATATTAATAGTCGAACTCTATGGATATGCTCTGTAATATATTTTGTTTCACAGGAACAATTTGAGTCAGGGATCCAGAAAAGCTTCAACTATTTGTATCATAGTTTGATACCTCTTATAAATCACAATTCATCAGCATAGACAAAATTCCGGAAGAAGATTCAAAGCATATCAGACGTGTTGACAACGATATTTTATTTTTTGAGCAATGAGTTAAAGTGTAGCGTCATGACCTTGGACGTTGGAAAAGATTTTGTGCAACCGCACCCACCAGGGCGTCCATTACATGACCTTGGGAAAACAAATTATCTTCCAATGTGACGACACTTCCTATACCTTCTTCAAAGAAGACGCGCAGGTGGGCCTTTTGAGATTTAGCCTCTGTTTTTTCTCTCGGTATGTTGTAGTGATTCCCCTAACTGGCCTTTTGCCCTCGTTTTAGGCGGGGGCTCCATTCAAGTGAGCCCATCCCCGTTCCATTTTTTGGCCCCTGATTCCTCCGTGGAAGGCCGACCCCTTGATTTACTTTGCCTCACTCGTCGAGATTAATATTTCCTTCTAAAATAATAATGACGGGGATCCATGCAAGTGAGGCGCCGCGTGTTCCATTTGCTGACCCGTGATCCCTCGTCGAATGCCGACTCCTTGGTATTCTTTTGGTTTCTTGAAGAAAAATAATATCTTGTCATCAGTGATAATAATTGAAACAACTCTCAGGGACGGTGTTCAGACTTCGTTTAGCCGGCACTATTCCTCTAATTGGTACTCCGACCGTGTACGTAGCGCTCCAACCCTAACGAGTCCGATGAATAGTTGATGTAGTGCAGATTGTCCGGTTTGTCCCATCGTGCTAAAATAAGTTTAATAAGCGTCGAGAATAATAATAACATTGCATATTCATTGCACTCTGGAATCTCAGAAGAAATGCGGTGAATCGACGACACAGAATCATTTCCACCACGCTCGAACACATTGAACAGTTCATCATCGTACCTTGTGATGATCGTTGAACGAGATCGGAGAGAGTCGAAGGTACGAGAGTATGATTGAAACATACGATATTTTTAAAAGGCCTTCGTCTCTGCAACTAGTCACCGGACAGAGGCTCAAAGTAGCCAGCAGCAGCGAGCGAGATCGAGGCCATAGTGGAATGCAGATGCACAAGTTGCAAATCACAATGTCGCCCGATGATTGGGCCGTGTCAAGCACGAGTACCAACTGTAAACTATACGAGAACTATAACGTACTGTAACGAGAACGAGAGGTCGGGTTGAGTGTGCCGCGTAAAGAAGACTCCCCTGCCACGTGGTCCTCGGAGACTGGATTGCCGTTTGCTACGGAGTTCGGTATGTCCGTTTCTAGTTGAAAATCGTAAAACTGATGGCCAGCCGCGATCTCGGGGACGTTAATGTCTGAACTCGTTCTTGTCGTATAGCCGTATCATGAATCCTCGTTAGTTTTACTTTCCACCACGCAGTAACATCCATGGAGTAACTTTTCACTGCCCGAAGCGACAGTCGCATCCGTACCCGAAAGATAACAACGCACCAGCGACGGATTCGAACATCTGGGCACGTTATAGTACGTGTACCTTCGACGTACGTCACCTGAGGTGCTAAGTAAGTTGTCCGGTTCCACGTAGTCTCCCCACTGAAACTGGCGGCGCCGCTATTCTGGTGGGCTGGTTACTCCGGGCGTTTCGAAGCCAACAGGTTCTACGCCTGGGCGGGCGGGCGAGCGGGACTGGCTCGGCGGGAACGTCTACATCTGCAGTGCCGGTGGTCCTCTCAGTGTGATCCGATGAAGGGCAGGAGGTTTGACCCCCGAGATTCAAAATTCAAAATATCTTGGAATGTTGCTAATTGGGAAAATCCCTGACGAAAAACCTCAAATGACGGAAAACCTCAATCCGGGGTCTGTGAGTGATTCAGGCAGACGGATGGATTGTAACTACCATCCTCGAAAACGGACGGTGGCGGGGGAGATGATCGGAGAGCATGTCGAGGCGCACGTTTTGAAGCTCGAGCGAGCCGATGGAGGTCGTCTATTATTGTTTCGCGCATAGTGACGAGGAAACTATTTGCGGGTTTCTCTCCATGGGGTTTGGATTATGCGCGGAGTGAATTCGGAACAAAGATTCTAACAACCACCTAACCTAAAGCCATGGTTCGAGGGCTCGGTAGTGCCGAATAGCTCAGGGTTGGCTGAGAGCGAGCGGGTGAGGTAGTCGTAAGCAAGTAAGCGAGGGACGAGTTGTGCTCATGCAGACAACTTCTTCCGTTCGCTCGCACTCTCGTCTGTTCATTCATTTCGCGGAAAGCGACGACGATTGAGTTGTGAACCCGGTGTTTTCATCTGCGAAGCAATAGTAGGTGCTTAGTATAGGAGGTTGGAAATCATTGGATGCAGATGAGAGAAATTCAACGTTGGCGCGTGTACAACAGTGGAACTATCTATGCGGGAGAGGAGTATGTCCTGCACATGTTTGATGGAAGAAGTTAGCGAGTACAAACAAACTGGAAATTCATCCAGGAGCAGGGAATCGGAGGGAATTTTGCTCCTTTGTGGAGGTAGATGAAGGGGGATGGTTGCGAACATTGATACATGTGGGGGCGTAAAGCTGGGAGGTTTATACACGAGGAAATAAATAACAGAATTGGCCATTAAAGTTGGGATGGCGAGTGATGAGTCAAAAGTACTCGACAATGACGAGGACTCGAGGAGGATGCTATATGTTTAGCGAAGTCGTGACACCCCCGATCGGCACATGAATGTTTCGATTTCGACCACAAACTACCTTGGCGCATCGGCCCATGGTTTGTCTTACCAGCTGCGCAGTGTAGTCTACCAGGGAAGTTGGTGCCAATTAACTTTTGACTTGGCTTCCATGCACGACACAATCTGACTCACAGTAAACAATAAATTTCTGGGTAAGACACGCTTAATGGCGACCGTGGCTTTGTGGCCGGCATACAGGCGAGACAAGGAAATTCGTGGGCACCAAAATCCCTCCATGAATGTATCAAATGTTCTCTGTGGCCCATTTAATGCAAGAGCCCGAGCCTAGAGTTAGTTGGATGGAGACATCTAATCGACGCCAAGTTCGCTATGCTGCTCGACCCCTTCAATGCTCTTGGCGGGTTCTGAAAGGCTATAGACGCACCTTGGGACGTGCAACCCAGTTCTTTACTCGCTACTGGACGACGAAGACTACGACGCCATGTTGCCATGTACCAAACCCCTCTTGCTAGTGGCTCCATGAGTGACATCTGCGAAGCCCACCCCTCCGTGAAAACCTTTTCAAGACGCTCTTCCAGATCGTGAAAACATTGCCAATCCCAACCGAAATAAATAAAAAATAAATCAAACCAACCCCTTGAGGAGCACAGGCCCCCAATTCCTTCTCGAGCAGGGGATGTCGAGTCACCGAAATTCCTTCTCGAATCCGGGTGGTGACTCGACCTCCATCAGAGACGGAACTTGCATCTTCTTGTGCATGTTAGCCGCCTACTCGCCAAGTCGGCATCAGGGGCTCCGAGCGAATCAATGCTGGTCCAGGATAAGATACTGTTCTCGTTACACCATGGGACGTCCGTCGCAGCCCCTGGTGAAGGCAGCATGAGAAAAGTCAAGTGGTCAAACTGATTGATGACGGATATCAAACAGGATATAATATAATGGATGTCACAGTCTGATCATCTGATCATATGAGCCCTCTGAGGCGCTGGGCACTGGGGTCCTTCTCGCAGCGACCTGCGATAGGCGGTGCAGCTTATGAACGTACGACCGCCTTGCTCCCTGTACAGCAGCAATCTGCACAGTGCGTCGACCGATTGTTAGGGCCGGTCCGTGCAACCGGTTGCACTAGACCGATCTCGACACGTGGACCTGCCGAAGGGCGTTCCAATAGCGTTCCGTAGCAATAGCGTTCCCTCGGGGAAGCATTCCAATCGCATTTCATTTCGCAGATTGTTCGAATTCGATCCCTGCGCTCCGATCGTATATCTTGTGAGACTATACACTGTGGTTCTATACTGTACCGTAATGTAGTGTCTTCCGTCATTCTCGCCGAGCTGCAGTGCCTCAGACCACCACAGCTTTTCGCAATTTTCGGCTGTTTTTGGGGTTTCGGTGTATGATTTGGTCTGGTTTGGTGTCACACCGAAAGCGAGAAGGTGCGTCCAATGGTCTGACAGACGAATAAGAATAGGAAATGGGCACAGTCCGGAGCGGGCCGGCCTGCTCTGTTCGTACTCTGATGGGATTAGAACTGAATCAGTGAATCCTTGTGCTGCAAATATAGTTAGTTAGAATGCAGGCAGTACCTGCTTGTGATATGTACGTTCAGCCGATTCTTCGGTCTACAGAATGATGGTTGTTTTCTTGGTCGTGAAGACGACGTACAAAGGACCTAATAAGATAGAATATGTTTTGTTGGAACGATCATTCTTATTTCGACCCAGAATGCCGCAATTTTTTACTTTAGTGTCTTGTAGACTGGCAGAATGTGTACACCTCCCGTGGGAAGCCCATTGGGAGGAGAGAATCATGGGAAAACGGTGGCTGTCTCTGCGACGATGCGTCGCGTAATTTCTTGCCCTCGTCTTTTTGTGTGTGTTAGCCAATGAGACTACAGTCGTCTGAATCCGTGGGAACTTTGCGTTCACTCGAAGGTGTTTCCATAGAATTGATCTCTTCGGGTCCGAGAACTAGCGGTGTCCAAAACGTGGAAGACTGCAAGATATAGTGCTTGTGCTCTCCTACCCGTCTCCGGAGCATGAACGAGTGAATGAATGAATGAATACTAGGAAGTGAAATTTCACGCTCACTCAAAGACGCAGTTGATACTTAACAGATACACGCAAACACTAAGATTGGCAACGGTAAAAATTGTCTTCGAGTTCTCACAAAGATCCCATGACCTTACACAATCTCCATCGATTGTCATTCACATGCATATGAATTGAATTGAATTTGAATTTTCAAAATTCAATTCAATTCAAAACGTTTGACGTTAAATTTTGCATCAATCTCCAGAGCATGATTCGTCATGTAGAAAAATGCGCTAGCTCTACCCACCACTGTGGTCACTAGAGGATTACAAAGTCCCTTAATCAAAGGGCCTTTATGCACTCGATCTGTAGCGAGGCGGGAGAGCGATGTTATAAAGATTAGAAGGCAGAAAATTGCCGGCCGGTCCACATTCCAGACTCTGAGTTGTCCACAAGTAGCACAAACGTCACTGCTGTAGAGGATGATGTTGGTGGGAGTGTTGGCAGCAGGTGTTGTACTGCGGGTTACATTGGAAAATATATATAAATCACTTGTACATAAAAAAAGATGAACACTGCCTGCCATTTCCAGTGCTGGAATGCTCCTCAATACGAATGTCATCACTGGAGAATGACACTGGACGCTGAGTTTGTGGAGCTTCGATGCAGTGGGATCGCTTCAATACGAGGGCAATGGATAAGTATTAAACGACGAGAGAATATGAAGTTGGCCTGATATTTTCCGGGTTTTAATACTTCGCAAAAGGATTAATCTTCACTTGAGAATGACACTTAGAACTCAATGAAAGATCTCTGTTGATCTATCTATCGCGCAGATCATTAAGCAAGAGTTGTGTTAGTGATAGGATGAACACTGCCTGACAATTCCAGTTTTAAGTTTTCCATGAAGATGTAATGGCACTCAACAAATAGAAAAAATAGGAAAACTTAACGTGCACTCAAAGGTGAGACGAAACATTTTATAACTGAAGGCGAGTATAAATATGCGCTCATCTTATGAAACAACTGGTCCTCCTGACAAGATGAAGTGCTTGCCCAAGGACAAGACCACCCAAGAAAATCAAACTTCAAATATACCTGTAGATTTTTCGATGCATCTTGATCATCTTAGAGGCAACCGTTTACACTTGGTATGTTGTACGATACATGCATATCCATGCCAATACATGTAAAATATCTGACATTCCCTAATAGCCTTTGCTTTTTTTCGACACAAGGGGGCCCCGTTGGCTTTATTTGCATGAAAGAAAATGCCTCGCCATCTGGGGCTTTGCCGGAGACACTTCCAGTCCTCAGGCTCCTCCCGAAGAATGAAACCAGAGGGAAGGAGGGTCCACTCCCCTGCATCGTCGGGCACGATTATCCATCCCAATCGGGCAAGACAATTTTTGTCCTACAGATGATGCTGAGAATCTAGCAATTAGTGTAGGTTGCGCGGTGAAGCAATAACATGCAAATTGCTTTTGCGAAGCCATTTCCTCGCTCCAAAGACGGGTTAAAATAAGAATGGGAAAGGTGCCAGGCCAAACGATGTGTGGTCCATTGCTGCTGTGCCCGCCCGCGGAGAAGGTGGTCGCACATGCGCCTCGCGAAGACAGACCAAATAATAGACCGAAACCTGGATGTATGTATAGCCAACGCGTAAGACTAAGTAAGAGTGCTAATAGCCTTCACCCTGGATGGGTCCCCCACTGAATTTCGTCTTCTCCATGTGCCCCGATCTACAAATCTGCAATAAGACAGATCGCTGCCGGACGACCTTTAGCTCGTACAGTCGAAGTGGATAGACCCCCTAGGGCTCCCCGCCCGCTGCTGCCTGACCATGAGAATGTGATGCGCAGATCTCCCCCGAGGCAAAACAACGGTCAGACTCGTGTTTGCTTTTTTTGTCATGTCATCGACCTTGCAGCAGAGTCCGACTCGGCACCGCTGGCGCCAACGTACATGACATTAGAGGGCGAGATCGAGGGTGTCAGCAGTCTCGGCACACACGAACAACGTTCGTTTCCCAACGTTCGTTTGTTTCGTAGGGCACGATCAACTTCCTCTCTGACCATGGTTGGCCTCTCACTGTCCCTCCTTACGGCGTCAGTGAGGACTTAGGTCTCTCCAAAACGGAGACGCCCACTAATGAGATGTCAAATTTATCGTGCCGAGCTCTGTCATCAACTACCAAAAGAGATCGATTAACGAATGACTAAATTTTGTTTGGGGCCTAAAATTGGGCCCCATTTACCACCACCCCAACACACCCACTAATGAGATGTCAAATTTATCGTGCCGAGCTCTGTCATCAACTACCAAAAGAGATCGACTAACGAATGACTTAATTTTTTTGGGGCCTAAAGTTAGGCCCCATTTACCACCACCCTAACGCACCCAGGCAGCCAACGACCAACTACCCACCACGTCTGCCATTGATCCGGAACCGCGTTCGCGTGAGACTAAAAGTTGTTGTTACTGCGCTGTAGTAGTAGTAGCCCCGCCCATTTCTCTCGGAGGACACACGTTTGACAGGGAGGACGGACGGAGACGGAAGTGGCCCGTTGAGCTTCTGGTGTGCGTCAGGGTTCCCAACTTCCCGAGTTCTGGCCAAATGTGCCGCTAGTGCTACACGCCACTGTGGTGGTCGGAAAGCGTCGACAATCCAATCGCTGGCGGGGCGAAATTGCTGGCAGATAATGTTCTCGAGAAGCCGAAGTCATCTGATTTTCGCCGGGAGACGGATACAGAAAGTAGGACAAACTTGACCTCTGCCAGATTCCAACAGTGGGAGAAACTGTAGAGTTGACAGCATTTGCTTCTTCCTCTTCTTGTGCTTCTTGTTGCAACCATGTGCTGCGGTCTTCTACTTGCCCAACAGGACAGACGACCGCGCAGGTGCTCTCTCGCGGTCGACGACTCTTGCGTACATGCACGCACACACATCGCGCAAGAGGGAGAGAGAGGGCAATCTATAGGTTATAATCTACGAGGGGCACAGTCGGCTATGACCTCGAACAAGCTACCCCTTCTGCAAATGGAGTCACCGGGCAGTTCGTAGGCCCGGTGACTGGATCAGGTGCATTTTTTGGGTGGGAGCGGATACGTCTCGCTATCATCTCATCCGTCAACCTTAGACAAAGGCGGACACAGATATCCGGAAATCCGACATAGACATATCATGCGAAATCATTTGGGAAGCTTATAAGACAGCTTTCCTTATCCGTCTACATCGAACTCCTCATTTCTGCGTCTGTAAGTTGACAATGTACCGAAGGCTTTCGACCCGCAAGTGCATGGCAACATGGCTACACTACTTCTACAGTACTTGCAACAAGCAAAGAGACAAGAGAGGGAAATCTGTGTGTGTGAACGCGGCTCCTCGTTCGACTGCTGCTGTGCTGTGTTGTGTGCGGTTTTTTTTTACCTGATTTATTTTTTGGACACGGAAACCCGTTCAGTAGGGACTCCAGATTCACCGACCAGGCAACCGCCAAAAACTACCATGCGGATATGGAGGATTCTTAAACAATTTTTCCCAATTCAAATAATTTCAAATTAGCCTCCATGAAGGGTGAGAACAGTATGGATATTGTGGCTCAACATTGAAATTAGTCAGCCACAGAGGACTTTTATGACCCGGATTTGAATTATGTTAGTAAGCCAGTCACCTAAATATATATCTCAAATCTGACATACGTCTCCTAAATGTTCGAAGTCACTCAAATAGCGTGTAAACGTGGGCGAGGCAAGTTGCTTAAACGCTGCAGGCAACCCACGGATTCGATGTGCTGGTTTAAAGAGTTGGGAAGGCTTGGTTTCGGATCTGAAGTTGCTTGGATCAAAAGAATCGCGGACGTCGTTTCCTCGCTCTGAGGTGCAGATTTGATTGAGCTCCAAGATGGAGTGGGCGAGGGGACAAAAAGGGCGGGTTAGTTTATATTAAAATGATATGGGGTCGTCTTTTCATACAAGAGCGATTGGGGCATGCAACATAAGTTCCAGCGGAATCCTAGCCTAGATGAAAGCTGGAAATCGACCGAAAGAACATGACTTGGATTCTCAGGCGGAGATAATAGGAAAGAAGTTGTTAGAAACTGCAGTCTTTATGGTGTGTCTAAGACAGATCACAAAATTGCGAAGTTGTCGATTTGGAGACCACAAGCTTGCAGATTTGCAATCCCCGGTTATATTCCGCAGTAGGTGTGAATGGATGAAGATTAGATCGGGAATCAAAATGCATGCCGGCACTACTAGAAACCAAGACGACGATGTCGATCGTAGACTACCATCGAACCCACTGCGACTCGACTACCAAGAACATGAACTGACACTAAAAAGAGATGGCCGTCGAACTGCTGAGCCAAGTTGAACATCTGAGTGCAGTATATGCTTCAAGGTACAGTAGGTACAAACACCAGAAGATTTGATTGGAATAATAGATGGCAGCCATCACCAGGACAAGCCGTGAGGTATAATACGGGGAGACTCAAATAACACCTCGATATGTCCTTAAAGCAAGCCAGGCACATTGCGCCCGAGACTGAAGCCAAGTTGAAAGATCTTATTCATGTGGAAGTGCAGAGACTTGGGATGGATGTATGGCCGATGGATGGCCATGAGAATATAGCAGAATGATGCCGAGCATCGGAGCAAAAAAATAAAGTTGAAACGAGTCTCCAAGAAGCCAAACAAAGCCCAATGTCAACAGCCCAGTCTCTAGGTGAAGTCCAGTGGCCGCCACGAAGCCTCTTTCCGTTGGAATGATTAGCACGAGAAAGAAATGCTCTAGGAGTGAAGAGAATGTTTTCCACCGGATTGAGATCCAAAAGTAAATGCAAAAAAGAAAGAACATCCAAACAGATGCAAAGCTCAGCTAGGAGCACACCGACATGAACCCCATCAGTCCGAATAATCGTCCCAACATGTGAAACAAACGTGGGAAACACACGATTACCACATCATTATGCACCGAGAATCCGAGATGCATTGGCCGCCAATCGGCGAGCAAACCCACCTCGACTCGACAAGACGAATATACAAGAGGGTTTGGTTATTTGGGATTTTTAACAAGCCCTAACCCGAACGATAAGCGGATAGAGAAAACCACCGCATTCCACTTGCACTTTTGCACCTAATTCGACCTAACGCAACCGGGTGCGAAATGAAGCGGGGCCGGAAAAGCGAGCGAGGACCGGCTGTTCTTATTTTGGAAGGGATAAGAAAAACGGAAACCCAAGTTGAACCGAGGCAGATGGCGAGGGACTGTCGTCGTTGCCATCGGCGTTGATGATTTCCGTCCGTGTAAACATTCCTTCTTCTTCCAGTCCGGGAACGTCGGCGGCGGCCCAGAAGGGGAGCGCAGGCAGTTGAAAGCTCCTCTAATTTAGTGGGCCCCGCTTGTAACCCCTTCGCCACTGCGATGGCCTCTGTGTCTTATAAGACCTGACCTGCTGAAATCAGCATCACCGTCCCGAGTGTCCTCGACTCAGTAGATCCCCTGGTCCTGCACTCCCTGTCGACTACTTCCTTCTCTCCATTCGTCACACCGGCTTCCTTACCTTCTCCTGCGATCGTCCCGAACATTGCACGGGTGAGTTTCTGCAGCGTGCATTGGATTTCGAACTCTCTGACTGACTAAAGTGAAGGAGGGGCCCTTCATTTCATTTCACTTTACTTTAATCCACTTCTCTTCACTTCACTGCGCTGCATTGCACGACACTCCGTGTATCCACTCCTCGCATGCTGATTCGTGACAGTTCAGCTGCCTTAGGTGTACTGAGCTGAGCTGAGATTATCTGATGATTCTGGTTTGAGCAGTCTCGTAGAGCGTGAAAGTAGTCACAGGAATCATGCTGCGATCTTTGAATTGTTGCGTAGGGGAAGACTAGCAGTTGGGAAATTTGGGATCGTTGCCCTTGACTTTGTTCTTGAGTCATTCCTCCCCCACTTCTTGAACGTTCTGCATTCCGTTCTAGTTCAGATTCTCTTCGAGGACTTGAGACGTTGAACGTTGCGGCATTCTCTGACAGCTTCACAGTGCGGGCAGTACTCATTGCCGGAGGGCCTCGAGTCGTCTGCCTTGGGGAATTTAGCTTATATGGGAAATCCTACACTCGCCTCGGGTTCGCCCAACCGTGGCTGGAGTCCTTGAGCGCGAGTGTAGTCCGTAGTGTTTCAGCTCTCTTCCACAACTGCTTGCGATTCCGAAAGCCCGCCTTGGGGCCTTGCTTGACGTGTTCTCTCTTGCCTTTGTGTAGAGTTATGGTTTCGCTCAGAGGAACTATGGCGCTGCAACTCCCGCTCGTGGCCATGGTTCTGCTGCTCAGCAGGGTTTCCACGGTCGAGGCCGTGGCTGCGTGGGCCGTCACAGACTGGGGTGATGCACACGCTACATTCTATGGCGGACAGGATGCCTCCGGCACCATGGGTAAGCATATTCATTCTTGTTAATCAGGACCCGGCATCGTTCGAGTGTACATTGTCCGGAGGAATTTTGTAGCTGGTTGAAATGGAACTGTCAACAGGCTAATAGGATGGAGCAAGCAGTAAATTTCGTTTCCTCATCAATGCAGGTGGTGCTTGCGGGTACGGCAACCTTTACTCTGTCGGCTACGGGACTTCGACCGCTGCGCTGAGCTATGCGATGTTCAACAACGGTCTCAGCTGCGGAGCTTGCTACGAACTCGTCTGCAAGCTGGAAGGCAGCAAGTACTGCTACCCCGGGAAGAGTATCACCATCACTGCCACTAATTCCTGCCCACCCGGCTCTGAGGGAGGATGGTGCGATCCCCCGAAGCTCCATTTCGACTTGTCTTACCCCATGTTCCAGAAGCTCGCCCAGCCCGTTGGTGGTGTCATCCCCATCAAGTACAAAAGGTGCCGAGCTGAACCCCAGCCCCTGAATCTCCGCTGAATTCTACCCTACTTAACGCAGCTTGATTTGTGGCCATGCACGGCATGTTGAATTGCATTGTTGAAATTATGTCCCTAATATGGACCTGTTGAATTGTGCTCAGAGTTGCTTGCACCAAGTCCGGAGGAATTCGATTCACCATCCACGGCAACCCCTACTTCAACTACATTTTGGTTCACAACGTCGGAGGAGGAGGCGATGTGGCGTCGCTCGCCATCAAGGGAGAGAAGACCGGCTGGTACTACCTGAGTCAAAACTGGGGTCAATTCTGGTCAGCGAGCGCCAACGTCGTGGGCCAGGCATTGTCGTTTAAGGCTACCTTAGGTAATGGAAAATCCATGGAGTTGGCGAACGTGGCGCCCAGGGATTGGAAATTTGGCCAAACTTTTGAAGCCGACGCCAATTTCTAATAGCAATCTGCGGGCTTGTATTCAAGCCCGTTAGGTGTAAAATCAAATAGTGTAAACCTTGCCCGAATCAAACTTGATTCGAGGCCAGAACAATTTTCAAATTATTTGGATTCTATGCCGCAAATAAGCAGTGTGCCGCTCGTAGAACGGAGGAGGCGTGTACAGACACAGTGTGAACACACAGCGCCCACTTTCTGCAGGATGTGCTATCAATTACCAGGGTTTGTGGAGTAGAGAGGGAGAGAGAGAACAAGGGCAGTAGTGAAGATTGTTGATCGGGGGGAGTCTGTGGTGTTAGCGAGAATACGCCACCCGCCTCCACGAGGATGTGAATGTTTGAATTTTTCACCTCTGAGTAGGCTGTGTACACTCAGAACTGTGGACGTGATTTGAGTATACTGGCTTCTTACATCAGGTGAAATTGAGATTGAAATAAATTTTTTTGGGCTGATTGACCGCCTCAAACATTTTACGTTGCGTCTTCTCATTTTATCCCGAATAAAATGTATGCACTCTGTAATGTTTAACCTATAACCGTATCCCGTCTACTTTTTATTTCCATGAATTGGAAAGAAATTATATCGTAACGAATATATATATCTAGCGTCCATGAAACACATGGAAAGAGAAAATGAAACAGAACGAAAAGTTCACTAATAACCCCAATACTTTCTCAATCCAAATATTGCAATATTAAATGTGAACAATTAATAATAGTATAGTTGTCGTACACACACCATACAACGTACAGTAAACATACCGTCTAATGTAACTCGCGCAAAATAACTAACATAACTAATTTCTCATAATGCAGACGCGTGTACAGCACGCGCGACATGTGAATACTGCAACCTAAGTGGTTCAAACTTCCACTTCTTGCGTCGTGCTTGCACCATCCCGCTGTTGGATATATTATCTGCCTCCTGAATCGACGGTTATCGAAAACTCGCTGCGTGCAAGACCAAGATCTAGTTTTGAAAATAATTTGTTTCTACGCCTTACCACTAGCGGGGGGTGATGCTATTGGGGCCTAGCCCATGTTTACCGGTTTGGTTTCATCCTAGTACGACTTGGTAGGGTATTCCCATACTTTTGTTATTTTACTGTGTACTTCTCTTGATTACTAACGGGGGGTCAAACGGAGGGACTCGTCCTCTTGATGAGGTTCTTGACCGAACCACTGGGCTCGTGAGGATTCATGCAGACTCGCTGGACGGACTTAAGGACGGAACGGACGGTTTGACACGTGTAATGTCCACACTGACAGGATACTCGCCGAGCTTTTATAATTGGAAGTGCATCCTCGTACGAACTTCGTTCACCACATACAGGGGAGGAATTACTGTAGCGAGGTGAGGCCTTGGTTAATGTCAGGAGGAGGAGGAGGAACTATATTTGGAGGTTTGAAATGGTTTGTGTGTTTCATTTCAGTACATGAAATCGATGTAGGCTATTGCATCACGATACAAAGACAAATTGTGAAGATCTATAATGAGCTCCTATGATTAACGAAGGCGTTGGTTGATTAGAGGCGCAGTCCTTAGTGACTCACTACCATCCAAGTCAAGTGGGTCTTGGCTTACCTGCGGGTTTTGAGCCGAGCTCGGGGACAAGGAGGGTAGGAGATTACGGTGATAAGAGATAGTATAATAAAGAAGTATACTCTATTACATATTACATTTTTGGTAAAATATAGTGAATGAATAATTATTTATTTTAGTTTTTAAATTAGTATCTGAATTGAATACCATAGAGAATGAGATAATGAATTTTTATTTTTGTGTGTTTCGAGTGAATTTTGAATGATTTTTTTCAAATTAGATGTATGGGTCAGGATTTTTTTTTTTAATATTTTCCTTTTACTGCATTGGTTCTATTGGGACATAATTGGAAAATTGTATAGATTGGAATAAAAAATTATGAGGGCTTTTAGATTTTAGGGTTTTAATAGTTATCATTTTACCATGTGAGGTGGGGTGTTAGAGTATTGTGGTTCTGAAGGTGGTAGGAGATATATGATGGAGTGCTCGGTGTTTTTATCATTCTCTTTGTGCTAGTTATAGCTTCACTTTTCATCATGGGGCCGCCAAAAGTGGTGCGTGATACACCATATCGAGTATGTCATCGTCTCTTTATCTCGCAAGGGGTAAAGATCCACGTGGAAAAGATGCACAAAGATTATGATTGGACCATTTGGGATGCACACGTGAGGAGGACGATCACATCGACATCAACATTTATCTCATGTAGACTACAATGAATCCTTCGTTGATCATTCCAGGTATACCGATTGGGTCGTGTGAGTGATTAGCTTCCCATGCAGTATTGATTCTAGGGCTTTTTGAGACTAGGTTTCCATGTCCACATTTATTCCATAGGCTCCCTCGTGCACTCCATGACGAGGCTAGACGTGCCTTTCGCTTTTCGCTCGATCGATTGACACACGATCCCATGGACGAGTTAGCGTGGTTTTATTTTCCTTTACTTCAGCAATGGTATCTATGTTATACTAGAAGAGGACGTGCTAGATATATGGAGGTGACAACTAGATTTTGGAGCTTCTGAGTAGGGGATTGGGCTACATTTCATGAGTAGTTTGTTCGGGCCAAACAAGTTAGGAGTCGGGTTTAGTCACATGATACTTGTGATTCAGCGCGATTGCAACGGTGTAGGATATTGGAACAGGCCGGGAAGTATAGCAGGACTGCACGAGCCCTTCATCCTTTGTCCATGACTAGTCCATTAAGGAGACGATTTACTCTTTACGCCTTCTACATCCATCCATGGGTGAGAAGATAATATTAGAGGTCTTGGATTCTCAGCCAGATGAGCCATTATGTCTTGATAGATCATTATTTGTCCATTCTCTATGCACAACCTCATACGTATCCTCAGGGGCTTGTCAGAGATGGTATGTGAGCATCTTCAAGATTGCTTTTAGGCGGATGATCCCTCTAGTGGTTTCACGGAGTTGTTCCAGGTGGTTGCACCAGTTGCGAGAGGGGAGATTCCGTTGTCAGTAAGTGAGGTAGTGGATGCTAGTCGGCTTCTCGCGATGGAGAAGAACATTAGGGGCATCAGACCGATTGCTATTGGAGAGGTCTTATTGTGGTTAGTCGGTCATACCGTTGTCTTGCAACATCATTCACACTTCCAATAACATCTTTGTCCATATCATATTGGAGTCGTCACACCAAGAGGATGTGAGGCGGTATCGTTGGGTATTAGAGCACTTCTAGATATCCATCTGGATTGGATATCTAGAAGTGCTCCGTTCTATAGTCCGCCGTTGGCACTTGACAGGGAGATCCTTTGGGAGAACCCCTATTTGCCATGGCTCATTATAGAGCTCTTTTGTCTACTGTTTTGGCCGTGCCAGATTGTGTGTTCCCCTCCTTAGCGGATGATACATACATTGTGGGCCATGTAGACAATATTATGAAGACCTTTGATTATTTGACTACAGAGCTTCATCTTGTAGGCTTGAGAGTCAAGGTGTCAAAGTGTAGGTCTTGGTATCCTTTGGGCATTCATCCTCATCTCCATCTTGCAAAGGGATGTATGACATTGACAAATGGTTTACGTATTCTAGGAGTGCAAGTAGGGTCCGAGGATTTTGTCTCACGCTACCGAGACGTTGCACTTGTCAAGGATGTTTTGCATATAGATGATCTTCCTCTACTAGGGGATCCGAAGGTGGCGTTTGGTATATTGTCATCTAGTATTGCTCGTCAACCCACCTACCTTCTTTGCATGGTTCCTCCTTCATCTACATTCATATCACTTTTGACCGTCTTTGATAGGAGTATCATGGACGTCTTTAGTGACATCATCAGACTAGGGACATTCGAGTGTGTGATATGAGATTTTACACGGAGACAGTCATCTTTGCCAATTTGATGTGGAGGGATAGGCTTATTATCGATGGAGGAAATGTCACCTACAACATTCTTGGCTAGTTGGGCACTCGTTGCATCTTTGTTATCTTCTCGATTTATGATCGCAGATAGACCTATCCTTAAGATATATGTGAGGGATGTGGATACAAGATCATTTTCCTTACAGATATAATTGCGACATACGAGAGATGCTTTACCATTGAAGTTACGCCATCAGGTCATGTCTTTTTCCTCTTTGGCTACCAATTGGATTAGGGGTCTACAGTCTATCTTGATGGACCGACAATTTCATGAGGTTCTACATTCACTCTTAGTGGATCCAACCATTCCTCGTACTACTAGAGCTCGTCTACGCTCTTGCTATGGCAAGGATGCAGGCTCGTGGATCTTGACTCAATCATGCATCACGGCATTCTGACTCGCATCAATTACTTTCTTTATAGCGATGAGATTCTGTCTTGGCTTGGTCCATCCATCTACATCTTCATTACTCACATGTGAGTGTGGTATTACTTTAGATGCAGCATGTGTTCATATGACTCGTTGTCCATTCGGAGGTCAGAGTATAGCTATCCATGATGCCATTAAGGATGTGATGTTTGTTATGACGCGAGATGGTGGATACCTCACATGGAGAGAGCGTTGATATGCCTTGCAGTCGACTAGGGTGAGGGCATACTTGCACTTGGTCCGGGAAGACCAAGTCACTGTGGCAGATGTGGTGGTTACCAATCCCACTCGAGACACGGTTTCAGAGGGGGTGATCACCCATCCTCCAGGATGGACGGCGAGTGGAGCGGGAGTAGCCAAGGTCTCCAAGTATAGGGGTATACTGAGAGGTCACCTCTTTGTTCCTATAGATTCGGAGTTATATGGAGCTATGGATACTGACTTCGACATGTTCGTGATGGAGTGCACGAGAGCCTACCATACCAAGCGGCATGGGGTATCACTCTCTTTAGCATACTATATAGCCTATTTTAGGCAATGTGTTTCCATTGCTCTACAGAGAGCACTAGCTAGTGCAATCCATATGAGAATAATCACGTTAGGTGATGCTTCTTCAGATACTCATGTTGTTTGTAGACCGTTTGACCTTGATAGTTCATATATCTTAGGTGTTGTAGTACATATTTCCTAGTGTGATGCTATTGGGGCCTAGTCTCATGTTACCGTTTTGGTTCATTCCTTGTAGGATTTGATGGGGTCTTCCCATCCTTTTTGTTATTTTACTTCGTCTCACTCCATCCAAGTCTCGTTACAACTCTGAATTTGCGGGACACACCCTTCGGTAATAAGGGGAAAGACTAGTTTTTACTCTCCGAAAGGCCACATTATCCTCAAGGAGGCATGACAAGACTCTGAGTCTCATTGATGAACCGGCTCCATGAAGTATCCCAAATACCAGTGATGGTAACGTAAACAAGAAAGGCCATTCGAACCTAAACTCATTCCCAATATATATTTTATAATTATATCCCGCAATTCCTTCTATGTTTTGACTCTCATAATAAAAAATGATAATATGATACTTCAAAGCAATGATCAATGACATGGTGGACAAGTTTCAGCCAGAACAAGAAATTTACCATACTTACGGTAAGTAAAGTATTTGCCATGGCTCACAACTTCAAGCGATACAAAAATCAAGCATAAGTAGTAGACCGTAGGAAGTGAAGACGGACTATTTTATTTCAGAGAAAGCCTTTTTTCATGCATCATATGACGTTAAATATAGCAAATTCGCTTCAGTTTGTAACTTTGAATAGCTCTTTTATGTTAAGAACATTGGAGGTTAATTTTTCGTATATAATGAAGATCTATAATTTGAAAGATATAATAACATACTTTTGATCCAATAAAAAATAAAATAAAAAAATTATTAAGATTGTGTAAAATAATAATAAAAGATGTAATTGATATGATATTGATGATTCAAATAATACATATTTTTTGAATTAAAAATGAAAAACAAAATGTAAAAATATTTACAACAACCAGTATCAAAATAAAATTGAAGTGAGATAAAGAAACATAGTCTGGGTAAAGTAAAAGACATTTAAATCTCATTTTTTAATTTGTTAACTAGAAAATTTTATTTATAATTTATTGAAATTTTGATTTTTTTAAAATATAAAATTTAATTCAATAAAAAGATATGAAATTGATGGATTAACAAGACATCAGATGTGTAAAACAAATTTCAAATATTGTTTCATTTTTTGATTAATTATTTTATTCAAAAAATATAAATATAAATTAAAAGATATTTATAAAAATACATAATACTTTGATAAAATATCATGTTTGTATAATACTATGTAACATTCAAAAAATAATTGTTTTAATAAAAGACAGAAAATAATCTTAAATATGAAATGATTTAGTTCTTAAAAGATGATAATGAATTGCATTAATTTTTTTGTAATATTATTTAAAAATAAATCTTAATCATATGTTTCTACAAAAAATAATAAATGGAATGATGAAAAATAATAATTTTTTTATTTCATAAGAATTGAATAAGTAAGTATTTTCAATTTATATCAGAAATAATTTTTTTATGTATATGATATAGTTTTAAAATAAAAAATTATTGCAATGACAAGATATTTCACTCACTACTATTGGAAAAAAAAATAAAAATATTCACTTTTACATTCAATAAATGAATAATTTTATAAAATTTTGGAATTCATGTTGTAAAAAATAAGAGATATATATATGTATATTTATTTATTTTTTCATTAAAAAAATAAAATAAAATAAAAAATAAATAAATTTATAAATTATACTTAATTTATTTTAACTTTGGATTTTATTTATTATTATTTATTATTAAAAAAAAATTTAATTAATATTTTGCATATTTTTTGATTGAAGATTAAAATTTAATGCTTGAAAATATTTTTATAACATTTTTGTAGTAAAAAATTTCATAAAATATAATTTTTGAGCCCATTAAATATAAATAATAATAATAATAATTAAAATATTATTTATTTAAAAATATATATTTATTTATCATCAAGAAAGGATTCAAATTGTGTGAATTATGTTTTTTTAACATATTTTATAATCAATATATAGATTGATTTATGTTTGACCGTTAAATGTAAGTAGATTTTTATTGTTGAATATCAATTCTCATGTACATAAATAAATATTTATATTATCTTTGAATGATAAGATAGATATTAAGTTTTGATTAATAGTTCAATTTTAGAATAAATATGTCTCATATGAAGTAATATTCAGCTTTAGTATTGAGTATTCAACATTCAAAGGTCAACATTATGATTGGTATTTCAATTGAATAATTATATGTTGAGTGTGATTTCCAAATTTTTTTTTTAATCATGTTTAAAATTTGGGCCTAATTTTTTATTTTATTTAAAATATCATAAAGCTTGAATGTAAGTAAAATAAATAAATAAATAAATAAATAAATACACACACACACACACACACAAACAATGATAATCTTACACATGCCCAAAAATTAACTATGTTACAAATATAATTTTAAACTTCATTAATTTTGTTTAAATTCAAAGATAGTGATGCATTCAATTAAACAATATCACATTAGTGACCACACTTTGTCAACATTGTTCAATCAAAAAAATATTGATTATTATAAAAAAATTTGATCTGAAATTAAACCATGGATGTCAAAAATTAATGTTGAAAATAAGAATTTGTTTGTGGGGTTTAGATAACCATAGGAATTGATACAGTGTACAAATATTTCAAATAAATAAATTTGAATTCATAGATAAAAATATTTGCAATAATAGTAATAATTATATCCAATTTTAATGTCAAAAATATAATGAGACAATCAATGAACAATATTTATATATTAGTGTTTTATAACATACATATGAAACATAATAAATTACATTCTCAATTAAATTTTTTTGCTTAGTAATATCAATCAATAAACCAATTATTTTGACAATAATATCATTTGATATGATTTTACTTTCTTCAAAGTATGGATATCTAGTTAAATTTATGATTATGACAACGACCTTTAACTTTTAACAAACTATATCCACCTTAAAAAACAAGAAGGAATTTCAACGATTTTGTAAATGATCTGTAATTAAAATCAATCTAATCAAATGAAAAATCTCCAAATACTCATAAAAAAACAAGATAGATATTAGAACTTTATAAATATATTTGACAATAAGTTTTAACCAAAAAATAAATCAATTTTTTTTCATTTAGTCACATCAGAAATATAAGTCATACGATATCAACCTTTTAACATAATTTAATTGAATTACATTCAAATACATATAAAATTAATTTACAAAAAAAATAAATTTTTAACCTAAAATTTTAGATTAGTTGACGCGAATATTTATGAAATTTCTTTTTATAATGATTTTTTACCTACCTTACAACTAACAAAAATCAAATTTCATATTCATTGCGAGTAAAAATATTCATCTAAAGTGAAAAAAAATCCAACAACATAAATGCTTTGAATATAAAAAATTAAAATAATAATAAAATTTATAATTTTATTATTGACTAGTATCTTTAACTCTAACCTTATCCAAGTTTTTTAAGACACAAGGCCAATTGATAAACTTTAGAATAGTTATTACATATTAAAAATCTTTTATCAGTTGCATATTAATCTTTATAAAGAAATTCAATACTTTATGACATGTAGGATATTTTTGATTTGCTTAATACACATATTAAAAAATTTACGTATAGCTTTTATACAATAGATAGCACAATAAAATCATGTTAATCCATTTTGACACAACCTAATTAGTTCAATATTCACTATATAAAAATAATTCAAACACAAAAAAACTCCAATTCCTATTGTATTTATGGTCATTCATCATCCAAATATAACACATTCTTAATAATCATCTATAAAAAAAAATACATTAGCATTGTACATCATTATCATTCAATACACCTTTTTAGATTTTCACAAATTTAAGTTAAATGAATTTCAACTTAAATCACTGGTAAGTATCATATGGTATCTGAAATTATGTATATATATATATATATATATATATATAAAAAATTAATTAATTTTCTTTCACAATATAGATACAATCATATAGAATCATTATATTATATACATCAAGCAATCCTCTATACATCTTGAAGTATGAATAGTGAAAAATATGATTTTACCACTTACCTACATTCTTCAATTTCCAACACATTATCTTATTATTTCCTAATCATATGACCTTAAAATGTCATAAACTCCTTAATTCATATAAAATAAACAAGCATATTTACATAAATAAATAACTACTATGATACACTTTCTACTATAAAGACAAGAAATCTTGAGTCAAATCTTATCACAAAATATCAACACTACACAACCTAAATAACAAAATATTCATTGGTCCATGATCAACTTTGAAAGATGCCTCAATTACCACTCATCTAAAAAATTAAATCAAAATTTACTACATGATGTTGTGTACATACATACTATATCTCAACATACATCATGTTCATGTCAAATATCACACCAAATAAATTTTATACATAAACAGAACTTTTTGACACAATTTTTTTCTCTTTCAAAATTTTCATATAAATATTTTACTATCAATAATAGTTTAAAAAATAAAAAAATTAACCAAATCCAATTTGTACTCCTTGACAATCCAATATCATGCAAAATCATCATAGCAGCAATATATGGGGTTTCAATAAAAACTGAAGTCCATGAAAACTTTACCATACATATGAAACCTATTTCTCTTAATGATGTATAATCTTTATGTAAACCACTTTATTTTTTGTATTTTATTTTTCATATTTTAAAATTTATTAACAAGGAAGTATTTTATTTAAATCATTACTCATCTTTAAAACCAACAAAACTTAGGTAATATGACCAGTATTAGAATTTTATTTTAAATTTTTTTTTATAATGGACTCAATTAGCTTTGATTATATTGATCATCCTACATGTTTACATAGCGCTTTAGTTTGCATGAAAAAATATTTGACTTCTTAGTAGATTCAAAAAATTCATTCGTAATTCAATCACATCAAACTTAATAAATTCATAAACTCAATAATTTAATTATTATATACCCTAAAAATCAAATAATTATAGCATTATCTTGGAAATAACATAAAATATTTCATTAATATATTCAAATAGAATTATTGCCTACACATATGTTGAAATTTTTGGATCAAATAACAAATCCTTGGCATTCTTTATTTTATTGATTTACGAAAGGTTAAAAATGAACTTGTTTATCCTCCTCCAATAAAAAAATAGCTGCAAAAAATGACATATATAAATTCAAACTTATTGATTTTGCTGATGATCCAACAATGAATATAAGTAATAGTAGATGTCTAATTCATTTATTCACATAGTGAACATACCACCTCATCAAAATCAAATATTAATATTTTGATGAAATTCTTACAACTTATATCACATGAATTCAATCACCATCATATTTCTATGAATACATTTAAATTTAAACATACATAATGATAATCATTTTGAAAATACAAAAAATCATTTTTATTACAAATTCAAAATAAAATTTAAACAAAACATCAAATAAAACTCAATATATTTTTAGCACATTTGCCTTGACTCAACATTAAAATAATATTTAATAATAAAAAAATGACATTAAATATCCAATTCCCTGTCAAAAAAGCTCTTTCATATTTGAAGAATCATTTGCAACAGTTCCTCATCATTTATATGATTTTTTTACAAGACTAACTACATAGGATTGCATAAACATAAAGTATTTTTCCATGTTAAACCTCAAATTTTAACACTGATTCTACACTAACATCAGTCCTGAAAACAGAACATAGAGCCATAGTTTTCCCCTCCATCACCACAACATCACAACAATCTTTCTTTCTATTCATAAACAACAAAATTCTCTTCTCCTGATTCAAAGAAAATTTGTTTATTATTTGAGGCAAGGGCCATAATACACAAAGATATCTCGAAACCTGTAAGAACAATTAAAATGTTCTCTGTAGTTTACAGAATTTGTTTATTATCTGAGGCAAGGGCCATTATACACAAAGATATCTCTAAACCTGTAAGAACAATCAAAATGTTCTCCGTAGTTTACAGAGTACTGCACTCCTTACGCTCTTGGTTTTTGTTTGAGTGAGTAAATTATTGGATCATGGTTTCTATCTAAAAAGTTGTATCCAATATATTTTTTTTGGAAAATTATGGATGACTTAGGTTTTGAGGATGGAGGTAACAATTTGCATGGCTAGAATGAATTCAAAATTTGTTGTTGAATTTCCCCATCGTATCCCAAATAAACTCAAAGGGAGATTCAGATCATGAAGATGCATTTGTTATGCATCTGCAAATTCGTAGTTCTCTAAATTGTAGTGTGGTGAGCAGTTTTACATGTGCTGATTTCATTATGCCCGTCTAGTGACGTCCTGATTTCACTTCTCATTCCATACTATATGATTGATTTTTTACAGCAATGGTATGAAAATTGATATGAGAGGAAGGGATGTGATGTCAAGGACGTTTCAATGTGTGTGAAGAGCAAGAAGCGACATATCACGTTTCTCCTGCCCATGCACCAAGAGATAAGTTGTTGTTAACTTCCCAAGTGATTTATTATGGTAAAACACAACAGGTTGTTCTTGACGGAGATTTTGTTCGGTTGATAAGCCATCGTGGATGACGTATGACTCCCATTGTAAATTAGATATTTGCCCACTATGCAAACTTTGCTGACAAGGATCTTTACACCTGGGTTTTGTGTCACTTGTGACGTCAAAGGTTTGTGCGTTGTGTACCGACTCGGTAGACTAGTTTAGTCCTTATCTGCTCGAGTGTTCATACTTTTGCTGAGTTGTAACAAATGTGTGTTCTACATCCGAGCAATATTTTACCACTAATCTACAACCTTGCGGTGGGTTTTATCCATAGCTCTTAGATGTGCAATTTAATGGCAGCTCAGGAGGATGCTGTGCAATTGTCACCCTCATAGATGTCTAATATTTCAAATTCTCTTCTTGCTTCTTGACAATGTATGCATTTGTGCATCAGAATAAATTTTATGGACAAGAAGAGATGATTAAATGTGGATGAGTAACTTATAACTTATGAAGGCATGCACTAGCCTTTTCATGCTGCTGCACTGGACATAAATTTCACCCAGAAACTATTTCGCCTTTCCTCTTCTGAAGACTCAAAAGAGTATGATAAATTTAGAGATCTCGCGGAGAGGGAAACAGATAAATCTGGCAATCGTTGCACAGGCCGAAATATCAAATTGTCACTTCGTTCAGTAAGGAGAAGATTTAATTCTGGTTTTGCGCACCGACATTGAGAACGGTGGTTATCGATAATTCGTCTCTTCTTGTCGTAAAACCGGAATAAACGACGTCACTTGAAGTGAATTGCTTTGTCCTTCTCTCAACTGGCTACCACCGTTCCTTTCGTGCTTCGAACCGTCCACCGGGTTTTGTATCAGAATCCGGTTCGCGTTTTTGGACTCTGAGAAGACTTGTGTGCGAAATTAAATGGCTTTGCTGTATTTGGAGAATTTGCATCATCTCTTCAGGATTGCTCCTTGATTTAGTTTTTTTGTTACCAACCAAAGCTTCAGCTAGAAAACGTTTCTTTGTACATAAGTATCGCAATACGAGCATGGCGAGGGAGATTTTTATCGAAGTCTCCAAATTGGTCATATTGGAATTGATAAGCTTCGTTCGAGAAGTAGTTGAACGACGTCCCATCTTTGATGCAGTAGCTATGTAACGGGTCCACGTTTAAGCCTCCTGCTTGGGCCTAGTTACTGAATTCGATTAGTATATCATATATCTTCGGTGAAGGCATTGAGCAGTGATCTACATATGATCCAAAATATGGTAAGACTCCTTGGATGGGGCAACTGCTTACTGGTTCACCGGGCAAGCCCATAACGTTTAGTGCCACCACTGAATTTGATAAGTGTACTTCACGTAGTCGAACACATGATACCAAAAACGGGGTTGAGAAGCATACTTTACATTACATGGTGCACCAACTGAAGCCCCAACGTGTGCAGAACCGGGCCTACTTTACACACCTATCGTTATACGTTGATGCTCCACGCTTTGCTGCATTGTCGTTAATCTGCACTCATTATCAGATTCTTATTTTACGCAGTTTAACATTTGAGCCTTCACGTTTCAAGCCACCGAGTTTGTTCATGGATAATTATCGACAGTATTCAACAGAACTTAATTCTCCAACAAACTGCTGCGAGAATGACTTGGAAGGAACATAATAAATATGCCATGATTATCAAAAGACATAAACCAAATACGCTCCTTCCTCGGACTGAAGAAACAACCAATCATTAATTCAAGCCTTCTCGTCAGCGGAGGAAAGGATGTGATAACAACCAGGAGGCTCCCTCCCTCCCTCTGCACGAAAAGTCCAAATACTTCAGCATCAAGAAGAAGGCCCGAGGATGCACTTTTCTTGCAAGAGAAGCGAAAATGTGCGATTTTCGGGCATGATACCTGCCTCTGGGGGTTCCAAAGCCAGCAGACTACTGGATCGACAGCCGTCTGGACGAGTATGGACGTGACGGCTACGCAAAAGCTTCCATCTCTGTTCGTGTTTGAAATGCTTGCTCTCTCCTGCCGTGTATTCACATGGAAGTTTGGGACTTGTCGCACGCGGCAGAACTGAGAAGTGTGTTGGGGATCATCTTCTTCTTCTGGTCTTTGAGCATTCTGTCAGTCCTGACTCTGGATTTGCTATAAACAGAAGCATTCTCTTGCTCGGATGTACCGAGGCGATTGACGCAGGTTCGGCACTTTCCAGATTAGTAATATCGTCAAGCTATAGCACCAAACTGAAAGTGTCAAAACTCCAGCCAGAGAAGTTTGAAGACGATTCTGTCCTTGGTAAAACCTTTTTCATCTGAAAGAGCTCTTTTGACTGGATCATGGAACTCGTGGAGCCAACACTCGATGGAGGAGGAAACGTTCAACCTGTTTCTATGAATCAGATGGCTCATACTAATCTGAGCAGGTTGCGAAAGAGTAGCTCACTTCCGCTGTCCTGTATCAATCACATCTCGAGGAAGTGCAGCGACTTGCAAGCGTCACAGAGATTTTACGAGAATTTGTTGGGCTTCGTCCAGGTCAAGAGGCCCGGGTCTTTAGCCGTCAATGGTGTTTGGTATGTATCCAGCGTCTGACCTCTTGTCCTTTTGAGATCGGAGTAGCTTGATCCATCCCAGAGTTGTGGCGTGTGCTCCATAATCTTCACGACGGCTTCCCATATTCCTTCCACGAACATCAAACTTTAGATACTGGATGCTCATTGGATTTTACTTGAAGTGACCTCGAAGCAGTCATTCGCACCTTTTCGTGCATGTTCTCCTCCATTCCAATCGTTCACTTATCAGCTGCTGAACGTTTGCGAATTCTTCTCTGACTGTCCAAATCTTTATCTATCTCTTTCCTCAAGATGCGGGGGCTGCAGCATTTTAAGTGCTAAGCCTTTCGAATGAGCCCACCTTCTGATGCCAGCGATGGGAGCTGCTGGGTTATCCATCCCTGAAGTGGAAGAGGAATCATTTCCTGAACACCAAAAGAAACCAGAGCTTTCCCGAACGAATAGAATCGATTCCACAGCTAAATCTCAGCATGGCATTAGGAGTTCTGAGTCACGAATGCACGTCAATGCAGGCTGTTCAATTACGGGATTGGCATCCATTTATTGCAGTCGATGGCACTGCCGGGTTCAGCTCAAAGAAAGGAGCTCAATCCCAACGACGACCACATGTCTTTCCAGGTTTGTTCTGATGGAACTGTATTCGTCTCATATTATTAACCTCACAACCGTGTCGAATCCGTGCATGTCACACGATCGATCGATTGTTTGTTTGATTCTTTCTCTGATACAGATGCTGTTTCGTCCCTCTTTATGGCAGTGCGAAGACATCGATCAGGTGGAGAGCATGCTGCGAGTGAACAGGGTGCAGTTCTTGCGACGTAAGATCGAGGAAGATGGCATTATGATCGACCAGCTATTCTTCCACGACCCGGACTGCTTCATGATCGAAGTGTGCACCTGCGATCAGCTGCCGGTGGTCCCGCTCGCACGCTCGGCGTCCGTAAAAAACCAGCAGCACTTCTTCTCGGCCTGCAAACGCACCATGGGCCTCATCAACTCCACCTCCACCGCTGCACATCCTCCGTCCCCATCGACAGATCCAATCCAGACGTGATTAACCATTTCGCAGAGAACAAGAAATCACACCATCACCATCAATCATATCACCAGTCGTCCTCCTGCTTTCTCACCAGGACCGTGTACATAATTTCTGACACTGAACAGACCATTCACTTCCGCCTTCCGGCTTCTTTATGAACTTTACAGGGGCCAGAGTCCGAGACCTTCTGCACGCACTCTGTGCTGAAATGACACTTGCCAAAGCCATCATCCTTGGCGTGTAGAACTGATGTAGACAGCTCAAACTTCTTCTTTATGTTCTTCGAGTGGTGGGTCACTCGTAGACAATGCTTGATCTGTAGGCTTGGAAATGCAACTCAGCTCAGATCAGCTCAGGTGGACCTGTATGAGGCTCGAACTACGCTCAAACATTGGAGTAGTTTGGAGCTCCAAGGGTATGATTTATCTATATAAGCTGTTACAGCAGATATACTGTAGTACGAGCTCGAGAGCGTACTGCTAGTGTGGCCACTTGGTCAGGCAGGAAGTTGCCATGATTCTTCAGATCACCACGGCCCATGTATCCTCCTGTGGGTCTTCATCTCATGTTGGTCTTTTCAGTTTAGCACAGCAGTTTAGATATCGGGATTGGTTTGGTTCACAGATCGGGATAATTTGGACAGAAGTCACGTAAGATTGAACATGCACATTGCTCTGTGTTCTCCACTGTATTTGACTCGAGTTCACATGGTTGAGTTCGTTTGACTGAAACTTTTATTGAGTGTATAATTTGCATCGTTGGTTGGTGCCCTTCGCCGGCTGAGGAGATGTTAGGCCAAGTTTTGGATGTTGAAGGAGGGATATCTCGCTAGGTACATTCAGCAGCCTGGTTAGGAACGCAGACAAACGGGAGAGCATGAACCCAAGATCACGTTACATTTCCAGCATCCGATTCGGTTTAGTTTCAACTCTCAAGCCATGCATATTTTCCCGTGATGAGTATAGATTTCATCATCTTTGTAACCTCTCCGCGGATCAAGATTGCTCTTCTCTGTAGAGACTACAAAGACTACGCAGTCCGCGTAGCTGTTGCTGTGTGATATCACCACAACCGTTTTTGCAATGATTTGTTTACAAACCAGAGGTTAGATCAAAGATATAACTGTTACGGATAAGAGATAGAAAATATGAAACTGAGTCTAACAAATCGGTCAACAAACCTCTTTGATTCTTTTAAAAGGTCGACCCGTTAAGTAGGCCTCCGTGGTCAAAATATAGAACCACAGGAAACTGAGGTATGCAAGTCGGGGCTTTCGTGAGGGCTGGTGAGTTCAAGTTTTCAACGGACATGACATATGACGAGCCCAGCAAACGGGCATTTTGTTCTGGGAAATGACTAGATCAGGTGTGAATGCCATCGGACGGCTAAACCTTGGATTTCTAACCTACCAACAGGCTTCTAGGTTCGGAGCAGAATTCGAAGCGTGTTCAATGTGAAGCATGAAGCGGCCGCTACTTTTTATATCGACACACGCAGCAACTCCAAAACTTATCCTAAGTTTCACGCTGGAGTTACGATCTGGTCCCGTTTACTCAGCGGTGTATCATAAAGAATAAATAGGGTGAGAAAATGAAACCAATTTTCAAGCAGAAAGTAGAAATTTACCTTCACCTTCGAGCTGTGATGGAGATTACGAATTATTCAACTGCCCTTCGAACGCTTCCGATGCAGGTGGGTGGGTAGGTAGGTGTCAGCTTGACTGAAGGAATTCCTCATCTAGAATTCGTGTTACAGAGTACCGAATTAAATTTCCCGTTCTGCATTTTGCGCTGCAGTGGATTTGGGCAGGCTCGGGCGACCGACCGACCATCCATTCTGTATAAAACGAGCACGAAATCACCAGTCTACTCGGAGAATGTCGAGCTCGTTCTACAATCTGCAATCCTTGACTTCAGGGCTGTGAACGTGACCTTGATTTGCTAATGCATGATGTGATGTGTGTCCGTTCCATGCGTCGGATGCATTTTAGCTGGAGGGTTGAACATCGACGTGACTACACACCTCACCCACTTGACTACGAATTTTTTTCACGATTTCCAGGAGACCGAGCTCGGCACAAGTGCAGTGCAATCCAATGCAATGGTCTCTTGGGTAACAGACACCCAGCACAGCGTTCATTCTGTATATGGGGAACATGAATGCATTATGCGCGCCACAGTTTTCTCTACTCTACAAAAGGGGGAGACGAAATTAGAAAACCTCTCTCTCTATGTACTCTCACATACCCAGATATGCAAAAAATTCCGACCAGTCGATCTTTCCGTTGAGCTCATTCTTACCTTTGGCTCGACGTCCCAATATTTGTAACATGGTAGCAGATCAGTGGAGAAAGGTGGACAATGCCCGGCTATTGGCGTGTGAAGAGAGTCGGCATTGTCCAAAACTTCAGAGTAATGTACTTTAGCGGAACATCTGGCAAGTTTCCAGAATTTGATCATATCCTACACCTTCTATGTTAACGTTTGATGGCGAATTTGTAACGGATCCTGTTGGAAGGGATTCATAACCGTTCTCATAATTCGGAGTTATGTTTTTTGTGTAAAGTAGTACCGTGTTCACAGTAGAATTCCAATTTTCTAACTGTTCATTAATTTTGGTCGGCATTTGTTTTCATTCATGTATCAACTCCCCAAGGCCGAAGTAAGTCAAACACTCCAGCTAATATTACAACGGGGAAAAACGAGAACCCATAGAAACAAAGTTTAGAACACATCAGGAGAAACCATGGAAGACAATACAATGCAAGAGTCCAACAAAGGCAAAAAGAATATGAGAGACTTAATTTGTCTCTTGATAATTCTCTATCTCTCCATTTGTACATGAGTTGCTTGCATGCAACTCATGTGTACAAATGTTAAACATGGTCAATAACAATAATCACCAATCAAATCAATCTTATTTTCAACTGCAAAGTTAAAGTGAGCTATAATTTTATGCAAATATGTTGTCTAAAGTCCTGCATGCAACATGATAGTGATAAACATGATTAGCGTATAAAGTGTGGCACACTCTTAAAAAAAGTATCCATCTCCCATCGAGAAGCTCCATGTGTCTTCAAGAACAATGAAATGAGTTTTTCTCCTCCTATAATCACGGTAATTGTGAATCTTAGATGTGGAGCTTTGCATCTCCACCATGACGCCTAATGATGTCTGTATCAATATTGACTCTCGTCTGATCCATGACCTTCTCAAATTATGGAACTCTCTCGTGACCATCACATCAGCAACCAGTTCCCTTGAGACATGTAAACATCATCGGTAATTGTGGTACTCAATGTAAGTGTATATTATTGCTCCACACAACATGTCCACTCTCCCAAGCAATGGCGTAAACTTTTGGAATGAACTCCAAAAGTGCAGCTTGTTAAATATGCACCATAAGGACCTAGTGTGTGTAAGTGTTAATCATTGCAAGTAAGCATGCTAGAGGCATAAGGTTGTATTAACTGAAAAATTCAATCTTGTGATAAACGGAAAGTGGATTGGTTAGATGATCTAGCAATTGATCATTGACATGCACCCTTGTCAAAGCAAGAAAGGATGCAAGATGTGGATTTCGCATATATATATAAAACAACTTCACAAAAAAGTCAAAAAGACAAAAAATACCAAACGTGGAACCAACAATTTTTGACACAATATCTTCTCAGATATGATGTGAACAAGATTAAAAACTTTAAGACTCTAGCAATTACACAAGCATACACATTTGACACTCATGTAACAAGATTCACTTCAAGTTGAGGCTAACTCACAAGCTAAATACTCTTCAGAAGTACTTTACTCATTTTGATTGATTTACATGAAGGTTTTCTCCAAAAGCTATCTTTCTTTCTAGAACATAGACTCCAAGTCTAAATCTATCTACACCTCATGTGGTGCAGAAGCCAAATTGGACGGTGGAAGAGCTATTAAAATTAAAGAACTTAGGCAGTGTATTCCTAGCATGGCGATGTGAATATGTGTGGCCGGAGCTGTGTGAGGAAGTTTGAGCCAACGTTGCAAATCCGATTGGATTGAGAGGACATCATGATTCGTGGAATGCTGTCTTATGGGCTGAAGACTTAGAGAGAGATTACACTAAGGAGAAGGATGATATAGACTAGGAAGGGTCGGCGTTGCAAACAAGGTTTAATTTTGTGAGTCTAAATGGTTTTACCCTCGGGGACAGAAAGGAACGAATGGGTTCAAGATTAATCTCATCCAAGATGACTTTAGGAGGAAGATCATGTACATACTTCATCAGCTATTCTCACCACAGAGAACCATTTATGTAAGTATGCACAAGGTGAGGATAGTCAAAGGCTTCGTGAGAGGCTCGATCAAGGTAAACTGGGGAAAGATCTTTGCCCAAAATGTGCAAGCAATGGGGGAGAAGTTGAGGACATGAGAGAAGGGAGTGATGTATATCTCCTCGTTCTTGGTGCATATATACTCAAGAATGGGATAAAGGCAGAAGTATCAGGATGCCGAAGACGTATTGGATAGGGCCAATGTAGATGTCGGAAGCAGTGGTTCGATGAAAAGTCAAGGCCCAAACGGAGGAGAGAGCTTGCAATTGTCTGTAGCAATGGACAGGGATGACATGCCTTCAAAGGGGCAAGGATGACATGCCTTTAGAGGAGCAAGACAAAGTCATGCAGGAGATTGAAGAATCACTATTTGGACGGGAAGACTAAATGGGGACCGCTGAGAAAAGAAGTCAGAGTGTGGAGGTAGTTTAGGAGCATGTCAATAAGAAGCGGAAGCTAAAGGAGATTGCTTGACCCCAAAGTCTAGTAATACATTGTGGCTTAAGGTAAAGACTTCAAAGGTTAACACAGAAGAATCATTTTCTTCTGTGTTACAATTAGCTCAGAATCTAGAGAATGTGGTAGTTCCAATTCTCATGGAACTGGAACTATTGGATGTAGTTGGTCCCCATCTCGTTCAGTTTCATCAGAACTGAACGAGATGGGGACCAACTACATCCGGGGATGAAATCCGCAGGAAGACGGTTATATGGACTTGATTTAGATAATGAACCCCACTGCTTAGGGAGGAAGGACCAGACAAAGATAATTCGACAATTGACAAAGTTGGTGGAGCGTTTGGAGAAGCAAAAGGCAGAGGCGAAGAAGGAAGCAACAACAACGAAATTGGCCTACGGTGAATTTAGTAAAATACAAGGAGTTGAAGTGAAGTTTGTGGAGATGGAGAATGAAAAGTTCTGTCAAAAATTGAAGAGAATAAAGTGGCAATTGCACGAAGTCGATGTAGAATGATTGGCTAGATTAGAAGTTTTGACAAGCAAATGCTCTAGTATGTTCTTGCTTGATGTGACGAGGATGAGATGGAACGATTGGAGTGACTAACAGTGGTGATGAACACTTCTTATGATTCGAAGGAGAAGCAAAAGAGATGTACAAGACCATGGGTTACGAGTGTCAGGAAGCGATGCGCATTCATCAGAAGGAGATTGCAGAAGACATCCAAGAAATGCAATCGGAAGGAGATTGCAGAAGACATCCGAGAACTGCAGATAAGCATTGATGCTTTTGCTTGGAGAAAAGAGTTGTCATCAAAGGGTGTAGCAACTCCCCGAAGAAGTTGTTGGACGTAATTTGTGTAGGTAGCATTTAGGAATAGATGTCAAATCTGTATAAATAGGAGTAGAATTAGAATAGGAATTATCTTTTCCTTTGCAAGCGTTCATTGCTAAACCGCAAGTATAGACAGGGTAGAACGAGAGCTTGAAAAGCTAGTGGGAGTTGTGTTTGATAGGCCTAGATTGGTGTGGAATACATGCAAAGATAGCCGGATATTCGTCCATGAGTCAAGGTCGGATGAGTTTCACCAGTAGGACTCCATCGAGAATCTCGTCTTGATTTCAACTTGTAAAATGAATTTAGAACTGATGGAACTGATGGAAGAATGATCTCTCGATCATTCTTCCATCAGTAAAACAGGAGTGGAATTTTCATTTACATGTATATTTGCATGTAATGTAATGGATGGATAGTGACATTTGAGTCGGATAGAGTGGTTGAATACTGCTTATTTGTATCATTCTTCAAATTATGATTGTCCAGAGTCTTCAAAAAGATGTGTAAACTTAGTTATTCACAACTGGTAGTGAATAAACACTTTGTTCTCTTGGGATCGAACTTTAATTTCCTATATTTGGACATAAATTTATGTAATTTGTCTGTTACAACCCTAAACAAGGTTTCACTCTCCTAACAATGCTTCCTCAGAATCCGCTTCTTCCAAAACTAACTTGAGAGGTGTTTGTCAACCTTTCTATTTATACTACTTAGAATTTTACCCTATTAACTAAAAGTAACCATCATGTCACTTTCTCTTAACAAGTTTAATCAAGATAGAGATCACAAACCCTAATGAAAAAGTATACATAACAACATGCAATTGATCCACTTGGATCTTCTAGAAGCCCAACTACCCTCCAATTGACTTTGGTGTATCAAGTCGATCTCGCCTTTAGATTTAATGGTCCTCACCAAAGCAAATCAATCAAAAACTAGTCCAAGTCAAGAAAAGTCAAGATACCCATGTGATGAAATTTGATCCTTGATTCCTATTTAACAACAAAATAGTTATGTTCATGTACTTCATTAGGAGCTACTCTATATTTTCCTCTAACTTAACCAATACTAGCTAAGCATAGTCATGACTAAGATAAGTTTAGTCACACTTTAGATATATTCATATTTTATCCTATATGTACAACCATGGATCTTACTTGTATCCCCGGATCAATATTTTAATCTGTTGTTGGAGTGAAAGAATGTGATCTTCAATGAAATAATTTCAATTTGTCATGAATTTGCAAAAAATATATTTTTGGACTCTCAAGCTTACTTTTTTTTGAAAGGCATGAGAAAGCGCAAAGTGCGCCATGTGGTTGTTTCACTTTATTATTTTTTTTCACTATTTTTTTCTTTGATATTTTATTTTGAGTTTTAGTGTTTTAAATTCCATCCTAAGTCTATGTCAGTCATATGGGTTGGTTTGACCCCTTTGATTGATGTTTTTGTGATGAAGTATTATTATTTATGTTTCTTGTGATTGATATACCTCCATCTTGGCTTCCTGTTTGTGCACCACATTTATTTGTGTTAGTGCTTTGTTGTTTGGAGTGTTAGTGCTATTATGTGATGCCGATAGTGATGTTGGATTTACGCACTTGTTTGACTATTCATGTTTCTCCTTAGAGACATGATTTGCAGACATGTAGACTAGATGAATGCTTATGGTGATGGCAGGTTTTAAGTTGACTTTGTGTTAGCATCTTGTGATGACTCGGGAACCTTTTGTTGCAGTTTTTGGTTCTACTTGGTGACTTGTTGTTGTACGGTTATGGAGGTGATACACTGGTGTCACAGTGGAGTTCTCTAGAAATTCCAAAGGAGAGACTACTAGAGTTAGCAATAGGTGCACATGTAGCGGAGTGTTGTATCAACCTTGGCCTTTGAGTTCACATAAGATTCTAATTAGGTGTTAGAGAGTGACGAAGCTGAGTTTGATGATATCTTGGAGTGTGTCCCCACACCATTGTTGTGGGACATGGATGATATAGATGGGGCCACCAAGGGTCCTAGACTATTTTTGTACAATTGGTACCATTGAGTTGGATGATTTCATATATGACTTTGACTCATGATGTGATTTACAACGGATGTGTAATGTACTACACACATTACTTTGGAGTGAATTGCAGTTATTTAGATTTGTTTCCAAGGGAATCACATGCTAAGCGTAATAGTCGGAGAGAAAAATGCAAGATACGTTTGAGCCCTTCCCTCGCCGCACACGCATAAAAGAGCTAAGAAAAAAAAACAAGGGGGGTATTTGACCTTTGTATATGCTTAGACAGTAGATAAGGCTTCTTTACTACTCTTGACATTGTAGTCCAAAGAGTCTGAGAACTTCTTCCAATGTTACACTCAACACGAAGTTGATTATCATAAAACATTATACACAAGATAATTCAATCCCATCAGTCAAGGTAGAAAATAAAAAAATGCTTTCATTTTACTTAGAGAGAGTGCCTTCATTTACAAGGGTTGAAGTTGTGAGTCAGGCAAATATCTTGGAAGTTCTCCTCGGATCGCACCTCTTGCATGAGCCTCAAGCCGAATGCTTCCTACATGGAGCAATTGTCATTAGCTTCAAAGAGTTCACTTTACTCTGATTACACAATCGTGTTCTTCTCAAAGCAATATGAAATTGAGACCCTCAACACTATTCTAAGGCTACTTTATTACCACTTCTTCTCCTAATTACTCTAACCATCACACACATGAATTTTTTTCTCCTACAAATTTGACCGATCTTCGGGTCATCCAAATTTATAGGAGAGAACGATACGTGAAAGTATCGATTTCGAGTTGCATCTCTTCAATGTCGACCACAATCTCTCATTTGTGATTTTCGATCTCCATGCACTCTCATCCGATAGCCTTATACATTTCTTTTCTCTTGTTTTTTGAGTCACTCGGATTGTCCATCGCTTCATATAGCTTCTCCAACCGTTGTGCCTCTACTTCATCGCATCGCACGAAGAGATATTAGATGCATCTACTCGCAAAAAACTTCAATCCAGTGGATTTCTCTACATCCACCTAATTCACACGCCTCTTCAGTTCTCATACCTTCATCCTGAACTTCTCATTCTCCTTCTCCACGAAGGCAATTTCCGCTTCCTTGATTTGACAGATTTTGGCTAATGACATCTTTGCTGCTTGTACTACTTCCTTCTTCTCTCAGACATCCTTCTCAAGACGATTCATACTCTTGGTCAGCAACTCCACCGTCTTTGTCTGATCATGCTTCCATGTAGCTATTCGGTTCATGACTCAAACTACCCCCATGTAGTCATCCTCATGAGGATTCCATCTACAAATGTAATTCGGAGCTAATTCCCCGATCTTTATTAACATCGAAACCACTACCGTCTCCAACTATTAAGCTAGCTACAATATTGAGGATAAGGGCTTGGGCATTACATCCTCCTTCATTGCTCGGATCTTTGGCCTTGAGGACTTTGTCGCCATCTTTTCCTTTTGGCCCATCTTCCGTTTCTTTGCCCTCGGTGGCAATTCTTGGAGAAGTTCCACACTAGAACTTCGGGTTCACTTCCCCGTAGATTCTACTGATCCTCCTTCTCTGAAAACCTCCTCTTAAATTTCTTTCATTACCCGATTCAAATCTGCCAAAGTTATTTTTCTTCTTGATCCATCAAAACTAATTCCTCCTCCATAGTAGACATGGGTAAACTTCTAGTGGAACCACTATTATTTTTCTCGATTTCAACATCTTCGTCGGACAATCCCGTGTCGAGGTGATAATCCCTCTTCTCCCGATAAGTCAGCCATCCTATTTGAAAGTACATGTGCACCACAAACAAAGATAAGTAGATTTCGAAACACCAAGATTTGGTGTTTCGAAGTTTTCGGGTCAAAAATAGGAGCAACAATCTATCATATTATCATATAGTGTCTGTTTGATCTGAAATTTGGTAAAGTGATAGAAGATGTAAAGTTTATCGCGTGGGGGTAGAGATATTAGGCCCAAGGCTGATGGTGTTAGAATTGTGAAATTTTGACATTTCGGGGTCTGAAATCGAAGTTGAAGATTTTCAGAGTCCCGTAGAAGTTTCAAACGGTGTCCGTTTATGAAAAAAAAATTGCGTTAGGTAGCAAATTGAAAAAGGCTGGTTTAAGATAATTCTTTATGCAGCCGGATTACCAATGTCATATTATCGATATGGAGAGCAGAAGACCTCCAAAATCGAGTTTTTGTGTTTTTAAATGCCCTTCTAAGGTTATGTCAGTCGGGGTTGGGTTGGTTTGACCCCTTTGATGGATGTTTTTGAGATAGAGTATTGTTCTTTATATTTCTTATGATTGATATACCTCCATCTTTGCTTCCTATTTGTGCACCACGTTTTTTTGTGTAGGTACTTTGTTATTTGGAGTGTGTGTGCTGTCGATAGTGAGGCTGGATTTGCGGACCAGTCAGACTATCCATGTTTCTCCCAGTGAGACAGGACTTGCGGACCTGTAGATTGTGTGAGTGCCTGTGGTGATGGCAAGTTTCAGGTTGCCCTTGTGTTAGCACCTTGTGGTGCCTCGTGTACCTTATGTTGTGGTTTCTGGTTCCAGTTGGGGACCTATTTTTGTACGGTTATGGAGGTGATACATTAATATCACAATGGAGTTCCTTGGAGGTTCTGGAGGAGAGACTACTCGGGTTAGCATTGGGTGCACGCGTAGCGGAGTGCGATACCAATCTTGGCCTTTGATGTTCACTATATATTCTAATTTGATTTCAGAGAGTGACGGAACTGAGCTTGGTGATATCTTGGAGTGTGTACCCACACCGTTGTTGTGGGACATGGATGATATCTATGGGGCCACCAAGGGTCTAAGACAATATTCGGATACAGTTGGCACTATTGAGTTGGATTACTTCATCCATGAGTTTGACTCATGGTGTGATTACAACGGATTACATTATCCACATTGTTGAGTTATCCAACTTTCCATGCCTATAGAGAGGGAGGATTTACATATTTGTAGCGGTTGGTGTAACCCAATGTTGAAGAGAGAGAGAGAGAGAGAGTGAGCTATGGAATTTTATACTAATACTACAATAATAACTACATTGTCGGAGGTATTACAACGTCAAATATTGGGTTATGCTATGGACTAAACTATTTGATTAAAATGGATTGTGAGCCTTGGATAGGTTGAGTAGAGACGCATGCGGTCCACATTTGTGATTGCAAGACCATTGGTAAGCTCTTTGCCTACCGAAACGGTGGAGGAAAAAGTTGGGGGCAAGAATGTCCAAAATTTTATCCTTGGTCTTATGGAGATGTTAGAGAAAGAGAGGTAGAGTCTTCTTTGAGTATGATTGGAGTTTTTTGTCTGGAGAAAGTGGTGATTACCACTAAGGACCTTTATGATACAACTCAAGAGATTATAGCTAGAGTTGTTCACACTAAGCTAATGGAGCTTGGTATGAGAGAGCAGAAAAAAGCTTTATGCTCAAAAGGTTATCATTTAACAACCATATATTATATCTTCTATCTCCAGTGTCAATGGAGAGGAGATTTGGGATATTGAGATTGGTTCCAAAGTGACAGGAGGAGAAAGACGGAGGGTGTGGAGGTTTGTGAGAAGTTTCAAAAATTATTTTGCCTTTAGTATGAAGGATTTAGGCTATTTGAAGGGACCTTGTATACATATTGACTTAACACCTGATGCACTAGTCTTCCATTGTCCCTATCAATAGAGCAATATGGAGAGAGATTTGATCCTAAATAGATGTCAAAACGACCTTGAGACTAGATTAGTGAAGATATCATATACAGAGTATGACTCTCCTATTGTAATGTCAGTCAAGAATGATATATATGGCAATTATACAAATAGATGGATGTATGATGATTACCAATGTATCAATCGATAGACAAAATCTGATCGATATATTAAGCCTACATCTAAGGAGATCTTTGATACGGTTGAGCATGCAAAGGTTTTCAATACATTGGATTTACGAGGAGGATATCATCAATTGCAGATTTGATATGAGTATAAGGCCAAGACATCCTTTTGACCAATTGATCTGCATGGCAAGGATGTGTTGTATCAGTGGAAGTTCTTACCATTTGGGTTGAAGAATGCACCTGTTGAGTTCCAAAGAGTGATGGATAGGATCCTAGCCGGACTTGATTGTGCGAGAGCCTACATCGATGATATTCTAGTGTATAGTGCTACAGTGAGGGAGCATGAGATACATTTGCATGAGGTATTTGAGCGACTGATTGCTCATGGCCTCAAGTTGCATCCTGGAAAGTGTAAGTTTTTTCAGGAGCACGTAGAGTACTTGGGTCATACCATATACCCAGGAGGATTGGGAGTTCAACAAACCAAGGTGGAGGCAATCTTGCGTATTCCACAACCCTCAGATGTGAGTAGGGTTCAAGCTTTCCTTGGAATTGCAAACTTCTATCGTCGATATGTGCGAGGATTTAGCACTATTGCCAAAGCCTTGACAAAGCTGACAAAGCTAGATCAAGAGTGGAGTTGGGGAGATGAACAGGTGAGAGCTTTTGTTGAGCTCAAGGGAAGGTTGACATCTGCTCCTATTTTGAGGAGACTTGTGAGAGGTCGTCCGTTTCAAGTACATATTGATTGGAGTATGTTGGGTTTGGGAAAAGTGCTTACCCAACATGATGATGAGGGGAAGGAGTTTGTAGTGGCTTATGCAAGTCGTTCCAACAATGCCGCGGAGGCGAAGTATAGTTCTTATGAAGGAGAACGTTTGGCAGTTGTTTGGGCGGTGGCACATTTCATATGTTATTTGTTTGGAAACTCCTTCACTCTCATCACTGATCATCAACCATTGAAATGGTTGATGGAATCAGACAAGCTTACATGAAAGCTTGCATGATGGGCTCTTATCCTACAATAGTATGATTTCACGGTTATTCATAGACCTGGAGTGGTGAACCATGATGCGGATGGGTTAAGTCGAAACCCATGTACAAGTCAAGTTGACGAAACCAGGGCTCGATGGCATGGTGATACTGATGAGGAGATGGTGCCGGGTTGGCATGCATCTGCCTTTTTGAGTATGTTGGTGCTTGAGAGCTATATGATATCTCTCTTGGGTCAAAGAGCAGATATATTAGCCTTGGACGCTGAGACTCAGGACGGTTTGATTGTAAACCGAGACATCCATGATGACATGCTGGTGTTGGAGTATCTTTGTACCGGTGCTTTGTTGGGCACCTTGAGTGCAAAGGAGCGGGATCGAGTTTTACAGAGAGCTCGACGGTTCAGGTGGGAAGGTAGACATCTTCTTCGAGTATGGGGAGATGGCAAATGTCGTGTTGTGCCACTTCCATCTCATAGAGCACGCTTGGTCGACCATGCTCATGAGGAGTTAGGTCATTTTGGAGTAAAGCGGACATATAGCTTACTTCAAAGTCACTATTGGTGGAGAGGTATGCTAACTGAGGTGCAGCAGTTTGTGGCGAGATGTATGGTATGTGATCGTATTCGAGCATCATTCAATGCCCCTACACCAGAATTACATCATATATCGATTATGAGACTTGATTATTGTTGAATCTTGGATTTTGCAGTATCTCTCTCATTGATTATTTAACATCATCGATATGTGTTGGTCATGGTGAAGCAATTCTTCAAGTGGATTGAATTGTTGGCATTGCTTGACAAGTTAAGTCAAGGAACAACTTATGTGTTTTTAGCTTTGTCGTGCACATACATATCGCATCACAACATACATCGCTGTCACATCAAATATCACAACACATAGATCGTCATACACCAACACAAGTGTACCACAATAATCTTTTCTACTCTCAAAACGTCCACAAGGACACTCCGCTCATAACCATAGCATAAAAGAGAGATTATAGTCAAGCCAAATCCACTTTGTGCTTCAAAGACTCCAGGTTCCTGCACTAGCTACCATCCACCATAGCCACACTCTCAAAGGCTCAACTTCAAAAATTGGCCTCCAGGAGCCCTAATTCGAACTCTACCCCTTGAGCCCTAGGACCCCTAACGGCGCCATGCCGGCCCTAACGGCAGTCCCAGTGCGAACGGCGCTAACTGCACAACCGGCTCTAACTGCTCCTGCAAAAGCGCACCTACCTATCTAGAGATGCCACTACATAAGTCGTGATAGCTGTCGTGCACATACATATCGCATCACAACATACATCGCTATCACATCAAATATCACAACACTTAGATCGTCATACACCAACACAAGTGTACCACAATCGCCCCCCTAATTGACGGTTAGGTCCCTCTAACACCAGGTAGCCATCTAGTCCATAACATGATATGTCCTTCGTGGGGCTAAGATCAGGAGGCTGGGTGCTACAATGCCCCATCGTTAGTCGCCTATCTGCAATCCATATCATATAACGGTCAAACCTGCTTGCCTGCTAAACGCATCGAGGACATCTCCATTGTCCACTGGGCACCGCATTGAGAGGAGGTGTCAAACATGACATATGCCATCCTCTCGAACAAGAATCACAAATCAACATACTGGCTGCTCCACCAATTGATCCACATAACACACATCTCAAGCCTCGCACGCATAAACCGCTGTGCTTGGATCCATAGTACCATCAATGTTTGGAAGGTGACATGGTGCACAATTACGCACATGATCCTTCCAAATCACACCATCACGACCCTCCAATACCAAAACTCCAGAAGGTAAAATCTCACGTACTCATCAGAGAATCGCATGCGACCGGCCGTAACATCCAATGTGGTCGGTGCACTCTGCTGCAAGTAAACGTAATCACCAACATGAAATCTGCGAATTGAAGGTCGATATCCACCTCCTCGGATGGTAGCATAACGCAAAGTATCTCTATGCTGAGCAATAGCTTGGTTCTCAAATGCCATGGGCATGACTCTACGGAAGAGTTACGCCCTTTTGAGAACACACCCTAACCCAAACATCGTGGTTATCCAAGTCCAAGACTTCACCCGACTCTCTACGGATAGTCTGCAGTAAGTCTGGATCTCTACCATATAATAAAAAGTACGGTGAGAATGACGCTAGAGATGCTTGCCGGCTAAATCGATAACCCATGGCGAACCATGGTAGCCGGATGTCCTCAGCCTCCCGGAGGACCTTTCTCCAAGCCAAACTTTCGCCCCTCTCTTCACCGTCTCGAACAACTCTTTACTCGCTAGACCATCGCCCTCGGATGATCTCTTGAGGTGGGTACGATGATCGATCAATGCTCGATCACACAAAGCCCGAAACTCATCCCAAAAACTCGCACTCGATCACCAACACTTCACGGGTGCACCAAATCGGCTAAGATCTGCAGCCTAAGAACGCATAAGTCGTTCCCTCACTTGACTTGTCGTGCAAGGCCACCAACTCAATCCACTTGGAGAAATGTTCCACCATGACCAACACATATCGATGATGTCGTATAGTCAATGGCAAAGGTCCTACAAAATCCAAGCTCAAACGATAACCAAGTCCCATAATCGGTAGAGGATGTAGTTGTGGTGTAGGGGATTGAATGATGCTCGAACACGATCACATACCATACATCTCGCCACAAACCGGCCGCACCTCGCTTAGCATACCTCTCCACCAATAGTGACTTTGAAGTAAGCTATATGTCCGCTTTACTCCAAAATGACCTAACTCCTCATGAGCATGGCTGACCAACTGTGCTCTCTGAGATGGAAGTGGCACAACACGAAAGCTGCCATCTTCCCATACTCGAAGAAGATGTCTACCTTCCCACCTGAACCGTCGAGCTCTTTGTAAAACTCGATCCCGCTCCTTTGCACTCAAAGTGCAAAACAAAGCACCGATACGAAGATACTCCAACACTAGCATGTCATCATGGATGTCTCGGTTTACGATCAAACCGTCCCGAAGTCTCGGCGTCCAAGGCTAATATATCTCGCTTTTTGACCCAAGAGAGATATCATATAGCTCTCAAGCACCAACATACTCAAAAAGGCAGATGCATGCCAACCCGGCACCATCTCCTCATCAGTATCACCGTGCCATCGAGCCCTGGTTTTGTCATCCTCAGAACCCATGACCATTACCAAAGACGTGTGTGTCCCCTCATGGCCATCCAAAGAATAACCAAATGTATGGTGCCATGCCGAGCAAGGTCTTGTGCCCCCAACAACAAAATATCCGACGGCAAGGCTGTTGATATCCTTTTTGGACCGCCAACACCGGTAGAAGATCTCGGGTATCTCCGCACCAATCGTGCCACATGGCGTAATGAGACGCGCCTTGCAATCTCATCTCGCCCCATATACAAGTATCGATGTACTCGTATACTGCATCGCAAAACAACAACCAAACCTCGTGTTAATCCCTCCAAATGCATCCAAAGACACATATACCCTCCTCCTCGGATAATTTAGCCAAGTAATATGAGTTGTATCTAAAGGGGATAACATAGTGGAAGTGGGAATAACTTCCTTCGTCTCCTCCCTCTCCGAAGCAAAAGACTCACTCCAAGCCTAATGTATGAGCCGATCGATATCCGTTGTAGCCGCATACATGAAGTACATAGTGTTCCATCCAACGTGGATGACACTACTCCACTAAGACTTGGCATGATAGTCACATCCTCTCGACCATGACTATCATGAGCATCCATGTTACCCTCCAACAAATCACCAGGCCAAGTAACACAAGTACTGAAGGCTGCAACATACGCCAAACCTCCACTTGGTAAAGGCCTAGAACCGTTGATGAATCGTACAGGTAATCGACTCACTCGGCCCTCGCCAGATTGCCAACCTAGCCGAAAAGAGGTTGTCTCCTCCCAATAATCAATGCTAAACCCCATCGGATATAACACTGCCGCACCCACCAATACATCATAGGACTCTGCAAGTGTAACCACAACATGTGCTCGCATTGTAGAGCTATCTGTGACATGATCCGGTTGCACTTGCACAGTCAACGCCATCCGGGTGATGTATGGTGCCGAGCATCACTAGAACCTCCAAGAGATGTCTGAATCTGGAATGGACATCTCTCCACATCGGTCTTTCGCAAACCAAGACCAAGCAGTGCATCCTTACCCAAGATAAGGGGTTGTGCACCAAAATCCAACAACACGTGTTGAGGTCGATAAACCTTTCATGAAGGTCCGACCAAACAGAACACACCACTTATGTTATCCAACATCACCGCACTCGGTGACACCCTGGTATGCTCGTATGCCGGCCTCGCCGATAACTCCATCATTCGAAATGCGGCAAGAAGCCTGTTAAGTTCCACTAGTAGTCGTCATGATCCCATGATCAACACTACTAGTGCTCACACAACTAGAAGCAACCAACACATCCTCTTTGCTTTCGCAAAGTGTGGCTGCCAATTGTAGTATATGGGATGATGACATCCCCAACGCCAATAAATCCTTGGCTGAGAAAACAAGAGAATGAACAACAGTCCTTGCCGCCCCCAACATTGCGCCGATGCTTCCTCGACGATGTTGATGGCTGGGTCCCTACTTGCTCCATCTCCAAAGTACATCCACATTGGCTTGCACCCTCATCTCTCCAATAGGTGGTGTAGGAGCCATGGATGAGGTGTTCAATGCCTCGCACAATGTGAAAGACCGAGGAAGTCTAACTTGTCGGCTAACCTCCCTCTTTTGTGGATCCAACTCCACGTATGCTCCTCTAGACTTCGGAGTATGTGTCGCACTACGAGTCACAAAGAATTGCACATGGTTGTGCCGTGCCAAGACATGTACTCCACAACATCTCCATCGTATGATGTAGAGGCACCACCTCAATCTGATCTTTGTTGGGCTATAGCCATACTTGCTATCTTCGCTCCAACCGCTCCAATCGAGATGCCATGTTCACCTCATGACTAGCCTCATGGTCTAACACTTGAGTAGGGGCCGGTCCTCTACCACCACCCCCCGCCACCTTGAACTCCTCGTCCTCTTCCATGAACTGCCATGGCAACTCTTGTTGATCGTAATTCTGGATGGAGATCAAAACATCGATCCATCATGTGACCATGTCTGTGACAATGCTCACATGATTTTACTCCAACAGGATCCATCCTTCGACCTTGAAGGCAATCCTTCTTGTGATGAGGTCCACCACATGTCCAACATACCATCCCAACAACTAATTGTTGACCTGAAAAGGATGGTAATGGTCTGGATGTTGCACCTTCACCACTCTGTCCAAATGGTCGAGATTGTCCCACATGTCTACCATAACCACTCCGGGTTTGTGTTGTAGACTAGTAACGTGAAGACGTTGATGAAGATGGTGAATCCTTGCTGAACCCAACAATCACTACCCTCTCTTCTTGCATGTTGAGCTCAATACGCTCAGCAAGACAAAACACAATGGCCAACGTAGGTGATGTCTCCCCGTAAAGGTAGCATCTCTCACTCTACGTCTCAACTCCCTATCCAATATCCCATACCAATATTGGACAGCTTGTGCCTCTGTCACCCCATGGGTAACACTGATCAACCGACACATTCGGGTATATGCCTCTCGAAGACTCTCCCTAGTCTTCCGTTGAAACTCCTGCAAGCCTCGTAGCTTGTCAGTTCTCACCCCTTGGTAGTCTCTCCTCAACCGTGCAAAGAATTCCAGAATAGGGTTGAAGGTTGGAACCTCAGAACTCTTCCCAACTCTACTAGCTCCAAACGTATCATCAGTGCCAGGTACAGAGGATGAACTCGCACCTCCAAACACTGTACCAGAAGTAATAGAAATGTAGTTTGGAGACCAGTATTGTCTCCAAAACTCTATCTCCTCAAGATGTTCACGCCGAAACTCATGATAATCATCCATCGGCGGACCCTCCAAATGTTGGAATAATCCCTTCCAAGCCATAAACGGACTGAACAACGTAGAGTTGCGCATCCGCTGTAAATCACACCATGAGTCAAACTCCTGGATGAAGTCATCCAACTCAATAGTGCCAACTGTACCCGAATATCGTCTAGGACCTTTGGTGGCCCCATAGATATCGTCCATGTCCCACAACAACGGTGTGGGTACACACTCCAAGATATCACCAAGCTCAGCTCCGTCACTCTCTCAAACCAAATCGAAATCTTCTGTGAACCTCAAAGGCCAAGGTTGGTACCGCACTCTGCTACGGATGCACCCAATGCTAACCCGAGCAGTCTCTCCTCCGAAACCTCCAGAGAACTCCACTGTGACACCAATGTATCACCTCCACAACCGTACAAAAATAGGTCCCCAACTAGAACCTGTAATCAAGAATCAGTAACCATAAACCGCAAATGTATAGGTACCCAAGGCACCACAAGGTGCTAACACAAAACAACTTGAAACCCCGCCATCACCACAGGCACTCACCCAGTCTACAGGTCCGCAAGTCCTATCTCACATGGGAGAAACATGGATAGTCTGACTGGTCCGCAAATCTAGCCTGACAATCGGCAGCACACAGGAGCTCCAACACTCCAAACAACAAAGCATCAACACAAACAAACTTGGTGCACAAACAGGAAGGAGAGATGGAGGTATATCAATCACAAGAAACATAAAGCACAATACTCCATCTCAAAAACATCCATCAAAGGGGTCAAACCAACCCAACCCGGACTAACATAAGCTCTGAAGGGCATTTAAAAACACAAAAACTCGATTTTGGAGGTCTTCTGCTCTCTAGATCGATAAACTGAGACTAGCAATCTGGCTGTATAAGGTGTTGCCTTTTAAACGCAATTTTTTTTTTTGCAAACGGACATCGTTTGAAACTTCTGCAGGACTCTGAAAATATTTAACTTCGATTTCCGACCCCTAAACCTCAAAATTTCGCAATTCTGATACCGTCAGCCTTGGGTTTGACGTCTCTACTCCCGCGCGATAAACTTTACATAATCTATCACCCCACCAAATTTCAGATCAAACGGACATTGTATGATAATCGATAGGTACGCTCCTATTTTCGACCCGAAAACTTTGAAAAACCAAATCTTGGACTTCTAGCACTTCTGTCCGAAATATTTTTTGGCCAATCTCAAATTAATGCTCCAAGACAACTATAAGCATCGACCCACTTCGTCAATTTCCAGCAGCGCTTCCGCCCTCGAAAATTCCCGATTCGAATTTACACTAAAACAGAAAATACACAAATTCGAAATCGATAAGATCCACCTCAAATCGACTCTACTTCTAGATCAACACCATGGGCTGCACTCCAGCAACGCCTTGCATGCTCAACAGCCAACGGATCGAAGCAACCATCGATCCAAACTCGCCAAAACACTTTCAGCGCTCCAAGAACTCCCAGTTCTCACCACAGAATCCAATTTGAGTTTTCGAAGTAATCTTTTCTACTCTCAAAACGTCCACAAGGACACTCCGCTCATAACCATAGCATAAAAGAGAGATTACAGTCAAGCCAAACCCACTTTGTGCTTCAAAGACTCCGTGTTCCCCGCACTAGCTACTATCCACCATAGCCACACTCTCAAAGGCTCAACTTCGAAAACTGGCCTCCAAGGAGCCCTAATTCGAACTCTACCCCTTGAGCCCTAGGACCCCTAATGGTGCTATCAGCCCTAACGTCGATCCCAAACTCTTGACGGCGGTAATCGCACAACCGGCTCTAATCTAGTATCTACTCGCGCAAACGCCGCCTCTACCTAACTAGAGACGCCACTACATAAGTAATGACAGCTTCTGTGTTTAGCTGATTTGGTGCACCATAGGAGGTGTTGATTGATCATGGTATTGAGTTTTTGGACAAGTTTAAGATTTTGTGTGATTGAGCATTGATTGATCATCATATCACCTCAAGAGATCATCCTGAGGATTTTGGTATAGTAGAGAAAGTTGTTTAGATGGTGAAAAAAGGACTAAGAAAGTTTGGCTTGGAGAAATATCATCTAGGAGAATAGGACATACAACTATTATGGTTCATCATGGATTATCGATTTAGCTAGAGAATATCTCTAGCACTATATTTATTATATGGTAGAGATCCAGACTTACCTGTAGTTATTTATCAAGAGTCAGCTGAAGTCTTCGTCTTTTATAACCCTGATGTTTGGGTTAGGATATATTCTCAAAGAGTAGAACTTTTTGTATGGTAATGCCCATGGCATTTGAGAACATGACTATTGCTCACCATAGAGATACTTTGAATTATGCTACCATCAGAGGAAGTCGATATCGATTACGTTTACTTGCAATAGATGCACCAATCATATTGGATGTTATGGATGATCACATGATTTTACTAGTACGTGAGGTTTTACTTTATGGAATTTTGGAATTAGAGGGTGAAGATTGTGTGATTTGGAAGGATCATGTATATAATTGTGCATCATGTCACCTTCCAAACATTGATAGTAGCCAATATTTTGATTTGTGATTCTTGTTTGATAGAATGGCATATGTCATGTTTGACACCTCCTCTCAATGCGGTGCCTAGTGAATGATGGAGATGTCCTCGATGCAATTAGCATGCAAGCTAGTTTGACCACTACATAATATGGATTACAAACATGCGACTAATGATGAGGCATTGTAGCATACGAACTTTTGATCTTAGCCTCACGAAGGCCATATCATGTTAATGGACTAGATTGCCACCTGGTCTTAGAGGGATCTAATCTACAATTAGTGGAGCGATTGTATTACACTTGACTTGATGTATGACGACCTATGGATTATGATGTTTGATATGACATAAATGTATGTTGTGATGTGATATGTATGTGTGCAACAATAGTCACAACTTATGTAACAACATCCCTAGTTAAATGGGTGTGTGCATGTAGAGCAAATACATCGGTTAGTCAATCGTGGAGTTAGCGTTATTGCTAGTGCGGGAACCTAGAGCCTTTGAAGCACAAAGTGGATTTGTCATGACTGTAATCTCTTTTTTGTGCTATGGTTATAAACAAAGTGTACTTATGGATGTCTTGAGAGTAGAAAAGATTATTGTGGTACACTTGTGTTGGTGTATGATGATCTATGTATTGTGATGTTTGATGTGACAAAGATATATATTGAGATGTAATATGTATGTGCACGACATGACTCTAGAATCACAAAGTAATGGATAATCATGTCAAATGTAGATGTATCTTATTTTTTGCACCGAAAACTGGAAATATATTTATTATTCAAGAAAACTAAAATACGTAAAAATCCTAGGATTTTTACATTCATCCCTTAAGAAATTATGAATTTGATGAAAGTACATTTTGGACTTTGTGAAATGATACTTCAGCTCCACAAACCCAACGCTTGATCTAAGCCTCACAAATGACATATAATGTTGATGAACTAGGTTGCTACTTGGTGTTAGAGGTACTGAATCAGTAAAAAGGGGATGTGGTACATGTGTTGGTGAATGACAACCAACTTATTTATTGTGATGTTTGATGTGACAGTAATGTATGTTGTTGATGTGATATGCATGTGCACGACAGTTGTCACAACTTATGTAACAGCCCCACTAATTAGATAGGTGTGTGAATATAGGAGTAGATATAACAACACAACAAAAACATAAGTGTAGTTAGCTAATTTCATCAAACATGTAGTTAGAAGATTTAAATCTTCATCCAGTAAGGTAAGATCAAAATTAGGGCTTCTAGAAAGGAACTTATGAGCTAGTGCATGAACGTAGATTATTAAGATCTCAAAACCAATTTTTTTTTGTTGAATTTTTTTTCTAATGTTATGTCATGAGTAGAGAAGAAAGTTATGATACATTTGTACTATCAATTTTATATAAATGTGACAAGTATACATATATTGTGTTATAAGAGGTATGACATTTTATCTAATTTCTTTGTATGTTTAATTGAATATTGGGATTTTGTTTTTTATATTTAATATATAAGTTTTTACTTAAATTTCTCATTATGGAAATTGTAGTATGTATTGACATTATCGACATTCCCTTTTTTTCTTTCTTTCTTTCGATTTTGCTTTTTTATATGAAACGTTACTTTTTTTTCCCTTATACAGTATAATATATAAAATTTCTCATGTATTAAATGGTAATATTTTGCAATGAGAATTGTTTATTTCATTTTTTTTTTCGTTTGATATATCAATTAAACATTCAATTTTAATGCACAATTTCGTTTTGGTTAAAACTATTTTTAAAACATACAACTCTAGTAAAATGGAAACAATAAAGCATACGAAAACATGGCTGACTTGTTCAAGTGGTACAAAATCTGGGCGAAGTACTTTACATCATGAATGGCCAATCTTCAGGCCCAATTTTACCTCTACAGCAAACCCGACGGGCCGGTAAATTTCTCCGACCCAGAGCAAGCATACATAAAACAACATCAATCTAATAGTAATCGACTCCTACTTTTAGGTTGAGACTAGCCTCTCGTAGCCGGAAACTCTGGGAGATTCTACATCATGGTACAAAGATATACTTCAGACGGCAGATGACTGCAGTCTGAAATATCCTTTAAATTGAATCGAGCGTGCTTGGTACAACGAAGAGGAATACTCCTGCCTTCCTTAACGTTAAGAAGATATTGTCTACAAATTCTTAAACTCGTAAACGCAAGTTCCATCATCACTTCGGGCAGTGGGGTCGAAATTCTGGGCGCCTGGGTCTGTGCATCCCTCGGGAACAGGCACGTTCACTTGCTGAGCTGCTTTCCCTGGAGACAATCAATCCAGATTCACGCGCACTGCATAACTATCAGTCGTTCTGACCACGAGGACTTCCCCCTTTGTGCATCAGGTAGCAGGAGAAGATTTGATTTCACCAAATTGTTTCTACTTGGCTGGGACAGGAGCGTCTGTTGAAACAGAGATTTCGCAAAATAACGACAATGATGTGAGGTTCATCCTTTGATAGTTTTGCTGTGATAACTACGTAACGATAATTAGATCATAACATAGCACAGGAAAGAATGCAATAAATATGTGCACACGAAGAACTAGGCAAGGACAGAAAGGTTACCTTCGAAGAAATTTCCTTGGGAAATGGCGTCAGCGTTAGCATCTCCGAGGGCAGCCTCGGACATGTACTTGTCAGCGAGCTGCACACGCTTGACGTTGTCTTGCTCTTGAACCAACATGTTTCCGTATTCCAAGAGCTTCTCGATGGTCATCTTGGGCTTCTCGAAAGTTGGTGGTCCGTCCTTGGAGTTCACCAACTTCTTGCCAATGTTCTCGACACCCACGTTTCCGATCCACTTCCGGACCTCGTCATCGTACACTCGGGCCCTTAGGGCACCGAAGAAATCTGCATTCAATCCGCAACTTATTAGACCCAGAGGTGCTATTTTCAACTGAAAGCAATGTGAGCAAGAAGCGACCTCTTTCCACAAAGAGGTCGGAAATATGCCATGAGCTGCTCGAAGAGCATGAACGTACCGATAGATTGACCGGGGAAGGTGTCGACCATCTTGATGATGTCACTCTCGTGAACATTGTCAGCCTTGAAGATACCCTTGCAGACTCCAATTCGGTCGTCACGGGTGGGGGCCCAGTAAAACTTCTCCATACGTCCATCACGGATGAGGGGAGCGTACAGGGTAGAGAAATCGTTTCCTGTAACAATGATGGGAACCCTTGGGATTTCTTCTTTATTGTAAACTCCCGGGAGCTGCACGTTGGTGGGGTTATCGGCGATGTTCATGAGGGTGGCGTTCACCATCTGGTTATTCACTGTGTACTGGGTGGTGCCTCCCATTCTTCCTGCTCCGGCGTCGAGATCGTTGATGAACAGGCAGCACATCTTACCCTTCTTCCTGATAATATCGGCGGCCTCACGGTACCTTTGTCGGATCAACTTAGCGGGTTCTCCGGCATTTCCAGACTCCAACTCTCCAGCACTCATCATGATTGGCTGGATTCCAAGCTTTGCAAACACAAGCTCGGCCTGGAAGGATTTTCCCTGTCCCTTTCCTCCCCAGACTCCAAGAATAAGAGGAACCTGCAAAATTTGAGCCAGGACGTGTTAGGATTCGTTCGCAACGAGACGCTGTGCACAAACGTCTTGAGGGAGTACAAGTAAACGCCGTTACTATAAAGGAATCATAAAACTTTACCTTAATGTTAGGCAAGTCCATGAAGTTCTTGCAAATGTGGATCAGGATCTTGTCCATGAAAGCGGGGGCAATGTAATAACCAGCCATCATGTTGTCGAATATGAAGCTGTTACCAACATCCACTCTCCACAACTCAGAACACAGCAGAGAACATAACAACATGCTAAGCACAACCTATTTGCCGAATTAGGAAAGATTCAGTGAATTCGGCTGATCTGAACTTTGTGGAATACTTAGTTCTTCTTTGTACGTCCCGGATGGCCAATACTTATTCACTATGTATTAAAATCTAACAACAGAACTCTTTCCGTTCGCGGAGCTGGGGAAGAGAACGGTAGGAACTTACGTCCTCTGACCCCGGCTGACGTAGTCCCATGAATTCATGATAGCATTTTGGGTTCCCATGCCGCTGGCTCCCTGGAAGAGAGCATCCACCATACCCTTTCCGCGGGCAATATCCTGCTGGTCATCGGATGTGTCGTATCCCAGAGCGGCCCACCTATCGACCTTCTTGGGCTTCTCCTCCTCGGCCTCGCACACAATACTGGCCTTGCCCTTGGTCTGAACAAGGGAGGGTGCGGCAGTCCTGAGGCAAGATCCGAGGAAAGAAGAGCTGGGACCATACTTGGCAGAAGAACTGGTGGCGACGGCCACAGATGAGGCCTGCACTCACAATCAGCGACCTCCAACTTCAATACCTACATTACCAAAGAAAACTCGCATACACCAGTATTTCACAACCCCACCCGACGCAACGCCTAAAATACAGTACGTCCCGAGATCCGACAATTAAGGGCGGACTGCAAAACCTCCGCCCGCACTGAAACTTCGCACAGTCTTAATCGCCGAGGCGAGGCGAGCTTCAGTCCTCCTCTCTTAGACTTCACAAATTCTCGCAACTATCACATCGGGACGCTCTGTTCCCACCCCATACACCCAACACTCCTGTAGACATCATCCGACCGAACGGATATCAACTAGGTTCTCGTAAATCAATTCAACAAACCAAGCACTTCCACAGCTGAGTTGATTGCGTGGGCCTGGAGAGGAGTCTGGACGCACCTGGGAGATGGACACGGCTTGCATGGTGGACAGGGCCGCCATTGTTGCTGCCGGGGGAGGGTCCGGAGAGAGGAGCGGGTGAGCGAGAGAAGACGAGAGAGGACGAACGCTGAGAAGGATTCGAACTCGGGCGCCTTTGCCTACTGTTGTTGCGCCGGGCGAGGGGACATAATATGCGAGCACAGGCGCGTGGGGATACGGAGCATGTGGTGCCCAGAGTCATGGGATGGAAGGCATGCGAACTCAGGATAAGGAGTTCGGCCGCTCTTGTGAACCACAGGTGGCGACACACGTGTCGCACCAACGTCGACCAGCAGATGAAGTCCATACATTTCGGGCTTTAACTTCGATGAGTTCCGATTGGTTTTATGTCATTCTTCCGGAATCTTGTATGCATGCACATGCCGCCGTATCATACTTCCCGGTTCCATGAACTTGTTGACATGTCCCGGCAAGTGAAACGGGTAACCCGAGTCTACCCTAATCAGATCTCTTCGCGGAGCATGGTGAACACGGAACAGTCGCGGGTGAGGACTGGCGGAAGATTTCTAGGCCAACCACATCAGCTGTGCGGCTTGTGGGCCTGCCCGGCTGTCACGCCAAAAGAGGAGCGTCGTCAGATTGCGGACCATGGTAAGAGTTGGGGAGATTCCAGAACATGGAGAAAGATTCTAAATTCTGGTGGCTGAGTTTTATGTGGTAAGCGCAAGAAACCGGACAAAGCGCCTCATCGGAAAAGTGCGCTCTCACCACACACAGAGGCCTGGCCGTAGGGTGAGAGCGTGGGACCCGCCCAGCCTTCCATGGCCATTCTATGGGTCTCCGTCATTCATCTGGTCGTTTCGCCCATACTCTCGAATCGTCCGATTATCTGATAACTCTGGATTCGGCTTCCTCTGGGTGAGCTAGGATGATATGGCACCTGTGAGCTCTAGCTGGCGATCACTGTGAGCCACCTTTTTTTTATCAATTAAGGTGGACGAGACGTGGACAAATCTCAGTCTACTTGGCGTAACTTTTATCACGTGAGTGCACACACATTCGATAGTAATGATGAGGTGGCATAAAGGAATTAAATAGAGCGATAAACATATATCAGATACCATAATCACAACTTCTATCAAACAGTCATAGCTATTCAGAAGATGCGCAAAATGCATTCGACCGATAAAGAAAAACAAATTGCAAAGGCCGAAATAGATTTAAGAACGGGCGGCGACAAGTTTCGGTTACTGTATCTTTCTTGGAATCAACAATTTATCATTTATTTTAATATGTTACAAAAAGGAGAGACAGACAAGTTTGAGACATAAGCACTGGTAAACAGTGAGGAAGTGAGGAAAAGAAAATAGCAAATATATATATATATACACTTTAATTAACATGTATATATAACTGATGACTGTGCCATGAGCCCGTTGAGATCGCACCTATCAGTGAGGAAGAGTTACGGTACCACACTGTGGAAGCTGTGGTTTTATAATATGTCTAATTACCTGCAAGGAGATGAGGGGATCACTTTTGGGGAATAGAAAACTAAGCAAGGTTGAGGTTGAGGCTGGACCCTGGAGATGAGATGGAAAAGGGCCACACGACATGGATAACGGATGCGCGAGTTACCTTAGCCACTAGGACATGATTGAGAAGCACATGTCATTCCCCATGGAGGTGGGACAGAGTCACAGAGCATAAAGGGCCATGGCATGGCGCGCTAGACACTATGGCTGACCTCATTCCCTCCATGGACTTTGAATGAACGAACGACGTGAGTCACGCGACTGGAGCCCTCGTTTCCTGCCGGATTAGATTGCGGATTATGCATCTACTGTACCTCCTTAGCATGGCTCCGTGTGGAGGAGATCGTAGTGCCCATGTGACAGTCATTGTTCCTTGTTTTCAACCGAGTCTTGTGAAAGCAAGGGATGTGCAATGATCGTCCGGGAGGGCAAGTCTTACCAAGCTCTTGGAGGTGTCATCCTCTTCTGTGGTGACCAACCATTTCCTACTACCGCCTTGAAATCCATCCTCAGACCCAAGAACTGCAGTCTCAGGACTGAACCACACCGTTTTCACCTGAAAATTCCTTGCTTGTGGACTTCACGCAGACCTGAAGTACGCCAAATCGGCCCTTCTCTGTGTCCAACAGATTAGCCGACCATACTCAGATATGTCATGTACAATTCCTGACGTGGGCAGTATCTGTAAGCAGTTATTGCCAGAATTGCATCTGAATTGTGGGGGATAGCAGGAGATGAAAACAAAAGTCTTCATCTCCTGATAAGTGGACGGCACCTTATCCTGGTGGATGCTCCCGGTGGTAGAGACTGGACACTGCTTATTTAACATGAACAAATCCTGTTCAGCTCTCTACACTTGTCTGTGTATCTCTCTCTACAAAACAGGTGGAGTCTTTAAAGAAAACTGGACCGAGAGTGGGGTGTACAGCTTACAAAAAAATCACTTTCTTCACTAGTGAAACAGAATCTCAATGGAAGCTTCTTGATCGTACGTCTGTTCAGAAATTGTACATTTTCATGTCTTGACGTTGTACACAGAACTGTTTCCTTTTGCTTGTATGCCTTGTGTGTGGGTATGTGATACGGCTGCAACTAACATAAGACAACTCATGTAAGCATATTTCCGTTATTTGATCAGCTAGGTCCCTCTAAAGTTGACCATTTGTTTCTCGGAGGATACTGCTCTTGGAGAGGTTACCCACCGTTTTACTACGTTCAACGCATTCACCATCATGGGCCATGTAGAATGTGCAAACAATTTACTCCGTCGAAGGCCTATGTATGATCTGTGCTTTGGTGGAATGACCTATTCAGTGACATGCTTGAGGACTGATTTTCTTTTAATGTCCCTCTGCCCCAACAGACCACAGGCACATTAGCCTTTTCGGACGCCTGGTACTTCTCATTGAGCGGCTACAGAATGCTCTTTCTTGTGAAAGAGTTTGGCATTTGAAGATTAACTGCCCTGGATAGGGGTAGGAAGCTCTAATCTGGTCTTGAAGGGCACTGGACTTTGAAGCATGCGCAGTATTGTACCACTCGAGTGAGCCTCCTGTCTTGTGGGAAGAGCTACTATTCTACGCAATACATTCCAGCTTTCAAAGCCAACCACCTGCTCCATCAAGAAGTTTCAAATTCAGCTCAGACAAAGTTTGTCGATGCAAATCCAAATTTCAAGCATGTAATTTTGACTTCTTTACAAATATAAGCACTTGTAAAATAAAAGCACTCCAAAAGACTTCACTCAAGACCTCACTCAATAGCTACGCAAGAAACCGAAAGTGGGAGCCGGAAGTTTGAACCAACATGGAAAAGAAAAACAAGCTCACTTTTCCAAAGACAGAGAAGCTCCCGTCCCACTCGGGATGCGCTTCGAGGTTGAAAAAGAACTCACTTGTGCCCTGCACATGAATAACAGCACGTACGACTTAAAGCTGACGACTAATCCGCAATCGCAACAGAATTGAGAAGGACATTAAACATGACGGTGAGCAGCAGATAAATAAGGAGAACAGCTGAAGGTCTCAGAACTTCATAAGGTGATGTCAATCGCCAAATGCTGAGAACGTACGGTAATAAGAGAAACTGCACCCTTGGTATTATTCACAGCAGTTTCAACGGGCAAATTCTTCGTTTCTTGACGACCGCAGGAATACAAGCCGCCCTGCACTAAAGCATAGCTACAAAAACATCCACATTATCCGTTATCCGTTATCCGTATACACTTCGCAATTTACAAGAGTATGCTGGACAAGCACTACTGAAAAGTTTCAACTATTCTCTAACATTCCATCCTTCTTTGAAGTTCCTGCTATGAAAAACATCACTTGCCTCCAGTTGCTAAAACATTTCATACTACAGACAAGAACTTCAGTCTAATACCTTCAACAGTGGCGGCATACAACGTTGCAGGGGGGAGTTAACCTGTAATACATACCCCGGCCTGATGCTATCACGGCCCTCGTCGATAGTAGGGCCAGCAGGCTCGGCGCGATAGAACGAACACCCATCCATGAGCCCTTGGGTGACTAGGCTCTGCTCAGGCACATCACCACATCAACTCCTGCATCAGAGCGGCAAACAATAACGTCCTGAGGTCGTCCTAAGTGTTTTTTGCAATTTTGCAGTGTTCATAAAACGGCTCATTCTGAGGTTCAGTGGTCGTGTTTAGGCTCAGTTTTACACATTTTCCTTGACGATATTAAAATTTACCATCACCAGAAAAAACAAGATTAAACGATTTGAAGCAGTCAGTGTTACTGGCAGGATAGAAAAGAGCAAAATGATCCACTGTGTGACCAACCTTCATGTACTTGACAGACTTCGGAGAAGATTCTGTCAACAGTAAAACTCTGATATCCTGCGCAAATTTCAGTGGATGAGCTCAGAAACCTTTTGGTGCGGCATATATGGACCGATGAAAGATGATGACTTGACGATTCGATTCGACGAAGGATGGGTTCAGAGAATGGAACTAAAGATGAAAATGAGAAAAAAAATCTGGCAACTAGCCTTCGAATCATGCGCAAATCCCAGCAAGGGTAAAGAAAATATTACCCCAAATCTGGTGGAAAATATCAAAATGTCGTTCCCCTGAAGAGATGCTGCAAAACCAAAACATAAGTTCCTTTAGTAAGTTACTTCTGTGGCCGCTGAACTTTTAGAATCACTTGCTTTGTATCTCTGCTGATTGTTGCACTCCGACTTTTGTGTATCAGAAGATGATGGTGATGGTATAAGTAGAGGAGAAGACTCGACAAAATAGGGCAACTCAGAAGTCTGTAATAAGAACGACTCTACCAACCGAGAGCAGGTAAGATAGTCCGACGGGAGAAAACCAAGCTCTCGAGAGCCAACCCAGAGAAACTGACATAAAGATAACTTAATCACTGACATGTTTCTCATGGCCCTTCTTGATTTTCACCCATTTCCGCGGCAACACCAGCGTGCTCTGCATTCACCTCTTTGTTTAGCATCTATTCTCCATGACCAGAATAAATATCATGAGTCCATATCCGACCCGAGCTTTCGAGAACCGCAGGAGACTAGAAACTTGTAAAATCTCATCATTTGAACTGAGTCCTAGGGTACAAATTTGACGTCAGTAGAAGACTGACGTCAAGGGTAGCTGTACCCTTTGATGCAACTGAGTAGTTAACGACTTCCTGGAGCCTGAACTCGAGGCCCGAAGTGACAGTTTAACAACCATTCATGCAGCGAGCATATGATAACTGGTTCAACAGACCCATGTCAATTTCCATAACGCTGCTAAGCTCCCGAAGCCAATAAGGCACCAATCCGGAATCGTGGAACACAACTGATACTTAAATGCATACCCTGGCAGATTTACAAGGTCTCATAAAAACGATTTTACTGATGATCTGAGCAAAGTTGCCGTGAAGCGTTTGAGGATATACAGCATCACAATTCATAACATAATTACTCATACGAATTAGTTGCGGACTCACGAACCTGGGAACATGGTCTTCTTGTAAAACTTCTCAGAGTACCCGACGAAGGCATCCTCACGAGATCCAATCTCAGCATTGCAAAATCGCGCAATGCAGAACAAAACAGCCAGAAGAAAAACTCTCTGCCGTCCTCCCGAATCCTCTATTCTCCCTCCAACCATCATCATCTTCACGCAGTTCTGCTTTCCATCCGCTCTCTGGTTCTTGTGCCTGCGTCAAATTGTGTCGTAAGCGCAGTTCTTCCTCCAATACCATCCGATTGTCCTTTCCGTTTTGACCTTGATCCGGTTACGGGCAAAACCACCGGTGTCGGAGCCAGAGTGGGAAACCAGTTGTTAGTAACTGCCGCAGGAGATCTACCTGATTGATGCCAACAAATACCCATACCTCGGAATATTTCCAATCTTCATCTAAATCCTTTTGCACCGAGTAAATTGCTTTAAGGTTGTAAATCATGTGTTCCTTAATCTACAGAATATATTGGGGTAGAATTAATATACCGTGAAGAGAACCTACCGGGTTATGCGAATTTGAATTTTTATATTGTTCACGTATCCTTGCGTTCTACATTTTTGTTGTATGTAAGTGTACAGAATTGCTAGCCACCCAATTACTGGACTCTTTCCGGGATCGTCTAGCAAATATTGCTTTTATGCGATGAGAAAACCAAAGTTCATCACTTCTTAATTTTATTGTGAAAGGGCCAAAAAATCTGAGTCATCCAGTATCCAAAGTACCTCTCGATCGATTTTCAATGTTTATTTAAATCATGGAATAGTGACTTGCGAACTTGTCAAGCTAGCTTCAAGAATCCACACTTCACTTTAATGGATAGTTTACGCAGTTGGCTTTATGTACTTTATTCAAGGTCAATTTCTCGGATTTCTCATTTCGAATCTTCGTAGCTCAGATTTGTTTTCTTGTCTGTCAAGGTTAAAGTTTCCAAGACATATTACACGATAGCTTTCTTGCACATGTATACCTCATCTACTTACTGGTCAATGACTCATGACTATAAGACTCATCATCATCGCAAAATCCAGAATCTCCTTCTAGTAGAGCGAAGAAAATCTAAAACATCACAAACATAAACAAACGATCCACTTTAGTAGATCGTTTGTTAATAATCATTGTATTCCCAGCACTACGTTTATAAGAAGGATTGTACCAGGCACGAACTCAGTCAATTTTAAAAATATTAACACAAGGTGACAACTGGTTTAAAAGATATCATACCTTATTATAGGTATTGACTTCTTAAACTTTCGGAAGTTTCAAGGAAAATTGTCAGAAAGTGAGTTCTTTCTTGCTTTCATACAATTTCACTTGATGTGGGGACAACTCACTGGTTTTAGTAATAGACACCTTAAATATGGTCGCATGTGTTTTGGTTAATGACGTACCGAATATGTAGATTAAGCCCGGCGTTTAGAGTTTGTCCGATTGTACTAACAAAAGATAAGAAGGGTACATGTGGGAGCTAGACATGACTAGAATAGAGGGAATGACCTTCGGATGTAAGAGGTTTGGGCATTACAAGTATTAACCTTCTCCTCCTCCTCAAGAACTTCGATAATAACAATAGACGACTAAACAAAACTACTCCTCTTTCAAGCAAGAAAGGTCTAAGCTAGAGAGAAAAGTATGATCTGGAAAGTTTCTCGTTTTCCTAGTAGTGGACAGAGTCTACACTGTTCGTAAGTTTCTTTCTCTTGAACAAATGTCTCTTCACACGATTCAAGTTACGTTCTGCAACTATGAACGACAAGGGTGAAATCAAAATTGATGATTACTGCACTCCTTGGAAGAAACTATCAAAGGGTCCAGTTGTAACGTTCTACATACATTCCGATTATTCATCACTATTCCCGTCGGCTTTTCTGGGGAAGGCTCATAAAATTCCTACATGTTAATCACTCATGCTGAAGTACGAAATTGTACAATGCTTCATTGAATGGGCTATTACAAATTTCTGTCTCTTTGTCTGTGTATGTCCACGAAGATAATACTATCTAGAACTAACCTGAACCAAACAAATAATACAGAATACTACTGCACTGAAGATTGTAAGAAGGTTCTATTCCTCAACATCCTTAGGCACTCTGTAAAATATTGCTCTGAATTTTCCCAAAAATATTGCAACTTCACACTTTATCAACCTAGCAAAATTTATCTGGAAATCACTCATATTACATCATATTTGAGTTATTTACCTGAAAAAGGAGTTGATGATCCGAGATCTTCTTAACCTCCACTCATACATTAACTGTAAATTTGACGCAAAACCAACTACAGTGTTTTAGTGGCTACCGTAGCCTCTTTGCAGTGACGTAATTTGGTACTGTACTAGAAAAATGCATACGTGAAACTGTGAACCTCCATTAGGTTACTTGTTCTTTTTTTCAGCTGAGTCCAGCATCAGACACCATCATACTGTACACATAGTGAATCGTGTAGAGAAATCCCCTTCCTGCAACACTTGGCTCGAGGGAAAAACATAAGGCAGACAATCTGTTGACAAAATGCGAAAGATCCTCGGAGAAAGGATTATCTCGGAAACAAGAAGAACATTGGTTGGTACTCAGGGAATAAAATATAATACGTCCAGGGAGATCAAATGTGCATGGGTTTCGAAGTCATTTTCATTCTGTGTTATTCATAAAGAGCTGCTAGATCTTGGGAACAAGCGACGCTCTCTTCGGCATCTTGGACTAAAGACTGGCTGGTGCCGCTGGACATGCCCTGTTGAAACACGCACAGAACAGACCGCCGACCCAGCCCAGCGCAGCGGAGGGAGATGAAAAAGCGAAACTTGCTCAGAAAAGTTTGTTGGTATCTATTATGAAAAACTTCGTTGCTCTTAAAGACAGGACCAAGGACCAATGATGCATTTTGAATGTACAAGGCAGGCTCCATCGGATGCTAACGTCATGAATCCAGATGCTGGCTTGTGGATCCGGCTCCGCCTCTGGTACTCTTTACACGCGAATTCTTGCGGCCTGTTGTTCGATTACCTACTTTACTCGGACAAATCACAGTACTGCTCTTATTGTACGTCCGTGTTCACTAGTAGTAAGAGGGTGTTTGTTATAAAATATGCTGGGCATGAGCTATATTCTCAAATATTGTTCCTTATTACGCTCTACACTACCGTGCTGGTGGTGTAGTACCGTTTGGCTCACACAGTTTCATTTCAGCTGGTTTTGATTAGTCATCGCAACTAACGAAGAATGGCGTCCAAGTCAGGTAAGAGGGAAGGAACTGGGGATCAGCGAGAGATCCTGCTGCAGTTGATGGTCCTACAGTCGAAGAACCTGGTCTTAAGACTGCAACAAAGGTTTGTACGAAAACAGTCTGTACAAGGATATCTGGCAGCCGTGATTTTGGGAAACTCATCCGGGCTTCAAATGAGATTGTTAAGAATTTGGTGGCAACTGTTTCTCCTTGACACTTTCTCCAGCACCAAGTCATGTCCTGGACGTTTGTCAGGTTAGAAAAGCAGCCCTGTGTCTAAGTGATACGTCCTTCTGTTCACTCTTGAGTTGACTCGATCCGCCCATGGTAAAAGTTCGAAGCGGGTTTCATTACTAATATGCTATGTTGTGTTATGGGACTTGACTTCGAGTGTATAATAAGGGATGGAGTTTGATATCATAGATGGTTGATACTGCAAGTATCCCACCCCCATCTCCGCCGCTAGCAACAGAACACCAAACGCCGACCCAGCTGTGACGAGAAACATGATCAAACGTTCCAGAAGGTAAAATTCATCTATATTATTCTCTACATTGTTTCGAGCCCAGGGCAAGTTTTTACTTCGACGCACGTCACAAGATCAGACTTGTCCAACACGTTGCAGTCAATGGACATGAAGCACCTTTGACTTGACGGTTTTCAATGAATCTGAGCTGACCACAGGCATCGAAATGCGTACCATTTTCAGTTAGATGCAGTTGTTTCGAAGTTGCGACTGCATGCTACTCGTCCCTTCTTATCGATTGCTAGTATCAGGCTGGTTCTCCGAAAGATGTCAACGACAGCTTCTCTTCTTGGCGAGAATTCTTCATGGTTTTATATTACATTGTAAGGATGGTAATGCTGGCCCCTTCTGTCCACAACGTATCATATGGTGTAACTCAACTGTACTCACAGGCTATTCAGCATCGCAGGAGGCACATGCTGCATATAAGAATGTTAGATTCATTTAGAGTAGCTCATTGGAAACCTTGAATCCGCCTCTGGAGCTCCCTCAGCTCTTTCTGGTTATGACCGTTTACCAAAGCAAAGAGTTTCGTTAATTCAAACCTCTTACTGCGTTGAAAAATGAACAAAAAAATATTATAAAACGATCAGCTACTCAGTCAGAAACTGTCTCGGCCGCTCGGTCTCTGCTTCTTCTGCGAGTTTCTGGTCGTTCGGATTATAGTTTCACGAGCAAATGTCTTGCGAACCAGCCTATCACAGTACTTTTCCGACACAGCTGGATAAACTAGAAGTAAAGCGTAACATACCACAATCTTCGCAAAGAAGCATCTTGCCACCTCGAATCGATTGGTGATAAGTTTTCTGACCTTGCAGACATTGTAAGTGCTGTATGGACGGCAGGCAGTAATTCCAAGTCTGATTTGCGTTTTTTACTATTGAAGCACGGTTACTTTTATTTCCTCACTCCAAAGTTGAATCAATGCAGGAAATGGCATTGAAGGTACGGACTTCGACTTTAGTTTTCTTCGTCAACACTAAAGGCTACACTCTTTTCAATCAATTGTCTACCGCTCGTAAACAAAGCATTGGTCACTGGAATTACTCACATTCTTGCCAGAAGAAAAAATATAAAGTTGTAACCGATACACTGAGCGGGCACTTGCAGCCATGTATCAGAAAATGTTTACACAGAGACTGTAAGACAGCCCTTCACTTCTTTCAGCATCATCCAGCCGATGAATATCTCGTATCCGACTAGTTTTTGAACCTGAATGTTAACCATGGTGTTATCTATCGAAGTCAGCGCTCCTTGATTGAAGAGAATACAGGCTGAGAAGGGATGCACTGCCTGGTGGTGGTTCCTTTCCTGTATCAACTCAAAGTAATATTTCTGGACTAACATGTGTGTAATCATACAAACCTGGTCTTGTTTAAAATTGCTGCAGGATCTGGTGCTGAACTTGTCTACTTACCTTGATTTCACGTGGGAGCTTCATAGTCGGAGAACATGCGAAAGTGCTGTCTGCTCTATACCTTGCTCAAATGTGATGCGACGGATGACTCACCAACGGAAACTGCAGCATAACTGCGTTTTTTATTAGTTCGTAATTGAGATCCTTTCTTCTATTAACAACTGTAATTTAGGCAAATTAAGCATCTTGGGGGATATTTATGTTATTCACCAGCACTGTAACGAAATAGACTCTTTGTATAACCGAGTCATTTGTAAAAAACCAGAAACCAGAAATTTGTCATTTTCCAATGCCCTCAACGAAGGATGACTTCGTGAAAAGTTGCGAGTACAACCACGCCATAAAATCACATGAGAGCACAGGTAATTCTAGAATGTTCGCATCACAATAATCATTCCAGATTCCGACAGAGTCCATATCGTACTTCTAGTTTTATAAAGCTTGCCATGGATTCCGTCACACATTTCAGAGGTTAGATGCACATCAACAATATCTCATGGATAAGAAAAGTCATTACGTAAGTTGAGACGTTTTAGATTCTCTAATGCATGACTGGGCTTATCGCATATATATATATATATATTCGCGGTGTTTTCTTGTCGGAACTGTTGAACTTGTGCTCTCTGCTGGACGATTTATTATTTCTTCAACGAACTCGAGGGTTTATGGTCCATACAAGGCGAACAAAGTTTCTGAGCTCCCATCCAGGCAAAATTCTAAGGCAGGCATTCTAACCGCGAACTGGGATTCGGACGTAAGAATCAAGTGAACTGCTTCTATACAGGAAATCAACTTATGTACAACGATCAATAGAGTTTGATTAACTCACAGAAGGAAACTTAAAAGAGACGACGTGCAAAATCAGCGTCCTGTTCTCGAAAAAAAGCCTTCAGATTAGACGTAAGGACAAAATATGCACCATTGCACATGGATTCCTGTCAAATGAATCAAGTTGGCGCCTTCTCCATTTGTTTAGGAACAGTAAAAGAACGCTAGTTTCTCCTTCTTCTCGATTTGCCCCCACACCCTTTGGGCCATGTCGACTGTCGACAGCAAAAACAAATAGTTCTTTCTCTAATTGACCCAGTCAATAGGCTTCAAAAATTTAGCTTCCCGAGATTCAAAGTCATGGCTTGCAAGACATGGTGGTTATGTTGCGATTAATCATGATGTATGCATGCTCACGAGTAACGATATGAAATTCTATGGTGTTTCTCAAAGTTAGAAACGACGCCCTCACGAGTGCTTATAATATATCCACCTTTCAACTTATGTATCCCCGTTCCTTGTTTCTGGATCAAGAAACCATAACCATTGTTTATGTGGATGTTAAATGTATTATATGTTTTTCAGATCTATATGCACAAGAGTTGTCGCCACGATGGGGATTTCCCGTCTGAGTGCGGGTTATTCATCCTTATTATATGCTTCATATCGAAGCTCCTACCAGCTTACGTCACTCGCAGTAAAATACCAAAGTTGTATGGATATTACACAGATCTGACTTCCACTACGCGAGGTCACTGATGGAAAGAGACACAGTAAAATAACAAAAGGGATGGGAAGACCCCATCAAATCGTACAAGGATGGAACCAAACAGGTAACATGGGGCTAGGCCCCAATACGCGAGGTCACTTAGCGAGAAGTTCATGTAGCAAGGGGTGAGCTATTGGACTGCATTGCTAGCTACCTGAGCGCAATAACAGGGTTCTGTCGCTGGTTCTTTCCGGGACCCTTCCCTTCCTTCCGTCTCCTCGCCTTTTACGCATTTCCACTATTTCCATACAAGCGGGGATCCTGGGGGACAGATCGGTCCCAGTGCACAATTATCTTCTATTGTGCCGCAGAGCATGATACTAGGAGCTATGCAGTGCAGAGCAGAGATTGTGTGGGGCTATGGAGCAGCACTCCAGGACTCCTCTCCAGGGCTTCGATCGATCCACGGTAGAACAAATCCTTGACTACAAATCCTTCTTGTCGACTCGCTTGGCGCTCCCACCGAGTCGGGTGGGTCGCGCGACGCCTCCCTTTCACCTGTCGAATGATGGCGCCTACACTTTTACGAGTCAAATTGCATGACAAGGATACGGCACACGATGATTGACATAGATAGACGGATAGGAAAGATAGCCCCGGATCTTTTACACAAGCGGGGTCAAGCCAAAGCAACAAACGAACCTTCCGAGACTTGGAGGCCGCGGCTTTTCTCTCTTTCTTTCTTTCACTCAGTCTATCTCAGTACGCCGCACGCTGCAACTGATGCTGCTGCAGCAGCATTAGTGCCGCTGGCTGGCACCCTTCAGCTTGATTGTGGGGACGGTATCTATCCTTGTAACTTCGCACCATCGATGCACCAGCAGTAGCAGCGGCAGCACCAGCATCACGGCGGGCAGAATTTCGAGACTCTGGCGAGGCGACGGCCCCATGCAACATCATTCTGGAGGGCGTTCAACTCTGAAAGGGATCTTTGCACTGAGGACGGAGGAAAGGGATTCCACCATTCCCAAACAGCACCTTCATCCACCACCACCACCACCTTTATAAGACAAAAGCTACCGGTCCAAGAATTTATATTTCATAAAATGTGCTCATGGAAGGCAATCTATGTATTTTTCATAATATAGAACACCTGCTGTAGTATTTTGAGTCCACAACATTTGGGCCGATGAAAAGTGTGCATGGCGTGCATAGGGTTGATAGATCAACAAGCTGTAGATGATGAGGCTTGATGCTTCAGCTGGTGACCAAGTCCCGTGCCTTACAAATCCATGGCATTCAAGTTCTCACCGACCCTACACTGACCATATGCCGTTAACCGGGCAGCCGTCGACAGGTTACCTGGGCATGGGCTGGATCTGACTACTTGGCGTGATTATCCTAAGGAAAGTTCGGTGGAGTCAGATCTTGCTTACAGATAAATGGAGTCAACGTTTGGTTTTTGTTGTTCAAACCTTTCCTTCAGGAGAAGCTCAAAGTTAAGATACCGAAGACATCCCCCCAATAAAATTTCCTACAAAAGTTTCTTGAAAATCCCTCTTCTTTGGGGCAAATGGAACAAATATTCATAATCTTGTTAACCCCTTCACTTTTTTACTTTTTTACTTTTTACCGCACGAAATACAGAGTTGAGGTCTTAATTTAAATATCTAATATCATTCAAATACTTCACATTATACGTATGAAAATTGGCATTGTCCAATTCCAAAATGCCTTAAGAATTTTTCTGAGATGTATTTTGGACAATAATTGTGGGTATGGTGGAAATTATCTACTTGGCAGATCACAATACCTCGCAGTTCCCGTTGTTTTTCTGACGGAAAAGGCCAAGCTCATTACATGTTACTGGCAGTGTGAACTAGTCCTCATACTTCACAAGAGAAACTAAAAGCTCCCCTTACAACAGGTACATAATTACTAATGTACAGGTGGCCATGAGTTGTTTTCCCTTTTTTTTAGAGCTGCTTAACCTAGAGGTAACCATAAGATGTAACTGTTTCATACCTCTGTGATAAAATAACTGTTCCATAAATACAGGTTAAAAGCAGTAATTGGGTAAGCTTGATATTTTGTGTTTACAATTGTGTGCACAAATTTAGGTTTTATAGGAAATTGATGAGTGTGGATGACTAAGAAAGAATCCCAATTTCGTAAGATTCACATAGTCTTTACTCATGGAAAAGGTTTGAGATACCATAATATGTATGTCATTTCTGGATCTTCGCCTTCATTTTAGCTTGGAGAATCTGTCGTGCTTCTAATGGATAATATTTTGGCCGAAAAGCTGGAAGGATCTCCTTATGCTTCAGCACATGATTGTCTCGCTTCGACACGACGAGTAAGAGTAAGTTCAAGGGAGCTGCCTTCAAACGATGAGGTGGACTCAGTGACTCGAAAACGAGTTGTTGTGCTAATCCTCTAATGCCTATGGATGAAAAGCACCAGGGTAAAAGTAAAGCATGAGACTTGGTTAGATGTGCTGCTATAGAAAAGGCAAGGGAAGGCGATGGAATTGCATTTTAATTCTACTATAGGGACATACAGTACCAGGAGACAAGTAGGACTCGATCACGTACAGTAGCAGCAGCTCTGCCTGACTTGATTTGTTTCAAGGTAGGTGCGCGACGGAATGATAATATCTTACGCAAGTTTGTCATACAGGACATTGCTACGAAACATCGGACTCGATAACAAATGTTACTGTATGTCAATCTATCTGTTGAAAGTCAGAAAGTTCTCATGTGCGCAAATTATGACATGCGGCCATAGTTTCCTCCTTCCACTGGTCGTTCCAACTTTTGGTGCTCCCGAAGAACACTGCACATAATCGGAAAGTTCCACCTTCCAGCCAAGTACTGTAACTATTAAGAGGGTCGATTGTTCGGCAACGCAACGCGCTGGCGGGGTGGATCATGGATGCGTCCATTCTTCAGCACTCGCTTGCCCTTGTGTCCAGACGTGACTAAGAGTCTTGCTGTATATCGGTCGGTTGTTGTTAGACCTTGATACGAAAGCCCAGCCCTGCCCTCCGAGGTTTAGATGCGCGATCAGCTTAATTGACCAAATTAGGAAAACCGTCCGTCCGGGTCGGTCGACCTAGTATCGTGCTGGTCTCAACCTTCTGGTCCTGGTCGGTTGTTACCTAGAGCCCATTCTTCCAAATTTCCTTCCCTCGGAACGCGGGGTAAACAGAATCGCAAGCGTGTTCGGCTCAGGTCGGCCCGGCCCAGCCCAGCCCGCTCTCCGAGCAGGTCGGGGCCGAGTCCGGGCTGTGAGAGCTGAGAGAAGCTGGGTCTCTTCTGTTCCGCACACAACACAGAAGTAACGTCTCTTCTTGTACAGTACAGGAGTACCGATGGGTTGGGGATGAGGCTGGGTCCTGGGAGAATGCTCGCATGTACGATTCGATCCACCGGAGACTGGCAATTTTGCAAGCGTCCAGGGGGAAAAGAGTGTGGAGAGCGGGGCCGTCTGTGGAACCGTACATGTGGATGGAGACGAGGTTTCCATGTAGACTGGGTCGTCATTTAAGCTGGGCTGACATTTGGCATGTTTTTGGATGTACTGTACTGTCCTTCACTGTACACAAGAGAGGCGAATAGGCCAAATAAAACAGCCTGGCTTCCACGCATCACGACTGACGTACTGTCTGTCTGTCTGCCGGTCTGTCAGTCAGGGTCCCTCTGTCCACCAGTTCACACAAATGATTTGAAAGACAATCATGACCGACCCCTTTGTGCCCCAGTCGGGTCTCTCTGCCCAAAGGCGAAAGCAGAGCAGCCACTGCCTGCCGGCAGAGTGTACAATGTGTCTGAGCAAAATTGAGTAGCCCTACCCTGCTTCAGACTCCACTCGCACACGTGAATATACCTCAGTAAGTACAGTGTATCTGATGGGCAGCCTACTTTCTCAAAGTAGACACTCCACAGCGCCGAAGTGGGGCACTCCCGTCCATGTACTGGAGTCAAGTCATGTATTTTGAGAACGTACGGAGATACGTATTCCCTTTACTGTACCATATGGTCCGCAACCACACATTCAAGCTAGCCGGACCTCGCTCGCACACATGTAATGCAACTCCCATATAGTCCTCTACCTGTAACTCAAACATTCAAAACTCAACAGATGAACGACACAATCTGGACAATACGAACAATCGTATGGACCCGGTACGACTAACCTTCATCACTGCTTATTAACACGAAGTTTTATAACGCCGATGTAAATTACAAACAACACAGTTGAACTATTACTTGTGTTTTAAACATAGAATAGGTCGTGTTCGGTTGGAACAAAAACTTTGGAAAGAGTTATATATACTCTGTGGAACGGCTGACAGGGCGGGTACAACAGACCCGCCCACCGTACCTTGTCCGATTTCCAACTCCTGCAATATAAAGCTAGCTAAATACTACGCAGTGCCACAAGACATGCACTGGAGCAAGTTGTGATTGACAACATCAACAAATCACATCTTGGTCTTCTGGCTTATCTAGTTCAAGGCAACCCTCTTGAGTGTCCTATGGTACAAGGAACACACCAAGCAAAACACTCAAAATATGTGTGCAGGGTTTCGCATCTAAATGCTGGTCCTCTATGCCACACCACCAAGTAGTCGACTAAGACAACAGCTACGAATGTCCACCTCCTTATTGTATCCCAAGACGTCGTCTGAGGGAGCAAACAGAAGGTTATTTTTCCAAGTAGCATCTTCTAAGTAGAAACCTGCATGGTTAAACCCTGCTTCTATTTGATTTGAAACTTTGGACGGAAGGGAGCCCCTATGTCATGAGACCAGGGTTGAGACACATTGGTCTACAGGAACTGCCCCTGAAACCTCATATGACTCCTGCTGAGCTAGAGTTTGAGCCTGTCGGCGTTTCTTGTAACTAGCCTTGAAACAAGCTTGACGGAGCCTCTTAGTGCGCTCCGCAAGCTCAATTCCAGGCCTCTCCTCCATTCTCTTCTTCTGATGCTCTAGCTCCTTGACTGCATTCATGACTGGTGCAGAAGTCTTACCCTCAGGTCCTTTTGCTAGCTCCTGCGAAAGAAGAACAAAAGCCTAAGTTAGTTTACACACGAACGAGGTCTCACGCAAGTCAATCAAGAGGAGACTGAACTCTAATTATCTTCCAGGAGACTGAACGTGAGGACATTTGCAATGCATTGAGAATTCTTCGGGAGTCGTGAGTCCTTCATCGCATCAAGTGCATGCACTCGATGTGACGAATCTGCAGCATTGCCAACTTAGCTACGATACCCATCTACCAAACAAACGCCATGTTCCAGACATCGTCGTCAACCAGCATCGGTCTTCGTGTCTTACCTCCAGGATTAGTACGATGAAGCTCACCTTGATCGCTTAAAGCATCCAACGGCTCCGCGAAAATTGTGCACCGCACGAAGCAAAGATGCGTTTTAATTGGGAAAAAACGGATGGAGTAATCACCTGAATGTTGTGGATAAGACTGTCAAGACTCTTCATTTTCCGATGTGGCCAACGCGGTATTCCGAACTCCCGGCATCTTTTCTTCAGAACCGTCAGACCAACCTTGAGCTCCTTAGAAGCCTGTGTGATTGGCATATTGAAGTAATTGGACAGCTCACTGAGAGTGATCTCGGTCATCCGCTCCGTTGGTCCGCGTTGATGATGACTGGACGTACCGGAGACCTTTTCCAGCATGTTCCTCGTTGTAACGCCATCTTTGCGGGAAAGGCTTGTCTCGGTTAGCCGAGAAGAGCTTGTCTCTTGCGGAGAAAGATCGTGGCTACAATCTGAGAGCCTCAACTTTGTCGCTTGAGGAGGCAGGGAGTGAGAGTGAAGAGAATATCCAGACCCCTGCCTCTCATTCAGTATGGGAGGCGTGCATACACTCTCATCACTGCAGTGAGACCGAGTTCGCTCTACTGCCTTCCTCAAAGGAGCAGAGTTGCGCGGCTTGTAAGGCAACCCGGCATTCATGCCCATAGGGACGGATTCTGAGTGACAGGAGCTCAAATTCCCTCCAGGGCTCGGCAAGTCATGAGTTAAGGCGAGCCTTCCATGACCAAAGTTGCTCTGGCTGGACGAAGAGTCCAGGTGGTAATCGAAAGTACCACTCAGAGAATTCAGTCCAAGATTTGGAGAGCTCCAAGAAGAGCATGCAGTTTTGTGGTTGGTCATTAAGCTCGAGGTCGGGCTCGGTGCAGACATCAGAGCTGCGTACAAATAAGCAAACAAGTCACCACCCCAAGAAGAAATTCAGAATGAAAACCAGAAATAGACCATGCTCAGCACCCCAACAACCAGGGGTGGCACCAAATTCTTGCGATGCTCTAGAGATAAATCAGCTCAAACTGGTAACTTGATGACAGCAGCAAGATCAAGTACTGTAACGCAACTCCAATCTTAAGATGCATCATGAATCTCATGTCAAGACTGCTAAAGCACTCTTCCACAGCTACAACAACGGAACAGAGTAGGGCTTGCATTGAGTAGGTCACGACGAACACAATGGTCCAACATAAAAGTACATGCACTAACCTGTAAACGGGACGCTTGAAATGCTTGTGCTCCAAGAAGAGCCCAGACAGGAATCAAACATGCGGGGACTGGCAAGTTCTAAATCAGATCCCCACTCGTGCAGGGTTTCCAACTGCAGGTTGGATCCATCACCCAACCCGTCTTCGCGAGTATCGTTAGACTCGGCTGACTGACCGGTAGAAGCAGACATGGCAGACGTGCTTGGTAGCCACTTGATCGGGTTCCAAGATCTCGTATCTTCAGGTGAGCCCCGAGTTCCCACCGGCAAGTGTTCCTGCTCTTGTCTAGGCGAAGGCGGATGTCTCAGAGAAGGACATTGCAACAATTTCTCTCTTTCGATCGCCTTCTCAACCAAAATCAGGTCATTCGCCAGATTCGGCAAGGTCCTCAATTGCGGATTCCTGCGACTCAAGGAAGAAATCCAGAATCAATTACTAAAGACGTTAATATTCCCTCCCGTACGTAGATCTAAATAGATCAGTGCTAAAAAAACCTGCGGCTAGCGGAGAAAAAGAAGCCTACTTACTAATATCTGATTTTACGCCCAGCCCAAAACAGAATCAAGATTGAGAAGAGTGATTGCGTGAGAAGAACCTATACCTCGTGACACTCAGAAACGGGACGACAGTAGTGGCAAGTGGTGCATTACTACTATATTCCAAAATGCATCGCCACAGCTCGAACTCAGTCAGGCGCTTGAGGGTGCCCATGAACTGTTCAACACCCGTAGGCGTACTAAAGTAGAATGGTAGCGGGTCACTAATTTGAGAGTACGAGCCCGGAGTGAGCAGGAATTCTTGCTGGACGGCTGTGACGGAACCATTTTCCGTGTACAGGTGAACACTTTTGAAGATCTCTGGGGAAACGCAAGAATTTATTAAAATCTTTGGGATGAAGCATGTAACCAAGAACAGAAACAAACTACGGGACTGGACTCGTTTTCCAAAAACATCCACCAGACAGAATCAAAGGTATCATGGAAATCACGGGAGAACATGTGCGAGCATCGGGGAGCTAACTCGAGGAGACAACATACATTCCCTAGCGAACACCTCCTAGCGATCTGAAGTCAGGAACAAACATAGTGAAAAAAAATATCCGCCACCAGATATCGTGGGAGTTCTCTGGGTTAAATTCTGATTATTAGAGGAAACTGAAGGATATCCGATACAGGCTTCGGAAGCTCTATATAAGACGCCAGGAGCTGCTCCACCCAGCACCATATCCCGCAACCCTCTCAGCATGACTTCGTGAACGCACTCGCTCTAACGGATTCCAGACAACGAGAAGAAACTGATACTTCCCACTAGTCCCTGAGAAGGCATACGGAAAACCTCCTCGTCCCAACAATGCATCAAGCATACTTGCGTACATGGTCGACTTCTCAAATGCGCCACGGGCACGGGATACCACACAGATACTTAGACACGACATATTCTTACTTCTTAACGGATGTTTCATTGCGGTAGAAAGGATACAGCTCTGCCCCTACAACCGTGTTATCAAATGTTCCCAAAGTTGAAGACTTGGCTGTAGATAAGGTAGCAGATGAGCTAAAATTCATAAAGCCGTATTCATAAACTTCTTCAAACCACAATCCGCTTCACGAATCGCACAAGTAGAGGTTAAGCAGTCCAGGCATATCGCGACGGGTAACGTAGCTCAGAAAAGTACAGCGACGATGTCAGATGATATTCCGACATCCTAAGTCCGAGACACTTCACCTCTAATCGACGGGAATGCACGCGGAGCTCTTGTTCTCGTGCCCCTCAAGAGGTGAGGGGCACCAGTGCGATGCCAGGCACGTCAAGGTCTATTCGACATTCGCCCGCCGTGAGGGGTACTAAAAAACTGACTCCCAAATACGCGAGGGTACAAGGTAGCAGAACCGCGGGACCATGCAACGATGGCGAGGAACAGAATCCACGCACTGACAGCGACCGCGAGGAGGCGGGTCCCAAAGTACGAGAGAGCAAGCCTCCTTGGACATTATCCTCAATCCCATCGAACTCGTTCAAACAATTGACAGCGACTCCGGCACACCAGGTGTGGCTGAGACGCGACAACGAAGCCGGGCACCGGAAGAAACCTTTCACATTCCTCCAAACCTCGCAGGCTCCAGTCCAGCCACCAGTGACACCCACACATTCGCACACAGACTTACTCACTTACATACACAGACGACGAAGCAGCAGCAGACACAGATAAATCACGCAATGACGACGACGAGCGAAAGTCCAAAAAACACGAACCTAAGTTTTGAAGATGCTGGAAAATAGCAATAGCGCGCAGCGAGCGGGAAGAGGAGGCGGCGGGGAATGTAGAGGCGCGCAGGCCGGTGCTTCCCATCCCGCATTTCACCCCAGAATACCTCGTCTCTCGCTCCACCTCTCCCTCGTCCTTCTTCACTTACTCCTGTCTCCTGCTCCTCCTCCTCCTTACAATTTCCTCGAGTAAAAAGACATGTCTCTCCCCGTCCTTCCTCCTCTTGTCTACGCTCTCTCCGTTCCCGTCACCTCCGCTCCCTTCTCTTCCGCACCTCCTCCTCCCTTTCCTCTCCTGTCCTCAAAGCCTCTGGGCCGCCATAGCCAAGGCCCTTTTCTCTCTTCCCTTCCCCGACGACCTCTCTCCTCCCTTCCTCTCGTCCTCCTCCTTCCTTCTCTCTCTCTCTCTCTCTCTCTCTCTCGCTCGCTCGCTCTCACACAGACGACGCTGCTGCTGCGGTCGGCGTATCCGGGGGAGGCCGAACCTGGGGAGGGCAGCCAAGCACGCGCGCGCGAAAAAAGAGAGTGAGTGCCTTCCGCTCGCTTTTGGAGAACCTCCGGTCGCTATCAACGTGGCGATCGATGGTTAGCCGGGGGTGCAGAAACCCAAGCATCGAGAATCGGACGTTGCCGTGATGCGTCAATGGGTGCGCGACAAGTGGACCCGACCCTGGGCAGTTGTTTCAGGCGATTTCGCTTACTCGCACCTCCTGTCACTGTCACGGGTCCTGTACCGTGGGGCTCTCGGTACTCTGACCTGATCCGAGTCTATATCGAGATGCTGCCGGGGCTCGGACAACTTTAGATTCTTCTACCGTGAGGTGATAACAAAACGAGTGATTGTATCGAAAGGAACGGCTCGCTTCCTGCGATGAATTATTTCATCATTTACCGCTGCCAGTCCGAGGTTGGCTTACAGTCACCCCTTTCCCCTCTCTTATTGAAGGTGACTGTACCAAACAAAAACCACTAACCCCGCATTCCCCAGCAAACTCCTCCTCCGAGTCTGGGTTTCGGACAACATCGCCAATTTCTGTTCTTCTATGGGGACTCCCCGTACCATCTGAAATTCCCCACTCCCTGCCAGACAAGCGGTAAAACACACTTCTTACGAGCCCAGTACTGTACACTACTACACTCCTCACACTCTTGACATTATTTCTATGCGTCACCCAGATTATCTTCTTCAAGAAATATTTTTCCCCTGGTATCACTTAAACTTCTGGGACAGATAAAACGACAAGAGGATGTACTGACAGGACAGGTCATAGCAAAGGCGTGAGTGCAATAAATTGGACAACATCAAAGAGACACCAGTTGAACTTACAATAAAGGCAAAGCTCGTAGTCCATATCAAGAAGGAAGGGTCCAGCCGAGCCCGAGGCCTCTTCCTAGACTGGTTGTCTGATCGGAGCTTAATATATTGAGCTTACTATTCAAAGGTTCCAAATAGAACTACAAACAAAGTTCCGCCCCGAAAACAAAAACTACAAACAAGTAACTGTGCCTGCAATAAGAGTGCAAGTGCATATGCGGCAACTGAAACGGTACGGCCCAGATATACAAATATAACGAGATTCTAAACGGAATAAGATATCCGTAGTTTTTTCTTACTTTTAATGAAAGTACTCTCTTTTTCTTTGCTCCATCATTTCACGGTAGAGAGAAGCGAGACTGGAAGGCAGTTCCTTGCAAAACGCTCCAATTTAAAACCAGAGACACTCCAACTTATCCTTTTGGTTTGAAAAAGGCCATAATTATACGATGTAAGTATGTCGTCTGCCCATTTAATGATGATGTACTTCTGGTGCTGGGGGTTTTTTGGCACTCACCCATAAATGTTAAGGCTTTATTTTGACCGAATGGATTAACATAACACGGTGGCTATTAAATAATCATGTCACCTGGTAAGTCGTGCCCACTGAATTACTTCTCTCTTTCTCTCTCTGGAACTCACTGGTAGGGCCAATTTTCATGGAGCAACTCTGGAGGACAGTCCCGGGAAACAGGCCCGTCGTCCAGATCTCATTATCTGTTTAAATCAACCAGATCCTCTAAATTCACGCTTAATGTCTGCCGGTAAAGCAAACAGAAACAGGTCATTTCTGACATCTTCGCGCGACATTAAAACCTATTATCACCAGTTTCACATATGCATCGAGGAATGGAACCTAGAATCTTCGGTTTCTAACATTTTCGGACAACTACGTCCTCTGGAGGAGGCCTCCACAAAAGTCCTCTCTACTGTAAATGGCTACGCCAGATGCGGCACGTTGTCAGGTACAGAAAACTTGGGGGCCGCCGTCCCGTCGCCCAGACTCGTCCCTGGACACTGGCCCGTTAGTGAGACCGTTGGTCATTAACACGTCCCCTTCCGGGTAATTTGGCACTACTTACCACTAATTTTGACCGGGTCGTCACTGCTCATGCTCTGGTAAGAACAGTATGGACGATTGATGGGTGATAGTAATTACGAGTTACCACTCATCCTTTTCTTTCTCTCGATTTCTTGTCCAGTGTCTCCCACTCATTCATTGTGGAAGTTTGAACGCTTGTCTCTTCCTGTTGGCTACTGAAGAGGAGGATGAAGCTTCATCCTCCTCTTCTCAAGTTCTCAACCCATCGACTCCGCCTTTTTGAACTTCTGCTCGAAAGCAAAAAAGTTTACTTCAATGATCACAACCAAATGCCGTAATTCGAAATCACTGTATCATTAGCTGTTCGCATTAGCGGACTCTTAGGCTCTTAATTTTACTACGACAATTTCTAATTCGTTGTGCAGACCCCATCCATCAACTTGGATGGGGTTTGCACAACGACCACATGCCAGCGTAAAATCGAATTTGATATGTGTATGAATCGTTTTGTCTCAAAAAAAACAATTTATCCACGGAAAAGAAAAACCTAAACTACACCTCAGCATCTGTTTTTTTATAAACTTTCACCTTATAATCCCCCTCATTCAGAGATTCTTAGATTTTTTGGCCTCCCTTAGTCTGCCGCGATCACAGTCAACGTCCCCGATTTACTAGTTCTAGTAGTCGCTCCTTCTTCTTTGAAGACACTGACAAACGTGAAGCCATAAAGTCCGAGAAAGCGTATCTTTCTTTTCTGTCGTTTTCGCGCAGGAAGATAGTAGATTTCAGCCTAATGATTTGCTTGACTCAATCCGCGAATTAGTTTATCATCCAGATTCTGTTAGCTCAAATCGTCCTTTCGTTTACGCTCGTTTTAAATTGTTCTTCGTTGAAGATAATTACAAGGCGAAGAGCAAAGATGAATACAAGAGAATGATAAACAAATTCCTCTTTATTCTCTTTGAGATGATGACAAACCCAAGTTATCAACTCCGACGTATTGGATTCTCTCCCATCATGTGTTCCTCACATGGGCATCCATTGATATCGAAAACCTGTAACCTGTTGATTTAGACAAAATAGCTTTTAGTTGCAGTAATCTGATTTTTATGATTTCACGACAACCGTATCAGTTGTTGATCTTATTAGCGCATATGTAAACTTGCCATGTACTACTTTAACTTATCGCTCGGTACGTTCTAGTACATGGTGACAAACTCAAGTCAGCAACTTCGAGAAAGTGAGCTTCTATTTCCCTGTCATCTTTCCCCTACTCGCATCAGTAAGAGCTAAGCTAATTATATGGATACAATACGTCTGTGGTAAATGTAGTCAGATCTTGGGTGATTTTTTGAACCTCGGTCCGTTTGATTTCTCTTCGGTGTCCTGGAAGATGGTGACAAACCGCAACATATCTACTCCAACTTTTAAAGATTCTTTCTTGTCACTTTTGTATTCAGCTTCTCAAAGGAGAGTGCAGTCAGTACATGTAGCACTGAGTGAAAACTGGGGTAAGAATCAACTTTATCGTATTCGATAGAGAGCAAGATGGTCAAGTAATCCCAGTATCGAACAATTCTACCCTTCTCTCTTGGGAACCAGCTTTTTACTAGGTCAGCACCACGATCTTCACTGCCACCCCCTACCCCTCACGTGCGACCGGATGAGTGCTAGTAAGTCCTTGTAATAGATAGTAGTAACGAGAGTGAGAACACGCTACCTCAGTATTATTCGGTCACAGTCCTGTCCCGGTATGCACCGCGAACGAGATTGGGTCCGGCTTGTTTAGTTCTGCCATTGCACATCCTCGGTGTTATTGCAAGGATGATCGTTGATATCTATCTCAAAACTCTCTGAAATCTCTTAGAATTTGTTTGTGCCGAACTTCGTAATTCTTGTCTCACAAATCGGTTGTATTAACCTTATAAGCTTCTTTTTTTAAAAAAAAAACTACCTCCTTTGCAGATTTCAACTTTCGTCTTATCAATTTAATTTTATCCCTCATCTTCATTTCGATAGTTCAGAATGTAGCTAAATGGTACACGGTCAATCGAAAAAAATAGACGATTTCATAAGTATCTTGAAGAATATTACCTAACCAAACACAGACATATTTGCTTCTCTGAAATCCTTTTTTCCTTGTTTATATTATGATATTCTACAAAACACCCAGATGTTGCGCGATTTACATTTTCACCATTTTCTAGCATGCATGGTTCTTATTTCTAATCAGATATATTGTGTTTCCAAGTTCGTTTTGATCAACTCGTGAAGCACACCTCTTTCAAACTTTAGACTGAATTCTACAAGTTCTTCAATTCAAGCTTATGTGTGGGGAAAGTTATAAGAATTCACCATGTTTTAATAGTGTAACATATGTTACTTGGAACTCTTAATATTGGTGATGAAATTCTACATTTAGTTTCTCATGTTATGTACCTTCAATATTGTGATATTTTACAATCATATTTGTCCACCAATCATTTCTTGAGAGGATGCAAGTGAATTGTTCCATGCATTTGCACTACTTTGGATATCATATGGACATCCCGATACAAGCAGATGTAGCAAATGATTTCAACCCAATGTTAGATTCATCTTTGTTTCGGGCTTCGCGAGATTTCAAGGTTGATATCCATTTTCTTGTACTTGTTGTGTGACAATTATATTGTAAATATTGTGTTGCTCTACCTTCATCATACTATGACATGCAACTATCCATATATATTGCATTGGGATTACAAAGATCCCTTTGATGGTACATAATTCATTTTGGTTCATTCTACAAATTTGAGTAATATTCTCATGGCCATCTAATGTGAATTTTTTTCATCCTTGATTGATGGCACTCATATCATTAAGTTGAAATTCAATCTCATATCTGCTCTACATTAATTTATGCATACATTATATATTTTAGATCTGCATGTACAGTCATTCATAAATAGATTTTGACATTTGTTCATATATTTTATCCATCTTAGTGTCTTGACTACTCTAGTTTTTTTTAATCCACCAACTTTAGATTCTTGGATCTTCATTGACAAAGTGTATAAATCTGATGATAATTTTATCAAAAATATACTCTAGCATGTTCATTTATTTAAGCATCAATATGATGTAATATTTTTATACTCCTTTTTTGTATAACCTCATATACAATATTCATGTTATACTTATACTTCATATGTTATTGTCACACGTAATCTCTGGTTGATAGACATACATTTGCTTTCATAATATGTGATGGTGCATTAACTCAATTTCCAATAATACTGTCCAACTAAACTCATACCTTTTAATAGCTCTAGGAGATATAAATTTTGTTTCTCAAAAATATATGGTTCATATTCCTTATTTTTTTACCATGGACATATCGACTTTAGAATTTTTTTTTGCACAAAAATCACTTTTTTTATTAATTAATATTTTACGCATCAAGGAATGTCATAATTTGTTTTAAAGTCAACTATTTGTTTCAAAGTCAAGTGCAATATGTAATCGTCATCTACTTATATAACAACTCCTACTTAACTAGGTATGTGCATGAAGGAGTAGATACATCAGTAAGAGTTGTTAGTGCAGTTAGTACCGGTTCGCGCAGACATGCTATTAGGGCCGATAACATCATCATGAGACCTATGGCTCAAGGGGTAGAGTTCAAATTAGAGCTTCTTCATATGTAATTTTTGAAGTTGAGCATGTAAGATTGTGGTTATGGTGGATAATAGCTAGTGTGGGAATCTAAAGTCTTTGAAGCTCAAAATGGATTTGTCTCGAATGTAATCTCTCTTTTATATTATGTTTATGAACGGAGTATCTTTTTAGACACTTTGAGAGTAGAAAAGATTATTTCAAAAATTTTAAATTTGATTTTGTTGTGAAAATTGTGATTTTTTGGAGCACTAAAGGTGTTTTGCTAAATTTTGATCTATGATAGCTTTGATCTTTTTACTATAGAGTGTGCAAGGCATAAATGGAGTGAAGACCATGGTGTCAATCTAAAATTAAAATCTATTCAAAGTTGGTGTGAAAAAATTCAAATTTTTATATTTTTGTTTTAGTGCCTAAAATTCGAATCAAGAATTTTGAGGGTGGAAACTCTAATAAAAATTGAGCAAGTGAATCAATGCTAATAGATACCTTGGTGCTTAGAATCTATATTGGTCGAAGAAGATTCGGACAGAAGTGCTTGACGTTCAAGATTTGTTGTTTTCAATTTTTGGATCAAAAATAGTAAAGGTATATTACATCAATATCATAGAGTGTCCATTTGATCCAAAATTTGATGAGGTCATAAAAGATATAAAGAAATTTTTTCAGGAAAAGAAACATCATGCATATTGTTAGCAATGTAAGAATTGTAAGATTTTGATGTTCGGGGTCCAAAATTATAGTAAAAGATTTTCAAAATCTAATAGAAGTTACAAATGATGTTTGTTAGTGAAAACAAAATTATGTTAGATAGAGAATTAAAAAACACTAGATGTGAATATTTTGTCTTAAGCTAGCGTCCTTGGATTACTAGCGTCATTTATTGATCTTGATAGCAAAAGGTCTTTGAAATTGAGTTTTAATGTTTTAAATACCCTCTTGAGATTATATCACTCCATATTGGGTTGGTTTGACCCATTGTCACATGGACATTACTTTGCTCTGAGAACGCCTGAGCGCAGGGCTATAGAAGAACCCTCTTGAATCTTGTGTGAGTTGACAATCTCAGTTTTTCCCCCTCAGCACTCCACATTCGAGTTCATTACAACCGGTAAACTTCAGCGGAAGAAGATTATGATATCCAATAATTGTATCAATAACTCTCGCCTAAACTTCACAGAAAAGTGCTCTACAACCTTTTTGTTCTCTCTGAAAAGTTTCATATGTTTCTCAATTCTAGATCTCTCAAAAAAAATTGTCGAGTTACACACTATATCACAAGATGATATGCATAACCCTCCGTACTAAAACCATCACACATCCCAATTCTTGACTCCAATTGCTCTCAAATTTCATGACAAGATCATTTATCATCCAACTTCAATTATGAAAAGTTTTATTGATGAAACTTTTTGATAGCAAAAGATATGATTGATGTATTAACTTCATGACAGTTAGTGCAATCCTGCAACTCTAACTGTATACACAAACTTCAAGCTATCACTCCGTACTCAAAACTCATCCAATTGAGTCAAGATTTCAATCCAAGCACAAACCTAAGTTGTAAACTATATCTCAGTTGAATCAGATCTGTCAAAACCCTCATAGGATTCTCAGAAACATCCCAAATACATTCAAACATCTAAATTTCCCTCTCTATCTTTGAATCACCATATCAGAGTGCCAAACCCCTCAAATGCATCCATTCTTGAGCCCATGTCGTAGTTCTTTCCATCAGCTCTCAAACCATGTCCCCAAATCTCCAAATGTCCCTCTAGAAGGCTTCCAAAACTTCTCAAAACCTCAAAGAAGTTGCCCAAATGCACTTATTGGCACAAACTCCAAGACCAATGAGAATGAAGAGTGTCATTTGACCTCTAGTGTGGCCAAATTAGCTCCATATTAACTTAGAGCTTTACAACTATCCTAAACACACTACCTAGCCATCATATACACAATATGAGTTGCAACTAATAAAGAGTCAAAATGACAACTCAAAGCCGTCTAAGTATGAACAGAACTACAAATGGAACCGGGGAGTTTATAACTTGAGAATAATACTCCTCGTCAAAATTTCTAACAATCAACTCCCTATGGCTTGTTTTTGATTATCTTCAAAGTGATGGATTGGAACCCACGTGTTGAAAGCCACCACTACTGGTAAGTTCAAATCTATAGCATCTAAACTAAATCAAAATGTATACTGCTAAATCCCAAATCGTGTCGTAGGAAACAACTGGAAGAATAATCGGATCTTGAGAGTTTATCACTTGTTGCATAAAGTTATCTTCAAAGTGATATACTAACCACTCCCCAAAGTGATCACGATGAAGATGCCGGATGTTGATCACAAATGGATTGGGCATCGATACATCTGAAGGATCTTGTTGTCCTCTATCCACTTCCTACGTCGGCTCCACTTCGATCAGATAAGCTCCTTAGTCAGCAAAGTGATGTGTCTAGATCTCTCTCATACCCTTGTCATCCTTATCACACGTTTTATCTGATAAGGTCCAAGATAATATCTCTTGGAGCCTTTCAAACATCATTGCCCTATAAAATCGATTCAATCTTGGGCTCTTAACATCTTTACAATGTGATGTCGGTTATCCTAACCTAAATTATTATCGTCATGACAACAACTTTGAAGATGACACATGTCATCATCTTCTCATAGTAGGCGCGTCACAACACGACACCGTTTGATGGATGTTTTTGAGATGGAATATTGTTATTTATTTTTTATATGATTGATATGCCTCCATCTTGACTTCATGTTTGTGCACCACGTTTGTTTGTGTTGGTATTTTGTTGTGTGGAGTGTTAATATTCTTGTGTGTTGCCGAATCTCCCAAAACCCTCGTAAGATTCTCACAAACATTCCAAATACACTCAAAGGTCTAAATTTCTCTCTCTAACTTTGAATCACCGTTTCAGAGTGACAAATCCTTCAAATCCATCCATTCTTGAATCCACGTTGTAGCTCATCCCGTTAGCTTTCCAACGCTATCCTCCGATTTTTGAATGTCCTCGTGGAAGGTCTCCAAAATCCCTAAAAACCTCAAAAAGTTGCCCTAGTGCACTCATTGGTCAAAACTCCTAGACCAATGGGAATGGAGAATGCTATTTTGACCTCTAGTGTGGCCAAATTAGCTCCATTGAAACTTAGAGCTTTACAACTATCCTAAACACTCTACTTAGACATCCTATACACAATATGAGTTGTCACTAATAAGAGTTAAAATGACAACTTGAAACCAGCAAAGTATACCCAAAAGCGATCACGATGAAGACACTGGATGTTGATCACAAATGGACTCGACAATGGTATATTTTGAGGATCATGTTGTCCCCTATCCACGTCCTACATCGACTCCACTTCAATCAGATAAGCTCCTTAGTCAACAAGGTGATGTGTCTAGATCTCCCTAGCTCTTTACAGCCTTACAATGCCACCTGTTACCCTAACCTAAAGTATCGCCGTCATGACAACAACTCTGAAGATGACACATGTCATCATCTTCTCATAGTAGCCGCGTCACAACACGACAACGCAACTATGACAAAGATAAGGATGGTGTGGACTGGGAAGGGTCAGCATTACACACCGGATTCAACTTTGACGAACACAAGTGGTTCAATTCCAGAGAGCGAAAGAGAACGAATGGCTACAAGATTGATCTTATCAAGGACGGGTTCAGAAGAAAGGTCGCATTCACATTGAATCAATTGTTCTCACAGTAGAGAACTACTTATGTCAGCATGCATAAGATGAGAATTGTGGAAGGATTTGTAGGAGGGTCCATTCGCGTTAATTGGGGGTAGATTTTTGCTAGGAATGTTCAAGCGATGACTTCCAAGTTGAAGGAGGATGAGAAGAGTGTAGTGTACATTCCTTCTTTTCTAATAAATTTATACGGACGTTTGGAGTGATTAACTCCAAAGGAGCGGCGCCTGTATCGCTTGGAGTCTAGGCTCTCAAATTGCGGTATCGTGGTGTTGCATGGACATTTCTTCGCTTTGAGAACGCCTGAGCGTCTGGCTATAGAAGAACCCTCTTGAACCTCGTGTGAGTTGACAATCTCTTCTTCTTCTCCAAAACTCCTCAAAACCTCAAAGAAGTTGCCCAAATGCCCTCATTGGCCCAAACTCCAAAACCAATGAGAATGAAGAGTGTTATTTTGACCTCTAGTGTGGTCAAATTAGCTCCATTTTAACTTAGAGCTTTACAACAATTCTAAACACACTACTTAGCCATCCTATACACAATATGAGTTGCCATTAATAAAGAGTTAAAATGATAACTCGAAACCGGCTAAGTATGAACGGAACTACAAACGGAACCGGGGAGTTTATAACTTCAGAATAATACTCCTTGCCAAAGTTCCTAACAATCAACTCCATATGGCTTGTTTTCGGTAAGCAATAGTGATGGATTGGAACCCATGTGTTGAAAGCCACCACTACTGGTAAGTTCAGATCCATAGCACCCAAACTAAATCAAAACGTATTCTGTTAAGTCCCAAATTGCACCGTAGGAAACAACTAGAAGAATAATCGGGTCTGGAGAGTTTGTCACTTGTTGCATAAAGTTATCTCCAAAGTGATATACTAACCATGCCCGAAAGTAATCACGATGAAGACACCGGATGTTGATCACAAACGGATTGGGTATCGGTACATCTCGAGGATTATGTTGTCCTCTATCCATGTCCTACGTCGGCTCCACTTCCATCAGATAAGCTCCTTACTCAGCAAAATGATGTGTCTAGGTCTCTCCCATACCCTTTCCACCATCACTGCGCTTTATATCTGATAAGGTCCAAGATAATATCTCTTGGTGCCTTTTCAACATCCTGACCCTACAAAGTTGATCCAACGGTGGGCTCCTTACAATGCGCCATTAGTTATCCTAACCTTAATTATCGACGTCATGACAATAGCTCTGAAGATGACACATGTCATCATCTTCTCATAGTAGCCGCGTCACAACACGACAGCGGGTCTACACAAAGTATAGGAGGTTTGGCTACACTTGCACCTGAAGGACCGACTCTGGTGGATGACTCGGACTCGGATGCCGTGGTCCTAGAATTCGTTAGAAGGAAGAAGAGGCTGTAGGACCCTAGTTAGGAATTTTAAGCTTGTTTTTTAGTTTTTCGGAATAAAAAGCATGATATTCGGTGGATTTGAGTACTAACGAATATGAATATGACTTTTAAGACGAATATGCATGTTGAGTGAGAATGCGAGTAGATTAAATCTGGCGGGAGCAATTCCGTTCCGGTTAGGGTAGTGTTGTAACCGTATCGACAAGCAACGGCGGGCGCATAACCATCAAAGTGACACGATGAAGAAGCGAGTGGCACTTTGATCAGGAGCAAGGAAAGTTATTCGATTGCCTCCTCGGCATAAGATGGCAAGCGTGATTCGACCTCTGGTGCCAAAGCCGGACTGGACGGTGGAAGAATTGAAACGATTGAAGCACTTGGGTGGAGCATTCTTAGCATGGCGATGGGACTATGTGTGTCTGGAGCTGTGTGACGAATTGAAGGCCAAGAAAGTCATCAATCCGATCGGGTGGAGAGGTTACCCAGATTCATGGGATGCGATTGGGGCGGAAGCCTTGGGACGAGATTACGCGATAGATAAAGATGGCATAGACTGGGAGGGATCAGCATTGCATACGGGATTCGATTTCGACGAGTCTAAGTGGTTTGATCCTCGAGGAAGGAAGGGGACCAATGGTTTCAAGATTGATTTGATTAAGGATGATTTCCAAAGAAAGATCATGTATACGTTGAATCAGCTGTTTTCACCGCAGAGAGCTACCTACGCTAGTATGCACAAGGTGAGGATAGTGGAAGGATTTGTCGGAGGAAAGATGAAAGTCAATTGGGGAGAAATATTTGCTCGTAATGTGCAAGCTATGGGGCAGAAGTTGAAAGCAAGAGAGAAGGGAGTAGTGTACATTTCCTCTTTTCTGGTACACATGTGTTCAAAGGATGGGGTGGTTAACTCCAAAGGAAAGAGTGAAGTATCAGTTGGATGCAAAGGATGTTTTGCGAGAGCCGAATATGACTGAAACCAGTAGTGGATCAACCAGAAGCGTAGGGCCACGTGAAGGAAGTAGTTTGCAGTCACCAGTTGTAGGAGAAAGAGACGAAATGCCTTCGGAAGAGTTGGACAAAGTGATGCGGAGGATTCTACAAGAACTTCGGGGAAGCGAGTGCAAAGTCCGAGTGTGGAAGAAGTTCGAACGCCGGTGAATAAGAAGAGGAAGTTAAAGGAGGTTGTTAAGCCCAAGAGCCCGGTACCAAAAGTGTTGAGGCCTAAGGTAAAAGCATCCAAAGCAGATGGTGGAGAACTGCTCCCTTCGTGTTACAGTTAGCCCAGAAACTAGAGAATGTAGTTGTTCCTGTTCTCATGGAGTTGAACGAGATGGGAACAGATTATATTCAAGGGTGGAATCCTCAAGAGGACAATTACATGGAACTGATTCAGGTAATGAACCGCAGTGCCACAGGGAAGAAGGACCAGACACATACCATTAATCAGTTGACATAGTTAGTGGGATGTCCGGAGAAGGAGAAGGCAGAAGCGCAACGGGAGGTGGCAGCAACGAAGAAGGCCTATGGGGAGATTTGCAAGATCCGTGGAGCAGAATTGAAGTTCGTGGAAGTCGAGAATGAGAGGCTTCGGAATCAATTGAAAGAGGTGAAGCGCCAATTGCACGAGGTTAGAATTACGTATAAATAGGACTAGAGTAGTTAGTGGAGACATCTTCAATTTGCAAGAGAAAGGCAATTTCAGTAAAAGAATTTCCTCTAGAATTTCTTAGCACTTTATTTTCTGATGGGTTTTAAGTTATGATTTGATGACACTCTTCGGACAGTGATCGTCCAGAGTTGATTAAAGAAGTCTAAACACATATATTTCCCACCTGACATTCGTTTAACACCCCATTCCCTTGGGAACGAATCAATAAACACTACAATTACCCAATTCTAATGTAACTTGTATGTTACAGAGGCCAGCAGCAGAAAGTGATTCTTACCCCAGTCCCCCAAAGAAGAAGCTGAATGCGGGGAAATGCATAGAAGAAGTAGTTCAATCCAAGACGTCTCGACCGAAGATGATGGCAGTGAAACCGGGACCGAAAGTGACCAAGAAGATTGGGGAACCTTTGGCTTCGGTGTTGCAGTTGTCTCAAAAGGTAGAGGCGGTGGTGGTCCTAGTTCTATTGGAATTGAATGAGATGGGACCAATGTATATGCCAGGATGGGACCCCCAAGCAGATGGATACGTGGACCTTATCCAGATGATGAATTGGCTCGTTGTGGGAAAGGATGATCAAATTGACACTATTCGTCAGTTAACCGAGAATGTGGACAAGCTGTCCAAGTAGAAAGCTGAATTGGAGATGAAGATATAGCAGTCCAAAAAAGAGTACGTAGAGATTTCCCGTATTCGGGATGTTGAGGTGAAATTCGTCAAGAAGGAAAAATTTACAACTATGCAAGACGGTGCAAAACCTGAAGCGACGGTTGAACCAAGTGGATGTAGAGGCATGTAGGAGCATAGTTCTTGTTAATATCCCAAGCTCATCTAGTTGATATAGGTCGATTAGTGCCTGATGACTACAGGCCGTTGATCTAGGGTTGTTATGTACCGATGGTACATATCTGTTTAGGGTTTATCCAAGATTAGGGCTAACCCGAAATTAGGGTTTCCCTGTACTCACCCTATATACAGGGGAAGTCAAAGCCTTCCTCATCTCATTCTTGTATACTCTCTCTTGTCCCTTTGATGTGTGCTCTCCTCTTCTTGGAGTGATTCCTGAAGAGTCGATTTCTCAACATGGTATCAGAGCTTCGTGGGAGCATTAGTTTTGTAGATTAGACATAGAGGAGTGCCGAGATCGGTGAGGAGTGTGCCTCGGGGTGAGGGTGTCCCCGAAGCGAGTAGATTGATGGGGAACCGTTTCGTGTTTTCTCAGAATCTTCAATCGCGTTTTCGGAGGTCAAGATGATCGTTTTTGACCTATTTCTGATCGCCCAACTTCTTAAAGGGAGTTTTCTTGCGCAAAATGGTCGAATTTGGTAGCCATGAAGTTTTCGTGCGATTTGGAGTTGTTGGTGGTAGTTATCGCCTTTTCCAAAATCTTTGAGGAGCTGTTTGGAGGCCTAAACAAGGTTTTTTGGAGGTTTGAGGGTTTCTACCAAAGCAAAGGCTCTGCCTTGGCGTGTTGGAGTCCTAATTTCTGCTCGTGACCACAACCATGGCAGAATCGTGAGCATGATCACTGGAGAGAAACTCGACAAGAACAATTTCCAAATGTGGAAATTTCGAATGAATACCTTCCTTCAAGGCTAGGGGCTATGGGAGCTTGTGATCGGGGAGGAGAAAGCACCAATCGTGGTTGTTGGTGATCTTTGCGGTAAGCAGACATTACATTGCGTGAGTGGAGAAAGCAGTTGTATCAAGCCATCCACTACATTGCGCTCACGATTTCAGGCTCGATGATCGGTTACATTGTGACACACACAAGGAAGCTTGGGATGCATTGTCATAGATGTTCCATTCGGGAACAGAAGCTCGAAGTCAAAGCTTCTTTTCAAAGAATTCAATACAATCAAGAAAGGCTCGATGTGTGCTAGTGACTACGTCAATCACATCAAGCAACTGGCAGATCAGTAAGCATCTGTCAATGTTCAACTTGATCCGACTGTGATTATCGGTGCGACATTGCAAGGACTGCTTGGCGAGTACAAGCAGTTCATTACGTCAATTTCGACCGAGCAGAACCTCTTCCGTTCGACAAACCTGGTCCCAATGATGTTGGGAGAAGAAGTGCGACTGCAGGCGTTTGGGTGCTTACCGCCCAAACCCAAGCAAGAAGGTGTGTTTTTTGCAGGTTTTGGAGGTCGAGGTAGAGGTCGTGGCAGAGGAGCCGGATATGGTGGTGGTAGAGGTTGTGTGCAGAACAAGGCACCCAACCAGCCAGGTACGCCACCGGTGCCGGTTAAAAGCGGTGTTAACACCCGCAACTACCGTCACAAGAATAGCCATATATGCCAAAAATTGTTACAAGCGTCGAACGATCCAAGACGGACCAATAGGACCATGTAGCTATTGAAGAACAAATTTCTCATTGTGACACACCGTATCTTTGCTTTTACACATGATACAAATTGGGTGATCGATTCCGAAGCTACCAGCCACATGACGCCGCATCAAGAATGGTTTGCGTCGTTCGACACTGTGGAGACTCCTCAGTTCATGGTGACTGGAGATGATACGAAGCACGAGATCAAGCATAAGGATAAAATTCCGCTTGATATTCCAGGATCTAATCTTTCTGGAATCGGAAATATTTTACATGTTCCTACTCTGACTCGAAATCTGTTATCAGTATGACAGATGGTAGAACACAATTTCCAAGTGCGTTTCAACAAAGATGGATGTTTTGTTGAAGATTCCACAATATTGTTGTTGCTCGAGGTAGCAGGAGTGGTAGATTGTTCAAGCTAGATGCTACAGTTAATGTCAGTAAACATCCAACTGTCATTACAGAAAGTGGTTTTGTAGTATCTGACATAGATATTTGGCACAAGCGAATTGGGCACATGAACTTTCAAAATCAAGACTCTTCCTCGAGTTCGATCTAGTCACGGTTTGCCCAACTTCACTACTGCTCGACCCATTGCAGTGTCCCGCTTGTCAGTTTGGCAAGCAAGCTAGACAACCCTTTAAGGGATCAGGTAGGAGAGCGACCAAGCTTCTAGAGCTGGTGCACACAGATGTATGGACTTCTTCTCAAGTGCGAGTGCATCAAATGGATTTCAAGAACGCCTTTCTCAATGGAGATCTCGGCGAGGAAGTCTACATGCAACAACCACCTAGTTACGAAGATCCGAAGTTTCTTTCCCGTTTGTAAGTTAAGGAAATCCCTCTATGGTTTGAAACAGTTCCGAGAGCATGGTATGAGAAGATCAATTCCTTTCTCATGTCTCTTGGATTTGTAGTCTCGTCATTCCGACTCATCACTATCTTTGCATGAGATCGAGAGTTCATATAGTGATGATTTTCATTTATGTAGATGATCTTATTATCACTGAAACTTATGAGGAGATGATTTCTCACATCAAGAGTATCTTATGTTCAATTTGAGATACAATACTTAGAATATCTCAAGTTCTTTCTTGGTGTGGAGTATATTATAGAGGGAAAGGATATGTGGCAAATACAACGCCAATATGCTTTAGATAAGCTTAAGGAGTTCAAGATGTCTTATTGTAAACCAATAGACACTCCTCTACAACAAGGTCTAAAGCTAGAGTTAGAGGATGGAGAGTTACTTGCGGATCCCCCCCTTAATGCAGCATGGATGGTTGGGAGTTTGATTTATCGACTATCACTAGACCGGATTTGAGCTATGTTGTTGGTCTAGTCGGTCGGTTCTGCATGCTCCACAGGGTACCGCATATGATGGCGGTTAAGCGGATTCTCCGCTATGTGAAGTCCACACTTCATTTTGGACTTCGATATAAATTTGGAGGTGAGCTGAACCTGCATGGCTACACCGATGCTGATTGGGCAGGAGACATTTCCGGCAGGAGATCCACGTCCGGATATGCGTTTGGACTTGGGGAATGCGGTGTGAGCCGGGCTTCTAAGAAGCAACCGACCGTGGCACTGTCTTCCACAGAGGCTGAATATCGTGGTGCTATGAATGCCACTTGTGAAGCATTTTGGCTTCGTTCCTTGCTTTCTGATATTGGAGTAGATTATCCTAGTCCTACGCTTATCCTAGCGATAACATTAGCGGCATGATGTTAGCCAACAATCAATTTTTTTCATGCTAGGACAAAAGCACATTGAGGTGCACTATCACTTTGTTAGGGAGAAGGTCCTTTCGGTGTAGTAGATCTTAGATATATACATACAGGAGATCAGGTTGCAGATATCTTCACCAAAGCTTTACCTAGAGAGTCGTTTGCTACATTTCGACATTGGCTAGGAGTTCAAGATGTACAGTTGAGCTTGAAGGGGAGTGTTAATATCCCAAGCTCATCTAGTTGATATAGATCGATTAGTGCTTGATGACTACAGGCCGTTGATCTAGTGTTGTTATGTACCGATGGTACATATCTGTTTAGGGTTTATCAAAGATTAGGGCTAATCCAAAATTAGGGTTTCCCTGTACTCACCCTATATATACAGGGGAAGGCAAAGCCTTCCTTATCTCATTCCTGTACACTCTCTCTTGTCCCTTTGGTGTGCTCTCCTCTTCTTGGAGTGATTCCTGAAGAGTCGATTTCTCAACAATTCTTAGTATAAGTAGGAATTTTTTTGATTTTGGGTAATAAAGAGTTATATTCGGGTTCTGATGTGGGTATTTGTCCGAATATAGGTAAGTTACATATGAATACCATTAGGGAATTCACACGAGTGAATTGCGAGGGAATTAGGTTGCGCAATCGGTCGGCGGATTGAAGAAGCGTAGAGTAGGAAGGTCGATGCCAAGAACCTGCAAAACCAATGCGGCATGAGAGGAGAGTAGTTACAATGTCGAAGAGTCGAACCGTGAGAGTACTTTTAGGTCGAAGTGCGACTATGGGGAGAATTCGACTGCTTATTCGATGGCAGATTGGACTCCGGCAGAGTTGATGAGGTTGAAGAATCTAGACATCGCGTTTGTGTCATAGCGATTGGACTATGTGTGCCCCGAGCCATGCGATGAAGTCCGACGGGGGAAAGCATCGACAACAATTGGCAGTAGAGCAAAGCCGGAGAAGTGGAATGTCACGTTATGGGCGAAGACACTGGGACGGTCTTACGAGGAGGACAAGGGTGGCGTTGATTCGAAAGGTTCAGCGATGAACACGGCCTTCACGTTCGATGAACGCAAGTGGTTTAATCCTTGAGAGAGGAAGGGGACGAATGGATATAAGCTTGACCTAATTAAGGATGTCTTCAGGAGGAAGGTGGCTCTCACCTTGAACAAGCTTTTCTCTCCTCATCGCACAATGTATGTCAGTGTGCATAAGGTGAGGATTGTAGAAGGTTTCATTGGCGGGACCATTCGGATTACATGGAGAGAAATCTTCACTATGAATGTACAAGCGATGGCCACAAAGTTGAGGGAGGATGATAAGAGTGTGGTATATCTCTTGTCTTTCTTGGTGCACTTGTATGCGAAGATGGAATGGCTGACTCCTAGGGAGAGACAGTTGAATCGATTGGAGTCCAGGCACTCAGACCTTGATGTAGATGTCGACGATGCAAACAGTGGGTCAACAAGGAGCTTGGGAATTAACGCGCCACCTGAACCACGACGGACTGGAAAAGTCAAGCCTGCGACGCAGAGTAAGCTTGATTCGGATTTGGATGTGGAAGCGATCAGCACTTCTAGGAAGAGGAAGAGAGTGGTAGAAAACAATCCTGTATGAGCATAGTTCTTAGGATAAGTAGGATTTTTTTTGGTTTTTGTAAATAAAGAGTTATATTCGGGTTCTGATGAGGGTATTCGTCCGAATATTTGTTGGTTAGACATGAATACCATTAGGGAGTTCACACGAGTGAATTGCGAGAGAATTTAAGCGCGCATTTGGAGGGTAGATTGAAGAATCGTCGAGAGAATGTCGATGCCAAGAACCTGCGAAACCAGAGCGGTCGGAGCAGGAAGAGATAGTTGCAATGTCAAAGCGTCTAACCGTGCAAGTTCCAACATGATGAAGTGCGACCATGGGGAGAATTCGATCGCTTATTCTGATGGTGGATTGAACTCTGGCGGAGTTGCTGAGGTTGAAGAACCTAGGCGGCGCATTTCTGTCATGGCAATGGGACTATGTGTGCTCGGAGCTGTGCGATGAAGTCCGTCGGGGGAAAGCCTCAACAACAATGGGAAGCAGAGCCCAGCCGGAGAAGTGGGATGCAAGGTTGTGGACAAAGGTGCTCTGTAAGATCCAGGGTTGTACATATATGATAAAATGTAAGTATATATATAAATTGTGCCTAAGTTTATCTTAGTCATGACTATGTTTAGCTAGTTATGGTTAAGTTGGAGGAAAATATAGAGTAACTTTTGGTGTGGTAGATGAGAACTACTATTTTGTTTTTTAGTAAGAATCAAGGAACAGATTCCATCACATGGATATCTTGACTTTCCTTGATTTGGACTAGTTTTCATTGGTTGGACTTGGTGAAGACCCTTAAATCTAGGGGTGAGATTGACTTGGTACACTAGAAGTCAATTAGTGAGTAGTTGGGCTTCTAGAAGATCCAAATGGACCAATTGCATGTTGCCATGTACCCTTTTCATTGGGGTTTGTGATCTCTACCTCGTTTAAACTTGATAAGAGGAAGTTACATGGTGATTACTTGTAGTTACTAGGGTAAAATTCTAAGTAATATAAATAGAGAGGTTGAGAAGCACCTCTCAAGTAGTTTTCAATGGAAGTTAGTTTTGGGAGAAGATAGTGTGGTGATCTTAGTTTTGGGGAGCTTGGTTCTTAGAGACATCATGTTTGGAGTGGAGCCTTGATTCAATGAAGACTTTGATTACCAAAGTATCACTCCCTTTTGAGTGATATCTTACTCTTGATGAGAATGTGCATATTTGAGCTTGGACTTTGAGAGTTTGTGTAAGAGTGTGCATTAGGGTCATGGTCAAAGGGTGGGATTAAGTCCTTCTAGATTCATGATGAGCTTCCAAAAAGCCATCGGAGGTAAACTTGAGTGAGAGTCAGCCCGGAGGTCACATTTTTTGTTCCGTTGCCGGGACCTCAATCTAGAAGGAGCAGAGATGTTTCGAATTCAGTTTCTTGCCCATGAGAGCGCAACGATGAGAACTCATATGGAGAGGACTGTGGGGGAAGAGCGAACCGAGATCATGATGCATAGTAATGTACCATTTGGGTATCCGGTAGTGTTATATGATAGCTTGTAAGTTATTTTGTACATTTTGTTTACTTAAGTGTTGTTTGGGATGAGGCGAGAGTGCTATAGTGCGTATTTGGGAGAAAAATTTTATTTTCCAAAGTTTTTCCGAGAATTTTATTAATTTTAGATTAGTAGACGGGATACGTTTTGCACTTGAAATAACAGTCATATCATGTCTAGATCAAAAGTTATGATGTTTAGAATTTGCTAGGGTCCTGACGGGTTTTGAAAGATAGCTCTCGGGAAAAAGTGTACAGAGTTCATCAATTCGTGCCGGAATTAAATCAGGATTTGAAACTTTGCACGATTGTTTATCAGGAGCTAAGCTACATGCAGATTTAAATTTCGTTGAGAGATTATTTTTATAGAGAAAGGATACCTGAAGTATAGGGGGGTATAAAAGTGAGCAAAACTGCTTTACTTTTCAGATTTGCTTTTCCTTTGTTTATGGTCATTCCGAGAGAGTTAGTGCATGAGTGTTTTGCATAGTGAGGATGACTTGACACTCATTGGAAAATGGGAGATCAACCTCTTTGGAAGATCCGGTTGTCTAAGATACCTCAAGGACTGGACGTGATTGTTTCAAAATGATTCGAACACGAGGGAGTTCAGAGTGGAGTTTGAAGAGAGGACACTAAAAAGTTCCCAGAGAGCGAAACGTGAGAGTTGCTTCTATTGTGGAGAGGAGGGACAGAAGCTTGTGAGTTGTCCTTTAAGGACCAAAGATCAGAGGTTGAGAGAGAGACGAAACGTGGGAGAGCTAAACCTTCATTTGGGACCATCATCTCCCCATGAATCCAAGAGTGGAACCTATTGTGAAAATTATGGAGTGACCGGACTTCTCTTAGGACACGAGTGTAGTGGCGTGAAAGCTTTGTTGGAGTCACTAGTGGAGGGCTTTGAAGATAAATTGAGTGAACATTTCGAAAAGTTGAAATCTCCATATGGCTCAAGTTCCAACTGAAGATGGAGATCATTTTCAAAATGATCGAGAAGATGTCGATGAGGGTAAGGCTCATAGTGTGTTTAGGAGAAGAGAGAGCCATGGCAATCTTGGACCAACCAATTCCGTTCATTTTGCCATTGATGAATTATTGTAGAATGGAGCTAGTTTTGTTTGTGTTGTATTAGGGAGTTTCGTATAAATTTTCAACAACAACGACAAAAAGAGTTGGAAATGGGGAAGCTTCCGGTGTTGTATGGGAGAGAGAAAGAAGATGTAGAATCTTTTGTGAGAGACTTCAAGAGGGCATGTATAGAAAACAATGAGAGAAGGAAACCCGAATGGGCTATCCTTTTGCCCGACTTCTTGGAGGATTATGCATTGAAGTGGTTCAATGAGTACAAGAAGGAGCATGTGGAGGAAGACACTTGGGAGAGTTTGACGGAGAATCTTGTTGAAAACTTTTTTCCGGATGAAAGTTACGAGAAGCTGATGTGTAAAGTCACCTTTTTGAAACAAGGAGAGAGTGAGAAGGTGAGATCATACGTGGCTAGAAGATCCAAATGGACCAATTGCATGTTGCCATATACCCTTTTCATTGGGGTTTGTGATCTCTACCTCGTTTAAACTTGGTAAGAGGAAGTTACATGGTGATTACTTGTAGTTACTAGGGTAAGATTCTAAGTAATATAAATAGAGAGGTTGAGAAGCAACTCTCAAGTAGTTTTCAATGGAAGTTAGTTTTGGGAGAAGATAGTGTGGTGATCTTAGTTTTGGGGAGTTGGTTCTTAGAGACATCATGTTTGGAGTGGAGCCTTGATTCAATGAAGACTTTGATTACCAAAGTATCACTCCCTTTTGAGTGATATCTTACTCTTGGTGAGAATGTGCATAATTGAGCTTGGACTTTGAGAGTTGTGTAAGAATGTGCATTAGGGTCATGGTCAAAGGGTGGGATTAAGTCCTTCTAGATTCATGATGAGCTTCCAAAAAGCCATCGGAGGTAAATCTGAGTGAGAGTCAGCCCGGAGGTCACAGCTCAGATGCAACTATGAGGAGGATAAAGGTGGCGTCAATTGGGAGGGCTTAGCGATGCATACTGCCTTCACATTTGACGAGTGGAAGTGGTTCAACCCTAGGGAGAGGAAGGGAACGAATGGCTACAAGCTCGACCTTATCAAGGACGTCTTTAGGAGAAACGTGGCTCTCACCTGAATCAGGTCTTCTCACCTCACAGAACAACATATGTCAGCATGCACAAGGTGAAAATTGTGAAAGGGTTCATCGGTTGGATTATTCGGGTGAACTGGGGAGAAATCTTCACGAAGAACCTTCAAGCGATGGTGACCAAGTTAAGAGAAGATGATAAGAATGTAGTCTATCTCTCGTCTTTCTTGGTGCATCTGTATGCGAAGATGGAGTGGTTGACTCCCCGGGAGAGGCAGTTGTACTGATTGGAGAGCGGACTCTCAAACCTGGACGTAGACATTAACGATGCCAACAGCAAGCAGTTTAGGAGCAAGTGCGCCTCCCGAGCCAAAAAGAACTGGAGAAATCAGGCCGGCTACACAGAGTAAGCCTCATTCGGATTCGGACCTCAAAGTGATTGGCACCTCTCGGAAGCGAAAAAGAGTAGTGGAGGATAGTCCTCCGGCCACTTTGATAGTAAGGAAGGATGCAAGGAAGAAGAAGATGGAGGAAGTAGTTCCTCCGAAGGTGAAAGCATCGAAGGAGATAGTTGAGCCTATGGCCTTGGTTTTACAATTGTCCCAGAAGCTGGAAGCCGTGGTGGTCCCGGTGCTATTGGAGTTGAACGAGATGGGGCCTATGTACATGTCAGGGTGGGACCCTCAAGCCAACGGGTATATGGATTTGGTCCAGATGATGAACCGGCTGGTTTTGGGGAAGTAGGACCAGTATGTCATTGTTCAGGAATTGACAGAGAATGTGGACAAGCTGACCAAGGAGAAGACCGAACTAGAGTAGAAGGTCCAGCAGTCGAAGAAGGCCACGAAGAGATCTGCCGTATTCGGGATACGGAGATTCACTTTGTAGAGAAGGAGAATGCCCATCTTTGGGAGACAGTGCAGGACCTGAAGCGGCGATTGATTTAGGTGGATGTGGAGGCACCTGCGAAGTTACAGAACCTTGCTAACAGATGTGTGCAGCATTTGTTCACACGGTGTGATCGAGTTGAGGCGCATCAGTTAGAGCAGTTGGTGACATCGATGGAGAATCCCAGCGATTCGAAGGATCGGAGGAAGGAGATGTATAAAGTCTTGGGTAGAGATTTCCGGAAAGCCATGGCTCTTCATCAACATGAGATTGCTGCCGATGTACAAGAGATGCAGTTAGGAATCGACGCATTCACGTAGGCAGAGGAGGTGTGATCGAGCGGCTTAGATCATCAGAGTAGACTTAGGAGAGTGTGATCTGTGTAGGTAGCAGTTAGAAGTAGCAATTAGGAAATTCATTATAAATAGTCATAGGAAATAAAGTGGTGGGATCTTTTCATATTTGCAAGTGTCCATTCTGTTGGGCTGCAAATTGTAGTTAGGGTAGAACGAGCATTCGAGGAGCTGGTGTATGCAGGCTGGTGCAGTGTTGATTGTTTCATGTATCCGTGAAGTTAGCCGGATATTCATTCGCGAGTTGAACCTTTCTGTAGTCATCAGAAGTACTCTGTAGAGTGTTTCGCCGCAACGCAAACTTGTAATGAGAGAGATCTCCATCCCAAAGTGAAGATATTCATTGAAATCACCTTGCTATTGGTTGTGGAAGTGATGTTGTGATGGGATTGTGAAGGAATTGATCTATGTCGGTTGCTTTCGTTGTGAGTAACTCTTCGGACACTGCAGTCCAGAGTAGTAAAGATGGCTAAATGCATGTTTCTCTTCTTTGCTAGTGTGGTTTGATCCCTTATTCCCTTGGGAATGAATCTGACTATACGAATTCGGACCTAATAATGCATATCCATGCTATTACAAGTCCTCCTTAAGCCTCGACGGTGAAGAAGGGGGATACATGGAAGAAGAAAGTGGAGGAAGTAGTACTCCCTAAGACGTCTCGCCTGAAAGGAGAAGTGTCGAAGGAGATCAATGAACCTATGGTCTCAGTGCTATTCCTATCTCAAAACCTGGAGTCGGTGGTGGTCCCGGTGTTAGAGCTGAATGAGATGGGACCGATGTACACTGAAGGTAATGACTCCGGAATGACTTTCAAGATGAGATGTCTTCTCAAGACCTCTCCTTGCTTTATATATTGTAGGACTAGGAAAGTCCAAAATCCAAACTATGCCACATGGCTAACATGCATAGATTGCATGTTTCGTTATCTTATCCTAACCAATTCCTAAAGGAGATCTAGCACACAATCCGATCCATCAATGCATGATAGCCACCTTGTCATTTATCCATACAAGCCAAAGTTTAGCTTTTGCTTTTTGGATCATGCATACCACTTGTACTTTTGTGATCTAGTGACCAATCTAAGCTTTAGCCAAACTAATTATAGTTAACCAAGATTGATCATAAACCTACCCACATTTAAGATGCAACGTCTTCATTGTAAGAAGACTCAAAAGTCTCTACAAGTAACTTTGCATTTGTAAGATTTGCCAAAGGTTCCCAAGTAGCTTCATAAAGTGTATAATCTTTTCATTGGACTAGATATTCTACTTTTGAATTCCGTTGAACTTTAATCCGTTTCTTGAAAATCCTTTCAACCTCATATTCATCTACGCCATCAATCATGACTGGTAAAGAAGATGGTTGATGTGGGTAGCCAAAGGAAGAAGATATTGGAGTATACTTCCGCAAGAGAGACATATGAAAAAAGGGATGTAATTTCATGTGTGTCGGCAACTTAACTTGTAGTCAACTGCTCCAATCCGTTGAACGATCAAAAAGGATCCAATAAATCATGGACTTAACTTTCGAACCCCGGTTAATGATAAATTGGAGGTAGACAACCACACATGATCTCCTTGAAACTTCACATGTCGTTGATGAGCATCGGCATACTATTTTTGCAGATTTTGGACAATGGTTTTTTTTGCTTTTTCTAATGCACTCCTCATTGGATTCGTGCCACAAACTCATTCACAGCTTTGACTGGGGTTGATGGTTCCTACATGTGATCCATTCTCACCAAGCCAGATGGTGTGATAGAATGTTCTCCATACATCAAGAAGAAAGGGCTGACTTTTGTGGATGCATTGATTGAGTTATTATAAACAAACTCAATCAAGGGTAAAAACACATCTCAACCTTCTTGCTCCTCCAAAGTGAAAGTTTTAAGCATGTCCTCAATAGTTCTATTTGCTCTTTCGGTTTGTCCATCTGTTTGAGGATGATAAGCTATGGACATGGCTAGGCATGATAAACAAAAAAAATATACTTAACATTTCTAACTAAGGTCCTACAATAGTCTTGAGTTGACTATTAGTGGAGTATCTAAAGGTGTCACGTTAGCAATCCATATGCTCTTTAGGTTGTGTTTTTCGTGTGTTAGTTGGAGTACACGTCAGCAATCTATGTGCTCATGATGATGCCCGTCATGTCATAGATCCACGAGGAATTGAATGGAAGGTGGTTGTGTAACCTTATCTAGATTGAACGTTTTTTAGTACTACATATGGAGAAAGAGAAACCATTGAGGTATCTCTCAATGGTTTCAGAATTTCTTGAGCTATTCGAGTGGTCTCTTCTCACTTCCCTAGTGTTACAATGGTAACACAGCGAACCTGCTCTTTCCTTGAGTGTGTATAACTCCTCTTGGAAAGGCAAGATGGTGATGATAACTTTAAGTTTTTGAAAGTTGTATAGAGACTGGTAGAGATCCATGATCTACATGTAAAGGAAGAGGGAAAGGGAAAACTATGGGCTGCAAGTATGGATGTGCGTGAGATTGTACCATTTACATTCTATACTGAATGTTGGATGGATTTGAATCGTGAACCACCCGCATCGATTCCATTCAACACATATATAGAAATTAGAATGATTTACCAACAGAAGAGAGTGTGGGTAGACTTCATTGTTAGAAATTATGGTGAAGAGTACTGTAGAGCTGTAATAGGATCACCTCGGCCTTTTGTGATTCCTATTTTGAGAGATTGGATTGTTATTATACTTATGTTGTATTAGTTTGAGTGGTTGAGGAGCATGGAAGCATCAGTTTCTATAAGTGAAGTTTTGAACTCAATCATGATAGAAATGAAAAAGATGAGAAAAGCAAAATTCTTCAATGTATTCATGTATGTCTCCGTTCTGCTTCAAATCTCACAATTTCATTCTTGCGGTTTGAAGAGAATTAGTATCAGAGCGATTGAATCGTTATGATTTCATTGGTATGGAGGGTGTAGCCGCACGCATCTAGAGAGCGCTCCATCACTTGAAAGTTCTGAAAAAGCCTTTTTTGCATCCCACTCCATGAAATAGAAGCACCTCGTTCTGAAAGTACACCCATGTAGTGTATCATGTAAGAGTCTTATCCATGAGATAAAACCGCATGAACATTCCTGTAGTAAAATTAGAAATATGAAAATGTGATAGATGTGTATTCATCCTCATGATACATCCCTCCAAAACTCCCATGGCTCTACTGCCCTTGTAGGCTTCCATCTTACATGCATTTCCCATACAAAGTAAGAGATTGGTTTGATCTTCCATCTCTTGAAGTCGTCTTCTATTTGCCTCTTCGTTGGCAAAAGTAGTTACTTGTGGTTGGGGTTGAGTCTCTTGTATTGGAGTTTCCACTTCCATCTCACCAACTCTTTCTTTCTCTACCTTCTCACTTTCTAATGGAGAGATCTTGTCCTTCATGGCTTGTTGCTTTGTATGTCCATCTACAATAAGTATCCATTATGTATATGAGTGGAGTAGAAGCCTTAGATGTCTACAAACGAGGCCTGAATGAGAGAGTGCAAAAGGAGGTGATGGTGAGCAATCCATCCACAGTGAATGTAGCAATCGCGATTGCTCAACGCATTTTGGGTGCTTATGGGATCACACACGATGAATCATCAAGCAATGTTCAAGATACACTTGGCCCAACACCAATGGAGTTGGGAAACCTTTGACGTAGGGAAGGATATGCATCACCACAAGGAGCACCGTCCATGTATGGAGGTGATAATCGTCGATCACTTATTCCAAATTTGTCAGATCTTCTTGCAAATAATGGAACGGTTAATTGAGGAGGAATGGGAGTTCGTGACAATTGTCAATGCTATACACGTGGGAGGATAGGTCACATTGCCAAGTTATGTAGAACTCAATCATGACCATCAGGAGGAAGACCTATGTTGCAAAGGCCTTTCAACAATATGGAAGGAGGGGAATACGACAATGAAGACAAGATCTTGCATGGAAATACAGCGAATGTATGACTTGTTTGATAAACTTCATGGAGCTTGATTTCACAAAACTTGATCTTAGAAACGGATACAATCATATCATAGTAGTTGATGATGATTTACAAAAGACATCTTTAAGAACTAGATATGGACACTTTGAGTATCTAGTTATGCCATTTGGTTTAACCAATGCTCTGCCATATTCATGGGATTGATGAATGATATTTTTTGTAAATATCTAGATAAATTAGTGATTGTGTTTTTAGATGATATCTTGATATATAGCAAGTCCTTACAAGATCATTAGAAATATCTAGGAGAAGTACTCTAAGTGTTGAGAGAAAATAAGTTCTATTCTAAGATGTCAAAATGTGAGTTTGGCAAAAATGAAGAAGATTACTTAGGCCATAGAGTTAGTGTATAGGGCATCCAAGTCATGAGTGACAAAGTGAAAGTCATTCAAAATTGGAGTGTTCTAGAGAATCAAATTCATCTATGTAGTTTTTTGGGTTTAACCGTCTTCTATAGAAAGTTTGTGTAAGCTTTTGCTCATATTGCTCAAGCTTTAACAAATCTATTAGGCCAAGGGCATAAATGGCAATAGGGTACAATTCAAGAGATTGCATTTTTGGCTTTGAAGGATGTGCCCTTACATGCACCAATCTTTAAATGGTATGCCCCAGATAGACCAACGAAACTTGCTACGGATGCATCATGTGTGGTAGTTGGAGGAGTGTTACAACAAGAATGGGAAGATGGATGGCACCCAATTGCCTTCTTATCACGGAAGCTTTTGCCGGCGGAGCAAAATTATCATACCACAGAGAGAGAGAGAGAGAGAGAGAGAGAGAGAAGTTAGCCATTGTGTTGGCTATTGAGAGTTGGAAGCACTATTTTGGAGATAAGGAGTTTGTGGTTGAGACGGATCACAAACCTTTGGTTTATTTAGAAATTCAAAAGGATCTCTCCAAGGGGCAGATTTGTTGGATTAAATGGCGACAACGTTTCAATATGTCAATTGTTTATGTGGAAGGGAAGAAGCAGCTTGCCGATGCATTGACACAAATGCAAAGCATTAATCACATCACGAAAGTGAAAATTCACTCAAAATGGTGGAAGAACGTAAACGGAGCTATCAAGGAGGATGAGGAGATTGCATAGTGTTTTCCAAAACTTGCTAGTAAATTGAGTGGCCCTATCAATGATGAGAACTATAGCTAAACCATGTTGAGCAAAAACTGCATCCATATAAATACGAGCAAGTTCAAGTGCAGTAACTGTCTTTGTTGTGGGCCTAACATGGATCATCTTGCTCAATTTATCCACAAAAACGACAATTGAATCATAACCCATAGATATCATTGATAACTCACATACAATGTTCATACTGACGTGCTTCCATCTTCTATTTGGTGTTGATAGATTTTGTAGTATACCTACTTGTTTCTGATTGCTAGCCATGTTTTGTTGACATGCCACACAACTTCATACATAGTTTGTGATGTACTCTCTTAGTCTTGGTCAAAAGTATACCCTGTATACGCCTTCAATGGTCTTCTCCACTCCTACATGGCCAACAATAGCTGAATCATGATATTTGGAGGAAATGAGTAAGAATGAATACAAATATGTTTCTAAGGGCAAATATGCATGTCAAGTGTGAAGAAGAAGATATATTTTACATGTCTTGTATGTCTCCACAAACAATGTACGAGCATAGTTCTTATGATAAGTAGCAATTTTTTGATTTTTGTTAATAAAGAGCTATATTCGGGTTCTAATGTGGGTTAATTACATATGAATACCATCAGTGAGTTCACACTGGTGAATTGAAAGGGATTTAGGTTTGCATAATCGGTCGGTGGATAGAAGAAGTGCGAGTAGGAAGGTCGATGCCAAGAACCTGCGAAACCAGTGTAGCCTGAGAGGAGAATAGCTGCAAAGTTGAAGCATCGAAGAGTGAGAGTACCAGCAGGACGAAGTGCGACCTTGGGGAGAATTCGACCGCTCATTCTGATGGCATATTGGACTCCGGCGGAGTTGCAGAGGTTGAAGAGTCTAGGCGACTCGTTTGTGCCATGGCGATGGGACTATATGTGCCCAGAGCTATGTGATGAAGCTCGACGGAGGAAAGCATCGGCAGCAATTGACAGTAGAGCGTAGCTGGAGAAGTGGGATGCCAGGCTATGGACGAAGGCACTAGGGTCTTACGAGGAGGATAAAGGTGGAGTTAATTGGGAAGGATCAACAATGCACATGGCCTTCACGTTCGATGAACGCAAATGGTTTAATCCCCAAGAGAGGAAGGATACGATTGGCTATAAACTTGACTTGATCAAGGATGTCTTCAGGAGGAAGGTGGCTCTTACGTTGAACCAGCTTTTCTCTTCTCAGCGCACAACGTGTGTCAGTATGCACAAGGTGAGGATTGTGGAAGGGTTCATTGGCGGGACCATTCGGGTGAACTGGGGAGAAATCTTCGCTAAGAATGTACAAGCGATGGCCACCAAGTTGAGGGAAGATGACAAGAGTGTGGTCTATCTCTCGTCTTTCTTGGTGCACCTGTATGCAAAGATGGAGTGGCTGACTCCCAGGGAGATGCAGTTATACCGATTGGAGTCCGGGCTCTCAGACCTCGACATAGACATCGAAAACGCAAGGAGTGGGTCTACGAGAAGTTGGGGAATTAGCACGTCTCATGATCCACGACGGACCGGAGAAGTCAGGCCAGCGATGCAGAGTAAGCCTGTTTGGATTCGGATGTGGAAGTGATTGGTACTTCTAGCAAGAGGAAGAGAGTGGTAGAAGATAGTCCTCCTCGCGCCTTGACGGTGAAGAAGGGGGATATAGGGAAGAAAAAATTGGAGGAAGTAGTACTCCCTAAGTCGTCTCGTCCGAAAGTGAAAGCGTCGAAGGAGATAGCTGAGCCTATGACCTTGGTGTTGCAGTTGTCTCAGAAACTGGAGTCAGTGATGGTCCCGGTGTTACTAGAGTTGAACGAAATGAGATTGATGTACATACTAGGGTGAGACCCTCAAGCAGACGAGTACATGAACTTCGTCCTGTGAACTCCGGGCTGACTCTCACTCAGGTTTACCTCCGATGGCTTTTTGGAAGCTCATCATGAATCTAGAAGGACTTAGTCCCACCCTATGACCATGACCCTATTGCTCACTCTTACACAAACTCTCAATGTCCAAGCTCCATTATACACATTATCACCAAGAGTAAGATATCACTCAAAAGGAAAGGGATACTTTGGTAATCAAAGTCTTCATTGAATCAAGGCTCCACTCCGAACATGACGTCTCCAAGAACCAAGCTCCCCAAAACTAAGATCACCATACTATCTTCTCCCAAAACTAACTTCCATTGAAAAACTACTTGAGAGGTGCTTCTCAACCTCTCTATTTATACTACTTAGAATCTTACCCTAGTAACTACAAGTAATCACCATGTAACTTCCTCTTACCAAGTTTAAACGAGGTAGAGATCACAAACCCCAATGAAAAGGGTACATGGCAACATGCAATTGGTCCACTTGGATCTTCTAGAAGCCCAACTACTCCCTAATTGACTTCTAGTGTACCAAGTCAATCTCGCCCCTAGATTTAAGGGTCTTCACCAAGTCCAACCAATGAAAACTAGTCCAAGTCAAGGGAAGTCAAGATACCCATGTGATGGAATCTATTCCTTGACTCATACTAAACAACAAAATAGTAGTTCTTATCTACCACACCAAAAGTTACTCTATATTTTCCTCCAAATTAACCATAACTAGCTAAACATAGTCATGACTAAGATAAACTTAGGCACAATTTAGATATACTTTCATTTTATCCTATATGTACAACCATGGGTCTTACAGTCCAGATGATGAATAGACTCGCTTTAGGGAAGGAAGACCAATCTGTTACTGTTCGGGAATTGTCGGAGAATATGGACGAGTTGTCCAAGTAGAAGGCCGAATTGGAAGAAGGTTCATGAGGCGAAGAAGGCATGCGAAGAGATTTTCCGTATTCAGGGCGAAGAAATCCACTTCGTCGATAAGGAGAACGCACATCTTTGGGAGACAATGCTGGACCTAAGGCGGTTGAACCATGTGGACGTGGAGACACCTGTGAGGTTGGAGACCTTTGCCAACAGGTGTGTGCAACATCTGTAGTCGATATGATAGGATAGAGACGCATCGGTTGGAGGAGTTGGTGGCTGTGGTAGAGATTCCAAGAGATTCAAATGATCGAAGGAAGGAGATGTATAAAGCCTTGGGTCGGGATTTCCGGGAAGCCATGGCTCTTCATCGACAGAAGATCGCGGCGGATGTTAAAGAGATGCGATTAGGAATCGAGGTCTTCACGCAAACAGAGGAGATGCGATCCAGCGGCTTAGATAGGCAAAGGAGGATTAGGAGAGAGTGATCCGTGTAGATAGCAGTTAGGAAATTCATTATAAATAGTCGTAGGAATAAAGTGGTGGGATCTTCTTTCATTGCAAGTGTTCAATTGATTGAGCCGCAATTGTAGTCAAGATAGAACGGGCTTCATGAAGCTGGTGTGATTGTCGTGTTGTTGGTCTTGATTGGTGTCTGACGCCTGTGAAGATACCCAGACATTCGCCCATGAGCCATCATTGTGTAGAATTTCCCAGAAGTACTTCGTTGAGAGCTTCACCTCGACTTCAACTTGTAATGAAGAGATCTCCATCATTCATTAAACGGTGATTGCACCGATTCAAGGAACGATTGTGCATTGGTGTTACTTGTGTGCATGTGTCTTTGTTTGGATGGGAATGTTGTTATCGGTGGGTTAGAAATCGTGACAAATCTACCACCTCGCTCTTCAACATGTGAGGTCAAAGTCCCTAAAGACGTCTAAACTCACATTTACTTCCCTGAAAGCTTATCCGGATCCCTTATTCCCTTAGGGGGGAATCATAAGACTAATGTTCTGTTCACATTCAGATTATCGTGTCATTACAAACATTGTCACATCCTTGTATATACTTTACATCTATACCTCTCTTTCAATATTTTGAAAGTGGCATATATAACCCTATGTGGTAACCATAAGCTTTCATGAAACTTCAACATCAAATTTTGTCAAGACTTTTTTCCACAAACCACATGTTATGGCATGTCACTCCTTCAATTTGACTTCTTGCATATAAATATATCTTGTAGCATATAGTTATATGAAATTCTTCTTACTTGTTTAAAATCATGATCTCTCAAATCACTCCGTTGGACTAGTGTACTGAGATATCTTCCAAAATCTAACCACTCATCCTCCGTCAAAAATAATTTCAAACCTTGTGTTACTCCTTGTTTATGTGTCACACAATAAAATGTGATTTTCATCTCATTAATTTTTTGCTCTTTCTCATATGTAGCTCTTGACAACATACTTGTCATTTTGTGATCCTTTCTTGCCACAAACTTGAATTTCAGATTTGGTGTCTCGATTTATATTCTCCACCTTGACATTGCAATATTTGATAGATTGGATTAGTTGATCATCCCCCAATAATGACAAACATGTGTCTCAACAATAAGCCGTGCTCCAATCATATAATTCTTTTCAACTTAAAAGTTATAATTACTAGCTCAATACTCTCTCTAGAGGTGAATAACTTTGATGTCTTTCAATCAAAACCTTGGCTTGAAACCTCACATCAAATCTTCATCCTCATTTTCTTGTGTCATAGCCCATCTTGACATTCATGGTAATAATATAAGTATTTATCGTAAGTATCACCAATTTGTTATTGTTAATATCTATACTTTGCAAAACCTTAGGGTTGACATACATAATTTAAACTTCCTCGTAGCCTCTACATCTATATACTCTCATAGTAACTTCTGATTTTTTCTTAAATTTTCATATATTTGAACTCTTACATGAACATATCAGAGTCTATATATAATAGAACACAATCATACCTAGAATGTCTCACTCATGTCAAAAATCTGCAAATTTTATGTATTCTTTGAAAAACATCCATCTTATTTGGATATAGTTTTCGATCATATCATCCATACAAATGATTATATGTATCCCCAAGTTAGAGTCTTTGTCCGAAAAAAAGTTAGATGAATTTACTCAAATAGAGATAATATCTTGTAAATTGACAAGCTTCCACACTCCAAATGTAGAGTTTGCTTCCTAAAAAAGTAAGATAAACTTCCTCCAATTGACATAATATCTTTTTGCAATCTTTAATGCACAACCTTTTGACAGTATTTTGATATATCATTCCATCTTTCTTCTCTTTTAAACATCATTTGATGGACACATAATGTATAAAAAATCTAATCTTCATCAAATTGAATTTCCTCAACATTTTATTCATTTCATGCATCGTGTGTGCCATCAAATTTTATTCCAATTCAAATGATGAATATCCGATGTCTTCATCGTGATCACTTTTGGGTATGGTTAAAATATCATTTTGGAGATAATTTTATATTACAAGTGATGAACTAACTCGTTCCAATTATTCCTCCAATTTTTTCATATAGCGCGATTTGAGACTTGACAGTATACATTTTGATTTAGATTGAATAATTTTGATCCTAAAAGATAGATCTGAACTCTATATCTAAGAGAGAGAGATGGTAGAAACTGAGATGTAAGAGATTAGAGATGATCTAAAGTCCTTACAATAACATTTTAGTGAGAGTTGAGAAAACATATTCATGAGTAATGAGAGACAAATATATCTTGGAAGAGTATACCTGAAGTACAATCTTCCAAGGAGTATTTGTCTTTCATGGAGTGGGCTAAAAGGTCCCATAAGTAGTCTCATGCAAATAAGGTTCTTACAGAGTTTAAAAGACAATTCTTATAATTTTCTCATTGTGAGATGATTACTTTGGAGTCATACAAAAGAAAATTATTTCTTGGAGTCACAAGAGAAACTAGAATTGCTTCTAGAAAACAAGAATGAGAAAGAATGCATAATTGGTAGTGGGAAGGATTGCGAGCAAAGTTGGAAAGTTGGCAAAGAGGAAGAGAAGCAGAGAGAAGATTGAAGTTAAAATATCTCTTTAGAATGTTATTTTTATTGCTCCATCATATCCAGACAAACAATTTCAACAGCCAACATTCAAGCTCCGGTTGTGAAATACAAGAAGGAAGAATCATCATAAAAGATCATGAGTGGGATGAAGCAACTAAAGATCAGTTTTGCAAAGTTAGAGGAGAAAGGTATGAGAGGAGAAAAGAAACCTTTCATTAACCAATCATATGTTCAACGATGACTATGATGTAATATTATTGATCATGCACGAAGTTTTAAGAGCGTCATGGAGTAGCAAATTTTGAGTGCCAAGGTAGAGTTTAGTTTGAGGTATATAATTGGCATAACAAAGAAGGAAATTCATGATGTTTTCATTGATATCATCAAGAGGAACCAATAAATTTTTGACAAGAGTGCTCAAATCCTTGCATTGGGTATAAAGGTGTCATAGGATGAAGAATATGCATTGATAAAGTGTTTTAGAGTCCACACTCAAAAAATTTGATTTGAGTATGACGTCAACGAACATGACGAGAAGATCCCTAGTCACTACACGTGGTCGCATTAGGCAATGATCCACTTTTGAGACTAAGGGACCTTAGTGAACTGATGTTGGCATTGATTAATCATGGATAGGAGATCAATATCATGTCAAGGAAACTTTATGAGAATGAGATGTGATCCATTGACACCAAGCATGGTTGGATGATTTGAGCAGATAGCAACATCCGAGGGGGTTCGTATGGAGTGTGACTAATGTTGAAATGAATATTGATGATATAGTAAATGAGCATAAATTTTTTGTGCAAGACTCTACTTCTTACCCATTGATTGTTGTAAAGCATTCAAAATGGAGACAATAGTGATTCATGATGTATCAACATATGCACGAATTTGTAGCCATGATGGAAAGTTATTAGTGCAATTTTTCCAGGTCCAACAATATCAACTTTGTTTATCAAATTACTGGATATATGCATTCAAAATAATAAAATATATAAAAAATAGTTAATAATTTATATTAAAATTATATTTATTGTTGAAAAATTAATATAGTAATATTTTAAATGCCATATTATATCAAAAAATTATCCAGTTTAAATACTCATAATTTTTTCAACAATTAAGCAGAATAAGTAAAAAATATTTTCAAAAATAATTATTTTATGTAATTTCAAACTTAACATAATTGATATAATCTAAAATAATTGATTTAAAATAATATTGATGTTTATTCAAATATTATTCAGCTTTATTATTTTTTAAAAACATAATTAAGTGAAAAAATAATGTATAGTTTTGCTTAGAACACATAAGTGAACGTGATTTAAATCAAGATTCAATGATACCGAGGTGAGTAAACCATGCTTTGAAAGCCAGAGTAAACAGAATTTGTAGTGGTTTTGATAGTCGAAAAGATGGAAATTAATTTGGTTCATGTCTAGGAGCGTTTTGGTTCCCCAAAACCAATGATCGGCTGTGGGGCTCTCAAACTGCCCAGCTATTTTAGCGGATATCCATTGGGGCGAAATCAGGTGATGGCAAGCCCAGAAGTAGATGGATATTCCCATAATAGTCACAATGACTTTGTGAATGTAGGGCCCCTGGCGAAGGGTCTGCGTATTGAAGGGCTGGGGCCATTGCCACCAGTGCACGGCGAGTGTTCGCAGAGTCAGGAAAGAGGAGTCGACTGGAGGGCAGAGTGATCGACTGACTGTCGAAGGCCCTTTATTGATCGATCGCCCACTAGAACGATCGATTGTAGCGACAATTGTAATCCGAGGACTTGATCACTGCTGTCGTGCCAAAGTCTTTGTGCTTAGGACCTGTCAAGATGAGCGGGGCAGGCAAAAACATCGTGCAGAAGGTCGCCAGGGGCATCGACTGGGATTACTTGGCGAAGGTTGTGGTGAGCGATGAGGGTCGCAGGGAGCTAGGAGCGTTGCGCCGCTCCTTCGATGATGTTTCTAACACCTTGGAGACCAAGTTCAACACGGTGAGATCGATTGTGCTATGTGTTGGATCCGTTGTTTATTATCGTTAGGTTTTGAAGTGTTGTCAAGTGAATTCTTGACCGCTGATCACGCTTTATAAGGTTCTGCCGAAGATCTCTTAGATTTATACGCTTGACAGGAAGTATAGGGGATTCATTGCTCAGAGATTTTGAGAAGAGAATAGATTCTCCTTTTGGATATGTGGAAGGTCCTAGTTTCCTTAACTGGATCTTAATTAGGGCTTAATTGATTTCCGTGCTGGAGGCTCAGATTTGCTCAGGTGTGAGCAGTCAATCGACTTTCAATCCCTTGAGTGAAGTATTTGACGATTGCGAGCTGTACTGTATCAAGAGTAAGATCCATGTGCTTGGTAATTCAGAAATGGGGTTCAGGGATCCAAAAGTTGAATATATGTCTTGTGAATTTCTGTGCAGAAAGAGACAAACATTGACTGGAGCTTTTACAAGGCTAAGCTCGGACCCAAGATCGTAGACACGTTCAAAACCTCGTTCGAATGTACGTCATTGAACTGTGGTTCAACTTTGGTGAATTCCATATGTTCTGTGAGTGATTAGTTATCCAGCGTTTGTAATAATAAGTGAAGAGCTCAATATTTACCACTCTAGTTCATATTTACCGACGACGCTATATTGCAAATACTTTGTGTAATTGACTCACTTTTCCTCCTGTATGTCTCTTGGGGCGGATGGTTCGTTACGATATATATGGCGGTAGTGTACATGTGAATCTTAAGCAGTAGTTGAATCGCGAAGAGGTGTACCATGTGGGTTTGACTCCATGTCTGTATATTTGTGTTTGCAGCCCTTGAAATTGCTGAGTATGAGGACAAACTCACTCCTGAGTACAAGACGAAGTACGAGGCGATGGTTTGTCTCTCATCTCGTCATAAGGCCCTTACACTCCATGTGTTGCCAGCTAGAATAGATGTAGTTCGCACTTTCAATCCTAATTGTGCTTAGATTTCAGATTGTAAACTGATCCTCAGATTGAGCAGTTATAAGTTCTTAGTCAAAGTTGCTCTCGGACTTCCACGTGAATTTAGACCAAGTCGACATTGTATTTATCAGTGAATCTTCATGTGGAACAGTTGACGAAGGCCACGCAGCTAGAGGAGGAGTCAAAGAGAGAGGTTGTGAGATTGGAAAAGGAGATTGAGAAGATCAGGAAAGACAAGGTATACAATCTGCTTAGTTTTGTCAAGTTGATTCCGACTTGTGGATAACTTTGACATTCATTGAGTTTTCAAAACATCGTCAGTAGGGTGGCTTTTGAAAGCTTCTTGATATTCTCTTTCTTTCTATGGGTGTTTTTTCTTGTTTGGATACTCAGTATTGTCCTTGTCCATCTGGAGAACATACACTTTTTTACTCCTATCCTTGTAATGCTGATAAGCTGTCTTACCTTCATATCCAGGAGAGCTTGAGGACCAGGACCGTGGATGACTACTTCGCTCAGAACCCCAAGCTGAAGGAGGAGATTGACAACGAGATCAGAGCACAGAACTGGGGTTAAAAAACAACTCTGGTCAAATCCTTTGCACTCGCCGTCAACGTGGTTTACAGTACATGCTGTATAATGCGGAAACGCTTGAAGGACTTATGCACATTTTGCATTCATTTATTGGTTACAGAGTAGTACGAGACATGGACAGTGATTCTGTTCTCGAGGCAGACGTTCGAATGCTGGATCCATCAATTTGGATAGCATTTTTTTGTGTGAGAAAGATATGCTTTTCGACCACCCCTTTGTAATGAAAGTATCTCCGTTGAGCGCCTACGCGCAGGTCTGGAGGCTCTCGGGCTTTTTTTATCAGACGGGCTCACTGTAGAGTATATGATCTTGAAGTCTTTGGGTCGGACCACAAGGAATAAGAAATAATACAAGTCCAATTATCCTTTGTATTTCATCGCATACCTTCAAAATATGTCCAATTCTGCTTTGACAACGTTTCATTTGAGAGCACGCACAATGCCAGATTCTAGTTTGAGGCACAAGGCCCCTTGACCTTCCGCACCTTTGTTACCATCGAGGTCTTTTATCGAGTTTGGACCCGAGCGCTTTTTCCTGTTGGGCTATATGATATTCTGAGCAAAAGCCTTGTGGCTTAAGTTTATAATGGACCCCCTCTCAGTTTATTGCTTTGTCCACGCAAGAGGTCCAGACGCTAGTCTTATGTCACATTTGGGGGTATCTCAGATTTCACTGAAAGGACTCTTTATCAGTGAGGACCTAGTTTTATTTTTGTCTTTCTCTGTTCTTTGTGTGAGTACAAGCAGAAGACTTTTCTTACTTTCGAGTGGGCCCCAAGTTCATATTTGCTGACTCGATTTATTTCTTGTGTAAATTGTTAGGAGTTAAGCTCGAAGAGAACAATCTGCCAATGTTTGTCGCCGCAAGATGACAGTGTACTCGTTATATGTATGGTTCCGACAAGTTCTGTCAAATTTGAGCATTCTGGGAAAAAAGCTTCAACATTATCAGGGAACGTCTACAACCACGGAAGTGAAATCTCCACTGTGTCTAGATATTATGTTTCTATGGCTATAGAACGTAGCCTTCACAATCTTAACTGATACACTGAACGAAGCTAAGATGAGCAGTTATGTTCACCGATAAACCATTGCTATGCTGCCGTGATTCTGTTCAGTGTGATAAGGTTTTGCTAAACTCGAAAGAAAGCTCTCCTCAAGCCGAAAATAACGCCTTATAAGACCTCCATGCGGTAGTGTACGAAGTAAGGAGGAAAGTGGATATTATGTGTTGTAGATGTTAAACTGAAGATTTCCTTTGATGGGAAGGCATCACTCACGCTAGTAGTGACGAAGTGAGAGAAGACTCGATACTTTGGTTAACAAGGTCTTTACTTGTACCCTCTTGGGGAGGTTTTTCCATACAATTGAGGCATTGAGGGGAAATTGCATTTAGTCGGTCAACTTTCAGGAGTTGTATTCTAGTGAGTGCACATTATAGATTATTTGTTTTCATAAATACCTTACGGGCAAATTGTGGGAGAGTTCACTCTAAGCAAATGTTGAAATTTTAAGCATATTTTTTAAATAACAACTAGGTTATTACATTTTTATTCTAAGATAGGAGATTTTATATAGTTTAAAATATAAATATCATTTCAAAATATATTCACATTGGATATTTTAATATTTATTTATTACACATGATTGATATAAAAATTAGAGATTGATGTATTGCATGCTTTTGCATTTCATCAAGTTTAATTTCATAGATTGTGTATTATTTTGAATAATTATCAATATGTAATTAAAATCAATTTATTTTATCAAAAGTATCTCAAACAATAAAATTACATAATACTTCAAGAGTTCATTTTTGACATAAAAACTTTAGTTCAAAGTTACATAAAATGTCGTAATTAGTGTGTACATTACACTATTTGCATTAGAGCTTTTACATTATTGTCCTTCATTTAATGTATACTTTACTAATTAGAATATATACACTAATTAAACTACATGTGACTAATGTAAATTTTTGAATGAAGAACATACATTAATAATAATATCTATATTACTATGTATCCTTATTTACATAATATATTCAGACATGTGATAAAAAAACTCAAAGTGTAAAGTCGTATATAAATTCAAAAAAGTATTATCCTAAAGTCAAATTTTTTAGTTAAAAATTATACAAGATTTAAAAAATCTTTTTATATATTTTATATTGTTCAACTGATTATATTAACAAAAATTTGCATCATTTGATATCATAAATTGATTTTTATATTACTTAAATTTTAAAATCATTTAAAATTGAATTTTTATTTAAAATAAATAAATTATAACTTAGTTCAAAATTTTTTTATAAAAAATGAGTTAATAGGGAAAAAGTGTTTCATATGTATCAATGTTTTAAAAATCAACTGATTTGTTTTAAAATTTCATCTTCTTATTTAGGATCAGACTAATTATATTAATTAGGAAATTTTCTGTGGTTTAAAACTGATGTAGTATGCATCATTGAATATAAATATAATATATTGTTTGATTTAAGATGCATTACACATGATAGACAATATTACAAATTGTTCTTGCTAATAAATATGAGTGAAAGAAACAAAAGCTTTCTTGACTTCTAGCACCTATAAATTATACTGAAGCACTTTAAATTATACTGAAGCAAATAAGTAGTCAATCATACTTGACAGCTAATAAACTATATCTTTTTTGCTGATATAAAAATTAAAATTTTGAGGATTTTGTACATACAACAGAGGATTGCAAAACTGGAGATACCATTATTATCAATTCTGTCTATTTATTCAAATTTAAATCTCAAGAAAAATTATATCTCCACTAAATCCTCAAAATTGGCCAATAAAAAATGGTTTTATGTTCTTATGTAAAGATTTGTAATATCAAGCCCGCTAGGTAATTATCAATGATTCTTTGATTCAAAATCTAATTAATATTAATGCATATAAAGAATCTCAAAGTTTAACAATTAATCTAATATGATGGTCAAATGAATGTCATGAACTATGAATTTATATATTTTCAGTATGAAAATATAAAGTTTAAACATGTCATACCATTTACATTTGCAAAATTGTCCGACAAATATTTTGTTTTTAGCCAATTTTGTGTTTCGAATTAAAAAATATAGGTTGTAAGTTTTAGCCAATTTGTTAAGTTAAAATTAAAAGATTTATTCATTTTATATTTAGTTGACCCAAGGTCATAAAATGATGAAACTATTTTAAGATTGAAAGCAATGATGAAAAAATTTTCATGCTTCATAACTCATTTTTTTTAGAATCATTAGACAAAATGTATTGAAGCATAATAGAAAGATTTGAGGCAAAATTTTTGTTACTTATAATTGTTTAGAATTTTGATTGAAACCATGAATGCAATGTATGTTATAGATTTTCTCAAATGATTTCATCAAGAAAATAAAAAAAAAAATAGAAAGAAAAGGTCAGGAATCTCAAAATGAATTATAAACCGCTAACAAGTTGAAGATTTATGCAAACCAATACAATAAAATACAAGTATCTAGGTCTAAATGTTTAAAATGAGTGTGAATACTGTCTCAAACAAGTTGTATATGTGGATATATATTTATTTGTGATCAATTATGGTTATTACTTCTTTCTAACAACACTCACACAATCTTTTTGTTAGTGTAGTGGACCAAAATGAGATAAGTTTGAAAAGATATGAGGACGAAATGACAATCCATAACAATATTCATAAATAGGTTTGTTGAGTAGGCAAGCAAGGCTATATTTACATCAATGTACAAGTGGAGTTTGAATACAATTATGAGTTTATGGAGTAGTTTACTAGTGATAATAAAAATATTCACAATGATTAAAGTAGCAAATTTTTTGTATAGTCTTTACCTTATTTGATTCAATTTGATCTTAATTATGAAAAAAGTACTAAATTCAATTATAAAAATAATAATATTCATTTAAATTTGTCACAAAATCATTTCAGATATATTTGAAGTTATTGATTAAGATGATATTAGTAACATCATTAATCTTATGATGGAGATGATATTAAATTGACACTTCAAATAAGATCCACAAATATCATGGATTACAGGATAAAAACTTTTATTCCACGGGATTTAGATTGTATGGAGCGCATGATCAAATGTAAATCATACCTTTTAAAGATTCTCGTCCAAGTAGAAAGTGTCAAATTGTGAACACAATAAATTAGAATAAAAAGAAACACTTTTGTAGATACATGAACAAAATTGTTATATGCTAGTTTGACAAGAGTCAAAAGAGTTTTCCACTCTTGATATTACTCTAAGGTACCTGGCGACCTCAAGATCACGACATATAACTGTCCTCCCAAAAACCTGCATTTTGATGTGTTAGTAGAGCCATGCAAACATGGTGGTCGATTAATGTAGCTAGAAATAATCAAAATTTCATGGAGTTGGAAACACATACATTTGCAAAATTCATTTTCGAACCATTTTCATGCAATTTGAAATTCAGTATAACACTTAAAAATTGCAATTGCAAATCTTTGAACTCGGTCCGGGTCCGAGTGTTAGATGTGTTGTTACAAACTTATAATATGTTTGTTATGTATAATCAAGTAAAACATGAACCACCAAAAAAGATGGGCAATGTTTTAAAATACCCTTGTGACGAGGTTCTGGACTGACGTTCTAACAAATTTGCTGATTCCATTTTTCAAACATTTTTATTATATTCTAGAATGTACAATTCATTCGGTGGGTGTCATTATAGATATGCCCCATATATACGGTTAGTTGAGAGCTATCATGACTGCATTATAAACAAGTGGTGTCACGGAATGCACCATGTAATTTATACGAAGAGATACACAGTGCCAAGGGAAACGCTAGGAACGTTACCCCGCGTAGTGCAGGGCGGAATGAAAGGGTTCCAGTCGTGACTCAACCATTGAAGCAACTCTGATAGGTTGAATTGCTTTGGTGTTTTGATAATGAGGATGGCCTTATCCCAACATCATCCACATTTAGCTTGAAAATTTATCTCTTTCTGTTCAACATAACTCACATCCAATGCTACCACGTTCCGTATAACAATCATAATTGCTACAACAGGTTTGAGATTCTTGATTGCAGCAAGTGCACTGAACTACTGTTCTGTATCACGTTGTGTTTTACAGTAATTTTCACAGGGTTGTATTTTCAGGTTTAGTCTAGTAAGCATTTTGCATCCAAATTGTCTCATTCACATGATGTGAACCACAAAATTGAGGTGTTTGAGAAGGCGACTGATCACTTGTTGGAATCTGCTTGACGTCTTCTTCAGCAGCAATTGTGCTCTTAACATCGACTTGGTGTAAAACACAATGGTTTAGGGTAATGAGAGGCTTGTGGAAAGGCGCCGGGTACAAAACCCACAAGCGAATTCATGAGAACTGGGTCAGCGCCCTTACACTTCTCGTGCCGGTCATCGGCAGTTACTGGTTAGTTCTCACTCGATCTCTGTGTTTACTTGTGCAAATGCTCGTCGATTCACTTCTCAAGACCTGTCAAATTCTTGTAGCACATCACGGATTCGAATTACTTCGACGAAGTAAATTAGCAGGGCATAAAACATTCAAAACTGTTGGAGTTGATTCTTGTGATGTTTTAACCTTCTGCTATTGGAAAAAAGTGCATGTTCCTGGCACTGCTTTGTTTTCTATCTTTTAAACATAAATCGCATAAGCACCAGTGGAATCATAACCTTGGCTCAAGAACAATGTTGCGAGTCTTAAACCTTCGATCCTAAACGGCTTGTCCGTCTGTCAAGCTTATTTTGACATCGGAATAAGACGATGAAAGCGAATGACCACGTTCGATATTAATTCTTAACATATACATCGGATCAAGGTTATGACCCGCTATGACAATTCCTGATTGATCGCGACCGTCACGATACATTGCATGGTGATAATCATGTCTGGGGTTCTACTGGAAGAGCCAGGTCCCTGAAGAAGACGGTCAGACGCTTAGAATTGTGGTCATGTCAAACCTGGAGGACTTGCCCGATAGAACTTTTCTTGTTTAACAAGAGCATCTTTTCACCATATTCGAATGCTCGTCAGGGGCAGTCTTTTGACACTGAAGACTCTCTTTTCGATGCAACAGATGAAACATTGCCTCATTTCTTGCTTCGTACCTTCTAGGTATGCAGAGAACTACAGGGAGAAAGAGAAGCTGCATCATAGACACTGATATCCGCAATTGGCAGAAAATCCTGGATTAATTTCAAGTAAACTCGACAGCATGTTCAGGTGACGCAGCATCCTCGGAGGTGAAAATGAAAGCAATGCCAGGCTGATGGCTTCCTACACGTACAGCTCCAAGAAGCCCTTTCTCATGGAGCTGAATTCCGTTCATTTGCCGTATCTTGAATAGTAATTAAATGGTAACTGTATCAACGCAAACTTAAGCTGCAGAAGACAAAGCTACATACAGTCGAGAATCCCACATCGTTGCAACCTGGCATGCGATGATGACATGAAGCGACTTTTAGATCCTGTACAGTTGAACAATTTACTTGTAGGTAGCCAACTCTTGTGCAGCCATTGGCTGATCTCTGCATGCAAATTTCGTTTCATGTAATATTACAAGAAATTCATGAATCTAGTTCATCAACACATTTACTACATCACTTTGTCAAACAAAGAAGAATTTCAAAGAAATCAAGATTAAGGAAGATAATCAACTCTCACACAAAAACTTCAGAGAAAATGTGAATCACATCATAAGTCTTTAACACCAACCATGATGATATAAGGGTGATGAAAGCCATAAATTTAAAATTTCTCCAGAAGAGCTTCCCTATTGATGTAATCTATCATCATTAGCAATAGCTTATTAATACTTAAAACATATCAAATTTGATTATATATTGCTTATATAATATAATCTGATAAAAGATTCATTAAAGTTATCCTGTTATGTAAAAGGGTTTTTTTTCAAAATATCATCCACATTTTGAAATGATCACATATAAATATTTATAACAAGATTTTGTATCTAATATAAATCATTTTTATGTTAATAATTTTATACGAAATGACCAAAAAAAATTTAACTTATAAAAAATATAAGAGATTTTACTAAATGTACTTTCAATTTTTTGATTTCACACCAAAGAAATATTTGTTTTCACCATTTGAGATGGATGGCTGTTTTTTCATATTCTGAATTATCAATTTGATGTTAGGTTAATTTACATCAACATGTGAGTTTTGGAAATATATAAATTAATTATAAGTTTTGTTCAATATTTCAGATTTCACAACTAAATGTAATCAAATTATATTTTTGATATTTTCGACACACTAAAATTTAAGTTGCAGATTTATGCTATCAAATCCGAATCAACAAATTTTCTAAATAAATTCAAATTTCTTTTCTTTTACTTTTAAATATTTTTTTCCAAATCATAGAAATTGATATTAAATTTGAACTTTGATTCAAAAATAATTTATTTATATTTAAATATAATATTTAATATATATTTAACCTTAAAAGTATAAAATTTTAATAAATAATTATATTGATAAAATTTAATTTTTAAGATATTATAATTTTATATTTAATTTAATTTAATTTTAAAATTTTAAAATATAAATCAGCAGAATTCTCAAGCAATAAAGCAGCATCTACCCGAATCTATCTTCTTTGTTCAGGTTGGTAAACTCAATGAAGAAATTTAAATTTTATTTTTTAAACAGATAAAATTTAATTTGTCATTGTGAACAAAAATTTATTTTATCTATTTTTTATATTATGATATGATTTTGAATCTTAATTTTTTTTTTAAAACTATAATAATTTTACATATATATTAATTTTTTTGAAATTCTAATCATGATATTATATCATTTTTTTTTATGATAAATATAATTTTTTTAATAAAAATTATGCAAATTTTTAATTTAAAAAAAAATTTAAACAATATTTACCTTTAAGAAAAATATTATGATATCAAAAATTAAAAATATTTTATTTTAAAAAAATCATTTTATAATTTAAATTTTAAAAAAATATTATTCATTTTTGAAAAAATCTATTAAAAATTATTACAAATTGATGCACATGAGATATGAAACATGTCCATGTCAAATTTACACATTTTTTTCTTCAAATAATTTTTTCCACATTTCAAAAATATTCATAATATGAATAAGCAATTACACATTACATATTAATTTCATGTAAATATGACAAAATTAAGTTTTCACTAATAATGAACATCAAACATTGTATGGTTTTACACATATAAAGTTAAGCAAAATTACAAAGTTACTCCATTACATTTTAGTAAAAAAAAATCAACATAATCATATTATACATATTTAAATAACACATATTATAAAATGAATAGATCAAGTACATGATGGTTAAAAAAATTCAATGTTTTTGCAATCAATATAAAAGCTATTCAATATGTGTTCATATGAATAAAAAAAATCTTATGATGTTTTAATTCTTGACATAATATCAATTTATAATTATTAAATTATATTTTTCATAAAAATTAGTTTATAAAAAAATTTTAATTTAAAAAATATTTTTTAAGTTTATTAAATATTATATATCCATTGAATAAAAATTATAAACGATATTTAATATGCATAAATTTATATTTATTTTATTAAGATTATACAATCTAAAGCAAATGAGTATGATAGATCAATAATTGATTAATGTAATTATTAATTCTATAATTTTACTTCATCCCAACATGCCTACATTTTTATTAAATGAATGATGGATTTATAATATTTTTACACTGGTGGATCAAGCCAAGTCGGAACCTCATTATTATAGAAAAATTAGTTGGTGCGAGTCGAAAAGCCCTAATGCATGAAGGAACATAAAATATACACAAACCCTCCATATTCAAGGAAGCTTTTGCCAATTGCATGGGGATGGATACCGTATTCGGTGCAAGCTACAGACTGACGCATTTAGTTATCAAAGTCATCTCATAGGCGAATCATGCAGTAAGTTTCATCCTTGTACGATTTGATGGGGTCTTCCCATCCCTTTTGTTATTTTACTGTGTCTCAGTTAGTATCATGCAATTAGACAAGTAGCCCTTATCAAACTATCTACTAGGTTTTCGTTGGGTGTCCACTTGGTGTGCTTCAAATTGCGACTTGCTAGTCAGTCCATGGTCCTACAACATAGTATACACTTCCATTAGCATCTTTGTTCACACCGGTTTATAGTCGCCACATCAAGATTATGAGTGAATATCGTTGGTCATTAAAGCACTTCTAGATATCCATCTAGAATGGGTTGTCTTGCATATTGATGTTGAGGACACTTTTAATATTGTCTCTTGGATCCATCTTTAGAGAGCTTTGAGAGGTTGGTAGACCTTTATCTAAGAATGTGAACCATCTTTCTGTGGTTCACATTCTTCTCTCTTCTATAAGCATGACTTTTCATAGCATGCAGTCACTGTTCTACAGTCCGTCACTGGTACTGGATAGGGATATCCTCTGAAAAGACCCATTTTTGCCATGGCTCATTATAGAGCTCTTATGGTTACTGTCTTGGTTGTGTGTTCCCCTCCTTAGCGGATGATACACACATTGTGGGCCCTCTAGACCACATTAGTTAGACCTTTAATTACTTCTTCTTGTAGGCTTGAGAATCGAGGTGTCAAAGTGTATTATGGTCTCCTTTGGGCATTCCTCCTCATCTCAAGCTTCTAGATGGATGTATGACATCGACAAAAAGTTTAAGCATTCCAGGAATGCAAGTAGAGTACGAGGATTTTGTCTCATGCTACACTTGTCGAAGATGTATTGCATGTAGATGACCTCACTCTTGTAAGGGATCAACAGTTGGCATTTGCTATACTCTCCTCTAGTATTGCTTGTCCATCCACATATCTTCTTCACATGGTTGCTCCTTCACCTTCATTCATATCACGCTTGACGACCTTTGATAGGAGGATCATGGGCATCTTGGATGATATCATTGAAGTGTATGACATGAGATATAGAACAAAGACAAACATTATTTCCAATTTTTTGTGGAGGGATAAGCTTATTATCGATGGAGAAGATAGCCCTAATAGCATTTTTGGCTAGTTTTGCACTATGGTCACCTTTGTTTTCTTCCTGATTTGTGATTGCATATACGCCCATCCTTGAGATGTATGCAAGGGAAGTGGATGCATGATCATTTTCTTTACATGTATTATTACGACATATGAGAGATATTTTATCCCCGAGGTACGACATGAGCTGCCGTCTTTTTCCTCATTACCCACCGATTAGACTAGAGGTCTAAATCTACCTTGATGGATCATCAGTTTTAGCAAGCTCTACATTCACTCTTAGTGTATCTGGCCATTCTTTTTATTACTATGGCTCGTCTATGCTCTTGCTCTGGCAAGGGTGCATGCTCGTGGATCCTGGCTCGATCACCGCCTTAAGTAATTTCGTTTTGTATTCATACATGGTCAGAGTAGCTTTGGCCTCAACAGCTCTTGCTTTCGCCTCATTACTAGACTAGTTATAAGAAATTTTGCTTGCTCAGTGATCGAGTGACTGATTTTTAGGTTTTCTGGTTCACGACATTGCTTTACCTAAGATTGTTTCCACATGTGATTCTTTTTTTAATGGTAGAATAATATCTATTTTTACATCTTTATTACTTGTTTTAGTTCATCTTATAATAAAATGAATCTTTGAAGGGCACCGTGCACCAGCCGGTGCTACCATCTTCTCAAAGTCTTCGCCCTTCTATTCATGATAACCCTTGTTCCTCTCCGTTTCTTTGTTAGATCTTTAAGACTTAGCGTTATGGTTTATGTAAGCCTTTTGTTATCCGTCTTACAAGGCTGTCTACAAGTTATAGTAATTGTCCCCTTCTTCCTAGTGAGGGATGATCGCTCGTTGCATCTGGAAAGCACAGCAAAATCAGAGATACTTGACACGTGCAAGCGCCAATCATTCATATGCATAGACAATAAAAAGCCCAAGATAGAAAGTGGCAAAGTATAATAAAAAAAACGGATGGGAAGACCCCATCAAAGCGTACAAGGATGGAATCAAACCGGTAACATGGGACTAGATCCCAATAGTATCACACTAGGAAATATGTCCTACATCACCTAAGATATCTGAACTATCTAGGTCAAACGGTCTACAAACAACATGAGCATCTGAAGAAGCATTACCTAACGTGATTGCTCTCCTATGGATTGCACCAGCTAGTGCTCTCTGTAGAGCAATGGAAACATGTTGCCTAAAATAGGCTATACAATAAGCTAAAGAGAGTGATACCCCATGTCACCTAGTATGGTAGGCTTTCACGCACTCCCTCACGAACATGTCGAAGTTGGTGTCCATAGCTCCATATAACTCCAAAGCTAGAGGAACAAAGAGGTGATCTCTCTGCATACCTCTATACTTGGAGACCTTGGCTGCTGTCGCTTCACTCGCCGCTCATCCTGGAGGATGGGTGATCACCCCCTCTGAAACTATGTCTCTAGTAGGATCGGTAACCACCATATGTGCCATAGTGACCTGGTCCTCCTGAACCAAGTACATGTCTACCCTAACCCTAGTCGACTGCAAGTCATACCAACACTCTCTCCATGTGAGGTATCCACCCTCTCGCGCCATAGCAAACACCACATCCCTAATGGCATCATGGGTAGCTATCATCTGCCCTCTGAATGGACAACGAGTCATATGAACACCTGCTGCATCTAAAGTGATATCACACTCACATGTGAGTAATGAAGATGTAGATGGATGGACCAAGCCAAGACGGAATCTCATCGCTGTGGAGAAAGTAGCTGATGCGAGTCGGAAAGCCCTGATGCATGGTCGAGTCAAGATCCACAAGCCTGCACCCTTGCCCGAGCAAGAGTGTAGTATGAGGAATGGCCGGATCCACTAAGAGTGAAAGTATAGACGTTGAAACTGTCGGTCCATCAAGATAGATTGTAGACCTCTAGTCCAATCGGTAGCCAAAGAGCAAAAAGATGGAAACTCATGTCGTACCTCCCGTGGTAAAGCATCTCTCATATGTCGTAATAATATCTGTAAAGGAAATGATCTCTTATCCACGTCCCTCACATATATCTCCAAGATAGGTCTATATGCGATCACAAATCGAGAAGATAACAAAGGTGCAACGAACGCCCAACTCGCCAAGAATGCCGAAGATGTCGTCTCCTCCATCGATAATAAGCCTACCCCTCCACACGAAATTGGCAAAGATGTTTGTCTCCTTGCCAAATCTCTTGTCACACACTCGAATATCCTTGGTCCGATGATGTCACCAAAGACGTCCATGATCCTCCTATCAAAGGCTACCAAATGTGATATGAATGTAGGTGATGAAAGAATTGTGCGAATAAGGTATGTGGGTCAACGAGCAATACTAGATGACAGTATATCAAACGTCACATGTGGATCCCCTAGTAGAGGAAGGTCGTCTACATGCAAAACATCATCGACAAGTGCAACGTCAAGGTAGCGTGAAACGCAATCCTCAGACCCTACTGGCACTCCTAGAATACGTAAACCGTCTGTTGATGTCATGCATCCCTCTGGAAGCTGAAGATGAGGCGGAATGCCCAAATGAGACCAAGCCCTACACTTTGACACCTTGACTCTCAAGCCTACAAGATGAAGTTCGGGAGTCAAGTAATCAAAGTGCCCTAATGTTGTCTCACGGGCCCCGGGAATGTGTGTATTATCCGCTAAGGAGTGGAACACACAACCGGGCACGGCCAAAACAATAGACAACAGAGTTCTATAATGAGCCATGGCCCAAAGGATCTCCGACATTTGACACGACGGACTGTAAAACAATGATTCATTCTTCGAAAAAAATCATGCCGATAAAATAAAGAAAAATGTAAACCGTAAAACAAGAATATATCTTATATCATAACTCCATAAAAATAAACATGTTAAAAAATTAAATTAATTATACTCAACATATTTTAAAACTAAATATATTAATATGAATTTTTAAGAGTACAATAGACCAAACAGGTAGATATAGCTTAATTTAACAAGATAAAATAGAGCATAATGACAAATATCATGTTTATAAATTATTATGAAAACCATAGATTAAAAAAAAGTCACAAATTTTCAAAACTAAAAACTTAGAATCATGAATGAAAATCATATCAACATTACAGTTTGAAAAGATTAAATATCAACATTCGAAAGGAGATTATAAATTTATTACTTTTTGAAGTTTCAAAAGAAACTATTTGTAATTTATGCGGACTATCATCTTACCTATTACGAAAATAATCAGAATTGAGTACATGCCAGTTGCATTTCTAGTATGTTAGCTTTGCTATATGAGAGTTTCGTCCGTTTCTGTAAACGTAGTTCTTGTGCTTTATTCAATTCTGCTCTACTGATCTCTTCACAAGAATCACTATTTGAACTGTGTAAAATATAGTAGTAGACACTAATCAAACATTTGATTTCTTGAAATATTGAAACGTGTTTTGTCTCCTATTCGTGTGAAACCGAAGAACCCCATCAATCCTTACACATTGGACACTAATTTCAGATAGGAACCAAAAAGGTTGAAACGATGATATGAAGTGCGATACTGCCATCCGGTAAAGAGATAACACGTAGCTGTGCCATATCCGGAAAACAAAATTTTAAGGGAAGCATATGAAACCTGGGACTCTCCGCGCAGACGTCTACAGCCTTAACTGCTTTTTGAAGCTAAGAGATGTGTAGTTTTCGAATTGGAGAGGACAAAATTATTGAACCATTATTAGAGAATTGACATGATAATTGAGATGTTAAATCAGACTAATTTATAAGATTATTATTTCAGTATCATGCCACGAACCCATCTCCTTCTTCGTCATCCTTCCATTTAGGAACTGTACAGACTAAATACCAGCAAGAGCGACTTTCGGAGGTAGGATTTTCGATAAGATCGTTCAGTAATGTAGTGGCCATTGGCCATGTCCACTTCAAAAACAACCAACACAACGCACACACGAGGCACCTCATGTAACAGCTAGGAAGGATCGATCAGAGTGTGATGAGAGTTTGGAAAACGAGGCAACCCAGATGGACATGCAGTCTTTCAAGTATGCATGGGTACTTGACAAGCTCGAGGCTGAACACAAGGCGATGGATCACCGTCCATATCGCACTGTTGAAGTATGAAACGTCCAAGGACTCCTGCACCGCGGTTGATATTCCCGGTCACATGAATTCATCAGGCACATGATATCCCAGGGACATCTCAGGTAGACTACTTTATCATCGACTCAACCAAAGATGGTAGAGACGCTGGTATGTAGAAGGATGGACAGACTCGAGATTCAAGGCACTGTAACGCTCGACCAATCCCATAATGGACAAAAATTTCATTTTTCATCCATTTAGTCCTTCGAATTAGGTAATAAAAATACATCGCATTTACTTTCAGTTCCTTTAAGTCACTAGTTGGAACTGCAATGCTGAAAGAAGACTACATTACCCTTCAATTGTACAGGAGCCCATGTTGATGAGAGCAAAGCTGCACAAGCCAAAAAAGAAAATACCAATTTTTATACTTCTAATCAAGTCTTTTTTACAGTCTGAAGAGAAAATTAGCCGACCTGGAGATGATCTACAGAGAACATTGTAGAGATATAATTGCACACGTAAAACCCAACTAAGCAAGGAATCAACGACAGCGTGAAATGCAAGATAAACTAATATTCGTGTACTCACAATATTGGAGTGTTAGGCACAATGCAATCGCACTTTGTGTCTGATAGGATACCAGCAATTAGTTCGAAACCAGGAGAGGGCCTAGGTGGTAGGCCGGGTCATTGTAGACAAGCCTCGCCCATGGGAAGGAAGCCCTCCAAAAGTTTCAACTTCTGCAGAAGCAAATGAAACATATCAACAGATGGTATGATAAAACATACTCGACTCAGTTTTGCATGGACTTCGTCAAAAAGCAGGCTCCACACGCAGAAGGCCTGAAATCCCTCTGAGGGAACTTCAGACGTGTGGAGGCTAAAATATAATTTTTCACTTTCACAAACCAGGTAGTAAACAGGTCAAAGTACCACTTGGTTCCTCTTCAATTTCGACCACAGGTGTTCCTTTCCCAGCCTCGGCTCCAGCCACTCCAATGCAAGTGAATAAAGATTCGTCATCCAGACATAAGTGGTTGTAGGCATTATATATGTCGTCCGCAGTTGCAACTTCATACAAGTAAGGAAGATCCCGTATGCACCCAACATCCTATTTTGCATCCAGCATAAGAAAATGTTGAGGTTTAGTATGCTTGGTCTAGATACAAATCGGTACTTCACATAAAAAGCTCTAAAACAAGGACATCTTGCATCGTGAATATGATGCGAAACTGTAAACAAGCTACGAGTGTTCATGGTTGTTTACTACTTCAGGTCCATCATTCAACTTTATATGCCAACAAATGTCATGCGGACCACTGACTTCAAACGCTCAACAGCGTCTTCAGCAGAAGATATTCACAAGCTTTGCTTACAACCTCTACGCCTTCAGGAGTCCTAGATAATGTAGGTCGAAGATAGACTGCTGACCTTCCTACTTACGGACGGAGCTTGCAGATGAGTCAATAACCCCAGCCAGTAAGTGTTATCTTTTGAGTCCGACTCATGTCTCATCATCAGCGTTCTCTTTGCCTGCTAGTCAGATCAGTCTTAGAACAGGCAGCTACAATTAAATCGCTCATCACGACATGAAGTGCAACACATAAACGTGAATCGGCATGCGAGTGACTTGAAAAGGTCATCCACTCCACACAGCTCACTCGAATGACAATAGCCAGCGCACCAAGTTCTACGTAAAATCCTATTCACAGATCGAGGAACAAGGTGAAACCATACCCGATCAAGCTCCCGCTGGTTGACTCGACTTCCGTGCAGACCTCTGAGTACGTTCAAAGAAGCTTCAACAGCTTGTTGAATCTGCAAACAGCTTTCTTTGGAATTATAACCCGTTTATATTTCCTTATTCTCTACGCTCAATCCAATCGATTAACACGAAGTTGTGATAACGACAGTAAGTGAGAGAAACCTGCTTTCGCCAATACAGCAAAAAGTATGAACAACTCACTTTGGCTGGTGTAGAAGTAACCGATATAACGAACCAGCCCGCTTTCAACCGATCGAACAAGCTAAGTTCGAATGAAACATCATACGTCAGACCTAAAGCATCCCTTACTGTCGTGAATAACCTGCAAAAGACGATACCAGTTGAATACAAGTAACATGATCAACATACTTTTTCAGTAATCTTACAGTTGAGGTCTTCTGCAAAACTAGAAATAGGGGATGGAATGCGTAGACGAATCTAGCGGATCCCCAGAACCATAGTTCCATACATAAACAAAGAATACATACACGTAATTCTAGAGAACAACATGATGATCGACTGCTGGGACGACAGAATAGCTCTCTCGGAAGCGCCCGTCACAATGGAGGCCTCTATGAAATGCTACTCTATCCGTTCTCGCATTCTTCAAATACCTGGCGTTTATAATTTCCGCTAAGAGCGTCATTGCTACTGAGCCGTAGAGAGGATGTCGCTTTCTTTTCCAGCATAAAACACCATCGTTATCCTTCACTACTTCGACACCAGGGGGTGCCAGATTGCATGCTTGGTCCTCTGCAAAATCAGTTGTAATACTTCAATTATTTTGTAAAGTGTACTCAATACTATATGCCTGTCATAGCTGAAGACAAGATCCCTCGCCCTGGCTGAGCGTTGATTAGTTTTTTTAATAAGTCATACTTGAATCCCTGCAATTGCATGGCATGACCTGTCAATAAGATGACGGTCATGCCGTGCAATTCCCGCTGTTATTGGTCAATAACAGCGGGAATAAATGACCTGTGGTTGATATTCACAAAGAATTATCACCTATTCGAACAGGCTTACTTTTTAATCTAGATTCCTTTCTTTACAATAACTGAATCTGAAGAGGGTAGAATCAGAAGTCAAGACTTGACCTGACAGAGAAGGAGGCACAGGTTCGATAAGAGTATTCAGATCGCGCCCATCGGCAGTGAAACCCCATCTATTCGGGGCCGCACCTGCTATGTACGCACAGGCTCGCTCGTCTGTGTCCTTGAGAAAAACCTGAAAACCAAACGTCGACGGGAAATTCAAGCACTCGATGGATTCATAATCCAGCTTCTATCATCACGGCATCAATCTACACCTCAAATTCTCCCAAGATATCACGTCGGTACGACATATTCTCACCAACCCCCTCTAGGACTACTACAACTTAACATCCTCGAGCCGATCTATCTCTACGTCCGAAGGCACCTACTATCAGTCTCACCTTTTGATGTCGCATTTCGAATGCAGGTGATGGGTCAATTACGACAGGTTTTTCTTTGGCTTCGAACTCCTTACGCACTTCAACATTACTTTCAGGAGTGACAGTTCCAATATAGTCTAATAAACACGACTCGAGCTCGTCTTCGCTGAAATCGCCTACCACACAAACCTGCATCCAAGTTGCACCACATAACGACTTTATAAAATTGATGCAATCCTCTCCAAAAGTGCTTGAGAAGTTTCATCTCCTATACAGGAAGAACCTTACATACACTGAGAGGCGAGAGATTGGAATTTTTCTCACCTCCATGTTTCCAGTCACAAGCTGCTTCATGACAGCCTCCTTGACAACTGATAGAGAAAGCCTTTCTATAGCTTGTGGTGATGGCTCGATGAATCGCTCTTCCCCTTTAAACATCGCTCTCATGAGCCTATGAGCTGTGGCTCGCTCCAAGCTCTTTGGCATTGACCTATAATGGGACAGATATAACTGCTTTGCTCTGTCCAAAGCATCTTCCAGCCAGACGTTGTGCTGCGACCAAATCCACACACAAAATTTGAGGTTCTTGCACTTGATAACATTTTCAACCTGTGCATCGGGATCTCAAACCAAAAGAACAAGCACGGGTGAACTGAATAAATTCAAGCGCGATGCAGAATTTCCTTTGGCAGTAAGAAATCCTATATATCGAGCATTGCACGTGTTTCTTAGCGATTCTCTTATATATTCAGCGCACAGCTCTAACCTACGCTAAAGGAGATATGGATTTTGGTAAAGCTTCGCAAGGACAGGACAATTATTCTAAACTGACTGCAATGGAGGACCCAATCACTGAAAACCAGTACAATACAAAGCAGAGTAACGCTACTACCTCCAGCACCATATGTAGGAGTTGAAAAGTAGCCCGCATTCCGCCATCACGCAAAGTGAAATGGAAATCCATGCACATAAACTCTTCATCAGCTTCTAGAACGCAGTTGATCAGGTTTCCGACACAGAAAAGTTCAACCTGCGTACCAACTGAAGCTTGAGTTCTAATGTCGACAATAATTGAAATCACAATATATTGCCAAGACAGATTTAGGATTGCCAAGACAATTCCCATATATAAAACAAAGAAGATAAAAGTAGATGACAATCCATGTCCGTCAAAAGTTGTTCTAAAAAAAATCTAATATTGGTTGAACCCTAATTTGACTCTACAAGAAATCCTTCGTAGTTCAGCAAGGCTAGTACAACAAGATCTTACTAAACGTACATGCGTGATCTAACGTAATGACTGGGGATCCCAAAGTGCGGTTGACGGCTTGTAACCCACTATTGTACATAATGCAAATAGAACCTTCCATTCAATGTTAACAGATTGGAATTTGTAAAATCATCGACTATAATCTGGACTCTCATGACGGCTTCTATGAGTAGCTGGCAAAGCTTCAAACGCATTGTGTTTCAGATGACGAGAACGCTCCCTTTGCTAAGCTCAGATGAAGAAAAGGTTAAAGAATGCATTCTAAAATTGATACCTACGGAAGAGCTCTAGATTTGAACTCACCTGTTCACGAGAGAAGCCCCCTACTGCACCACCTTCACTGAGAGTTCGAACGCCGACTGCAACAGCTCCACTCGCTTCAGGAGTTTCTCGTGCCCTTCCACCCGCGACAACCAACCTCATCACGCCTCCTTTCGCTTCATTTTGGGTAAGCTGCGCGTGGGCACAACATATTCGCAACGTAAACATCCAAGTAATTATTTCTAGACAATTTCCTGGAGCAAGAAGTTTTTTTCAGATAACCATCATGCTGCTAAACGGAAAGTAAGCTGTGAACAAGGAGCTCTCGGATACATTCTCCCATCAGACGTAAACAAAACGCAAACACTACCTTGTAATTAACGCGTATTCCGTTCGATAGCCGTCGTTGAATGACTCCGGTTGCATCATCGACATGTTTCAGCTGGGTTCCACGTTCAGCAACACTGACAAAAGATGGTTGTCGCATCATTCGCAGAGCCGCCAACTGGAAAGGAGAAACTAGTTCCTTTGGAACCTCTAGCTGCATGTGCCAAACAAGAGCATCTTCAAATATCAGATGAGAAGACTGCATTTCCTGGGAAAGTTAGATGAATGGCATATGAAATAATGAGGTCGGATTAAGAAACAAGATATGGAATATGGATCTGGGATCATGACCTTTGCCATGGCTATAAACTGGTAATCTCGTACCCCAGAAATAAATGTGGGTACAGTACGGATCACTGACCAGAAACCTCGTCCCATATATACCGAGAGTGGAGAATAATGTGGAAAACTACAGGGCATCTCGTGAAACTTCGAGTACTAATCTCATCTGACCGTATCCTGGAATCGTCAACTGTCATTCACTGAATCTAAACGTTGACAGAATACGCCATTCACCATAAACGATACGACCATTCACAATCCACTATAGATTCTGCATCAAAGGTGAATGGTTGAAACGACTGGGACAATAGAGCTGATATATGGAGAACAAACCTCTGGTTCCGGAGATAGGGCACCATTCAGTCCTGCCAGTATTGCGTCGAGAATGGCATCTGACGTGATCTCGAAGGGCTTGTCACCTTCATTCTCAACGTGCAAGGTCTTAGGAACACAGGCCACTATAGCAGCAGGCAACGGGGCGGTTGTTTTTCCAAAATCAGCTATGTAGTCAAGCATTGCTGCCGCAGCTGCATTCACCTGTTTTTTTCCAAAAAACGGAACAAAAGAAATTAAGTCACAGTTTGATCAAAACTATGAACAGGACTGCTAAGGTGCAATTACTGAGACTTACATCTTCGAGAGTCACGGTTTCCGCCACAGCCATAAGGCTTTCATGACCTTGCTGCTGGTCCATGACAGTATGCCCGAGGGCATCACTCTCCATAATAAAGTCAAGGTTGTCAACGGACGGGACGTTGTCAATCATCGCAGCCAAATGTTCGCTATCCTTGAGGAGCGCATTCAGATACCTAGCTAGCTCTCCCCTTGTCACCCCAAACTCCTTCAACCTCCTCACCTGCCAACATTGACAACTAAATTAGTTACCCCTATACAACACAGCTAAGAATATTCAACATTCAAGCAAATGAAGATGTTACTAACCTCTTGGACACCAACTTTGATTGCACCTTCCCAATGTCTTGGCTCTGCTGTTACTGTGAGGGTACTAACGGCACAACCTTCTCTTCCAGAATCGCTGTGGTCGAGTTCAATTGCATTAAACGGTGGATTGGCACTCTGAACAAATGCAGATGAAGAAACCCATGAGAAAGAACGCATTAATATACCGAAAGGAGATCAAGCAAACCAGCAGATCCTCAAATGTAAAGAAACTAGCAACTAGGCATGGTTCATGACTATAGATTCTAGCCATGATCAGCACGACGTTGCAGACAAAGTATAATGTAGATAACCTAACCCTCCACCAAAGTACTCAAAACTTCAATGAATTCAGATCAAAGTTCCGACGATAGTTTAATCTAACGACAATTATGTCTGCAAGTTAATACACTAAAATTCCTGAACTGTCCCACCTTGTATCTAGTATTGATTCGAAACTGCAAAGTAGACAGAACGATTCGCCGCATCAGTACATCACGCAGGTCCGAATAAACCTGTACCTTCTGGACTGGAGTCTGCAATGTATTAACAAGGTAGTCAGCGTCACAGACAGTTAGATTACTTGAGCCACTCAGAAACTCTCGTTTCTACCTAAAGCTTATGAGGTGCGTTCAAAGCATTCCTCTGCGCTGTTGCCATCAGATCACCTGATAACCAAAGATTACCATGTTACAGGTCTAATGAGAAGTCTCGATCTCGGCATTGAGAAAAATGGATGGGTATGAAAAATCATAACATATCCGTCCCTACAAGGTCTCTAATTCCAAGTCTAGCTCCAATATATTTTAGTTCGCAAACATAGCTCCAGGGCACGCTACTTCTTGCGTCACAGACTTTCAGTGGCGAATCTTCAGACCAGTTAAAAAAAGCGATCGCTCATGTTTTAAGGAAAATGCAAAGGACGGGTTTACCTTGCAAAACAAACTGATGGAGAAGTTTTGCAGGAGTTCATGTTGAAAAACAAATGGCCGTTTGAGAAGTCCAGGAGCTCCTGGTACGGAAAAATTATGAACCACCGGTGGTCTTATGGGGTGCCTTTCCTTGTATTTTGGAGGCACAGAATCTGTTGGGTTAGTGCTAGGTTCCACAGCTGACGGTGTTGATCCGAATTGTGCCTGCAAACGAAAAGACTCTCATTTTACACCGCACAACACCCTCAAAAAGATCTAGAACGTTTCTTAATCCAAAATCTTGCTCATACCAGGTTGAACTTTGTAATCATGGTCGTTAATATGGATACCATCAGTGTAACCGAAGGAGAAGATGTGTGCAATAACTGAAGCTCTGCAAATCCCAAGAACAGGCAGTGTCACTGAAACTGCAAAGTCCAATATTAACTAACCTCAATCATCTGAAGAGTTCGACTAACGCTGCCGATGTCTCCAACGATGAAGAGCGTGGCATTTGCTGGGAAATACCAGCGTTCATGGAATGCTTTGATGGTCTCAGGATCCCACTTCTGAATCTGTTCTTCAAGTCCGATTGGAAACCTGTAGCCTAACATATTTTCCGAGTGCAACTGCTGTAGGAGCTGGCATGTGTAGAGGAAACACTTGATTAGTAAATCGCTTTACCTCAATCACAAAAACATAGAATATAACGTTCCACTTACTACTTACAACTAACCAGGAGCGTTACTAACTACTAGAGGTCTGTTGTAGCGTGCAGTAACTACTTACAACTTACCATCATTTCAACGTCTCTCACACAGAAGTACAAACAGGACATGAGCAGGTTTTGGTACTTATCGTATTGAAGCCCTTTATCAGCACAAGGAAGCAATTTTACGTCCTCACACAGCGATATTTTCGAACATATGTGCACACAATGAGCTCAATAGCCAAATCAGAACTTTACCTGGCAGTCAACTCTATATTCAATGGTATTCATCATCTGTAATTCCGACAAGACAGCCCTCCGCTCCTTCTCAACACGCGAAGAAAGAAACTTTGGTTTAAACGCAATCTGTTTCAAAAACCCTCCGTCAGACTACTGTACATAACGTTGCGCCGGAAACATTGGAGTTTGCTAATTGATCACAACGTAAATCAAAGATTTGGAAACGAAATAGTTACAAACCTCGTGAAGAGCTTCGAGAACAAGAGGAAGCAGTGGTTCATTTGAGCCCTGTACATCCCAATCAGCACGATAAAATTCAAACCCCAAGTGTTGGAGTCTGTACTCCCTGTCAGTCGGTGCCATGGACCCTAAATTTCCGTAAAGATGTAATCTGCAAGTCAATGAGACTCTTAGCAGATCGATTGCATGAAAAAACGAAACTGGTGGTAACGAAAACTAACCTGGGCTGTAATTGGTGAATGCACATGGAAAACTGTGTGGTGGAAGTCTGTATAAGCGTTTGACCGAGCTCCAGTTCCCAGTAGCTTTTCTCGCTTCTTACTCCCAAGGAAAGCCACATGCTCTATCATATGTGCTATTCCTTGTTCGTTCTCCATCTCGTCGACGGATCCCACGTGCATCTCCATGTGCGCTTCGAATCTGTCAGAGTTGAAACAGTTAGGGGCGACTTCAATCTTCGTTGCTTGACCAAGTATGTTAAGTTCTCAACATTCTGACCAGCTCCTGTATAGACCTGAAAGCCTTTCTCACCTGTTTGGAGGTACCTTATTGGGAAGAATAACATAACGAAGACCATTTTTCAGTTCCCCGCGATGTAGTTTCGGATGAGATGGGAGCTTTGAGTGCAAAAACTCTTCGACATCTGCAGTTTCGGCCGCGGACCCGTTCAAAAAATCCTTCTCATCTTTCTCACGAATACCTTCCTCTGGCATCCAAGTAACGGCATGGGGCTCATTGTGACCTGCTGATGCACGTGCGACTATGCCTCGTGGAGACCGTATCTGCTACATAAGGCCCTCGTTACTTTCAGCTGAGATTCACTCTAGGTAGGGTGAACAACTACTCTAGCTAGGCTCACAAGCAGCAAACAAAACGTTCAAGAAAGATCACTATACTGCAATAAATACGATCCACAAATGCAGCACGTACCAATCGAGGTGCAATACAATCGCCTGGACATTGCAGGCTGCCGTCTGCGAAGCTATTTCTTCTTTGATGGGCCACTCCTGGCTTTAAAACATTGTTCGGAAGTACTCCGCGAGACGCCAGGGCACCAAATCTACAGCTTAGTGAGGATCTTCGTGCAAAATTTCTTGAGGTCCGATTCGAGACGGACGCCGAGGCAGAACCACCTCTAGATATAACATGTGTACTATTCAAGCTGCTTGCAGACCGACCTCTCGAAGCTAAAGTATCTCTAGAACTTTCTCCTTGGAGCCATCTGCACGCCAAAACGAAAGTCAATATTCCCCTGTACGTGATACCTTCATTAGTTGCTCCCAAACTGAAGTATGTTCACGCAGACGAACGGAAGTCCAAGAGGAAAGTCCAACTTATGGGTAACAAATCAGAAACAACTGAACAAAAATGAAGTATTCACTTCTTACGACCTCTATTATACGAACCCCTACATTAGCTAAGAACCGGGCACGAAAGCTAAACCTCTAGCAAGCACACTTATTGCAGATTAAAAGGAGTGATAAATATAGCCTTTTCAATTCAATATTCTGGAGTTAATGTCCAATCATACAATCCAAATCACACGAACCGACGAACAGATGGCAATACAATCTTCATTCTCGTGTTTCTGGTCGTCGAATCTCTTCATGCATCAACACACGTCAGTGACGCAACAGAGGATTTTCATGGACATTTCCAACCTGAGGCGCGAAGAAGAAATTGTACAAACGCGTCGCTTCGACCTTAATCTGTCTGATATTTGAGGAGTAAGACAACCAGGGCAGACCAAGGTTGTGGCGGGTAACGAAACAGAATTGACTGGTCCTCTTCCCTTACTACTTCGGGATGTAACAAGTGTGGGAAGATTGAATAAAGCCAACCCCGGGACCACTGATGATGCCATTTTGCAGGTTTTCCAGACTTCCCACTCCTGTTAATCTGGTCACGCTGAAATTCCAAGAGGAACTTCCAACTTACTGCTTCGTGATTCCTTTGTCCACTGCTCGTGGGCAACAGGAGAATGATTTGAACAACGGGTGATCCAGAAAATCCGAACGGTTGAATCACATGCTCTGTCCTTCATGAAGATACAAAGCTTCCTGTGACAAACTCGAACACGCAAAGTTCGACATCCCTTCCCGCACCAATTTTGCTCATATCTTCAGCCAGTAACCCCAAATCTAACTCTTTACTCGCAAATTTGAGCGCCTCTGAGCCATCCTTCCATTCGCTCCTGTATTGAAACATTTCACACCCACCAACATAACCATCAAATTCTACCACCAGATTCAGGCCACAATGAATACGCGAGCCGCATCCTACAGATGAAATAAATTCCAGAGTCTCCACCAAATTCAATAACTGTAACTCCTTGAAGTCCTGATCAGAATGCACTCCCAAACCACCCGACAAGTCACACAAACACCAACAAATTCCACAACAAACGGGTCCTTCCCGACAGAGGTCTCTGCGAATGACGGCCTCTCACCGCAGATTTAGGACACGAGTTTTCACTCACCAAGCAAACTGAGAGAATTCCCAAACAACCCTACGAACTACCCACCGGATAATCAAACAGCATCAACGAACAGCTAAACTAGCAGGACATTTCTCATCCATGACTTCTCTTCATCCTCGAAAGCGCACCTTCAGGCGCTCTCTCGGAGAAAATCCGCTGCGCTCTTGAGCGCTTTATCAAACATGTGTCGCCTCGTCCCCAAACCTTTTTGCCCTATCCCGGCATACCCGAGTGACCCCATACACTCGCATTCAGGTTGCTCAGCAGCTGCGGCCTACCCGGCCTTCGCCACACCGGCCTGCCATCTCAAGTACGGGATCCCGTGTATCAGGCAGGTGGCGAGTCTTCGAATCAGACGACGGGCCCTTTTACCTCAGATCGTACTGGAGACGCCGGCCCGTTCGTTATCAGATGTCTGCCCATCGCAGCCCCGTCTCCCAGCCGCGGAATCAGCTGGTCGAGATTAACACTCCTCTGAGAGTCCCCTGCCTATTTCACCCGATGGTTCGGTAACATGCCGCCGAACGGAACCGGCTGTGAGATCGTCGTGCTCTTGAGAACTGAGGCTGTCCAGTGATGTGTGATGGGCTCTCGCTCTCGTAACTGTCCAATCCTGAATTTCCGACGTGTCAGGCTATGGGGGAAAGGAGTATAAGAACCCAAAAAAGCTGATAGCAATATCCTATTTGTTTGAACTTGGGGTCGCGGTGTGCTGACTTCTATATTCTTTATTATTTTGTGAACGTCAACGTAGATTCCGTGTGCTCAATTTGGTCTCTGTATTTTCTCCATGATTATATTTTAGAGAGCATTTTAAATCGAAGACATTATTGCTATGCATTTGCACATCTAACCGTTAGACATTACATAGGGAGAAGTTAGTAATGCATTGTCGTCACTCACATGTAAGTTTTTCTCCAGGCGTCGCACATGTCTCGTATATGATTCTAAAACCACCAATGTGAACCATTTCCATTCACAAGTTCCAATATAAAAGAGTTTCAAATGCATACCTCCGCATGAAATGGCTTGCGCAGCAGCTTGTTCAGTCTTGACATTCACTCCCAGCTATTGAGTAATTGACTTCATCTTAGTAGTCTAGTGCTTCTTCAGTAAGTCTTGGTTAGGTGGTCGAAGGCCTGCCTATTTATAACTACAAATAACATTTTGAAGCGCGTAAGTCTACTGTAAGTTTTGATTTGTTTCATGTAAATGTGTTTTGGTCGGGTAGTGTACAAAATGTTAAGATAAGTTTACCGCTTATTGACGAAACACTTAAACTTGTGTGATCATAACACATGTGTGATTTCCATCTAATTGATTATAAATTAATATGACACATTTTCACAAATTTATATATATAACTTATAAAGAATGAACTAAATTTGGTATAAATTTTATGCAGATATAACTATTTACAAATATATTTTTAAAAAATGGTTGCAATAGATTATAAATTTTTTTGGTAAATCAAATGTATAAAAAATATTTTTTTTCTGCATTTTTCTGATATTTATTTTAAATTCTTATTCATTTTTTATATTATTTACAAAATAATGGTTAACAACAAATTTAACAAAAAAAATAACCTCATATTTTCAAAATTCATATAGAATAACATATTTTGTGGTAATTAAAATTGTAATCAACTGCCTTCAAATATTTGTATTCAAATTTTTTTTTACATTACCATTTTTAATTAACATATTTTAGATAAAACTTGCAAGGATTTATTTTTAAATGACTAACAGAAAATAAAAAAATTATTAAATTTATATACTTAAAAAGATAAGTGTATAAATTTTCAGTGATTTTGTATACTGATAATAAATTTCAATCAAAAATATATATTAAATGGATGATGTGTAATTCATGAACTTATTAAGTTTCATCAAACAAGTACTTATTGTCGCAATTTTTGTATGATTTTTCTTATCATTATATAAATCTTAAATTAAGATATCAGATCCTTTTTTAAATTAATTGTTCATATAGAATTCAAAACATGCATTTTTTATTTATAGTTCTCGAACATGTTAATAAATATATAAATAAATAAATTCATCCTTCACAATATGAAATACAAAATATTTGTTAAATCATATTTGTATATAAATTTATATATTTGTATTATAACAAACACCTTTTTTTAAATGGTTGGAATCACTTTTAATTTCCAATTATAATTTAAATCTCATTTTATATTTTAAAATTTATTTTTGTAATATAAATATATGCACATGATGTGATAATAAAACAATTTGTAGCTTGAGGTGCTAATATAATATTAATAGCAATGATTATGTATGAAGAGGCTTAAATCAACCATTACAATGAAGCTTGGATATTATTTTCATAATTAATATTTGTCTATTTTTATTATCACACATTAGACATCAATATAATTTTTAAAAATATATTTAGCAAATATATCACTCAACAAATCATCATTGATTTAATTCTTTTATATAAATATTATAAGCTACAAATTGAAAACATACTATTATCAAAACATGATATTTGAAATTAATATATTTAATATAAATAATTTGTTATTATTTATAGTTAACAAGAAAATATTGGTTGTAAAAATTTACATTACATTTTTTCCACTAAAGATAATTGATTGTGTATTTCAACTTGCAAATATTGCAAAAAAATACTATTTTTTATATTATATATTTTTTATGTGAATATTTTAAATAAATAATTAGTTATTGATTTAATGTTTCCCAGTAGGCACATAACAAAAAATTGCATAAATATATTTTTTATTCATTGCAACAAATATTATCTTTTATTTGTATGGATATTAAAGACATTTATTTTATTTCAATATTATTTAATGCTAAAACATCATGAATTGCACATAATAAGTATAAGTTGTTTATGATTTGTTCTATATATTTTTGTTATTAATAATTAAATTTATAATTATTGATTTAATTATCATTTTAAATCAGATTTGAACCTAATTATATTCATATTTAATCAGATGTGAACCTAAATATATTCATTTTTAATTTTATTAAAAATAATAATAAATTAAAACTCAGTATTTGCATATTTGATGTCATTTTTCTTCACATTAATATTTTTTTGTGAATTTTCACTATATGAGAGTAATTGTAGTTGAATAAATTTGTAATAATAAAATTATTGAAATAATATTAGTTTAAAACAAGATTCTTTTAAAAATAATAATATTTAAATTATATTTATTATTCTTTTTTTTTGCAAAATATTCAATTTGTGTACATACTTTTATTTAGACAAAATATGACAAACCAAGTGTTCTTATTTATAAATCATTTTGGAGTTTTTTGAAAATTTTAATTACAAAATCTATACATTTTTCTCAAGATATAACTTAGACTATGATAGCTCAAATTATGTGTTTAACTGTATGTAAAATTTGTTATAACCATAATAGTTATTTAAAATTGACAAACATACAATCAAAGAAATTATATCATCATGATATAGTAAAAAAATACAAAATTTATTGAAATTCATTTTTTATTTATAAAATTTCAAGTTTGTTTTTTATGTGGTGTAGACGTTGAATTTAATTGGTAATGCATATTTTATGTTTTTGTTAGTTTTTAGCTGCTGAGATCAAATTTTTTTTGGAAAAATTAGTTATTTATATTTATGTTAATTATTTTGAAAATATAGATACTCAATGAAGATATAAATAATAGTATAGAAACTATGTAGTAAAAACTAAACTGAAAAATTTATAATTATTGAAAATTTTTTTTAGAAATTTTAATTGTTCTTTATTAAAAAACTATACTACAAGTTTTTAAAGTATTTAATAAACGAAGCTGAAATATTAAAATAATTTGATAAAAATATATTTTTATTCAAAAAACTTAATAAAATTCATGATTTTTTCATAATACTTTAAATTCATATAATTTGAAAATGTTTTTATGATTTAAATTTTATAAATTTAAATTTAAATTTTTTATTATTATTTTCAGAGTTTTTTCCCAGTTGTTGTGAATATTATGGACATATATGACTTGAAATAACAAACAGTTATATATCAAAAAAGATGATCGGAATATAATTTTCACATATGTATTGCACCAATGGAACCAATTTCATGTAAACTTCTTAAAAGTGAATTGAAAATTTTCATTTGTTATTCTTTTGTATTTTTTGCAAATATAATCTTGATTTGATTGTTGTTTCAATTTTCAATCAAATTCATATATTTAAATTGATAGGTATTTTGTTTAAATTTTATACAGATTTTTTAATATATGTTGTTTAAGTTTATGTATGTATTTATTCTTTTAAGTTATAAATAATGATAACATTCACTCACTATTTTCATCCTCTGAAAAGGAAAATTTTGAGTTAAGACTATATTTTTCTAGGTATTTTATTTTAATTCTTCATGAGGTAAATATAATAATTCATCAATATTCTTATTTCAATGAAAATATTTAATGGTATCTTTTAAAATTGATGTTATTCACTTGATTTTTTCATCAAAGAAATTTTTATTTAAGAATTATAAATACTCCATGAAAACCATGAGAAAACAGTTTTTATTGACAATCAGGTCTATACAAGTTGGAGAATCAATTAGATATTCCAGCTGTTGCGGAAATATGAGCTCCCGTGTTCTCCATCTAAACGGCTGTGAACGACTCTTTTTCACTTGATGGAACTATTCCTATTCAAAGTGTCTGTTGCTTGTTTGGAGTCATCCAAACAAGCAAGTTACAGTTATGCATCTCCGCAATGCGAAGATCACCCAAAACAGCGATATTCTTGGGATTGATGCCATGATCTGAGGTCCAAGATGCTACTGCTGGCTATGAGACAAGGATACATGACGAACTGGTGAATCGAAATAAGAGAACATGACGAGATAGAGAATCACTACCTGCTTCATTACAAGCACACTACTGCAGTTTCAGAGAGCTGCTTGACTGCTTCTCCTACCTTAACTGGTATCAAAGCACAAGTCCAGTACGTAGAGCTGATACCCACCCGCGGAGGGTCCTATCAAAGGGAAAATGTTAGGTAATTAATGATGGTGGTAACGATGTGAGTTGTTCTTGATCTAGGTACCAAGATCATTTAAACATCATTATGCGCAAAATAACTAACGTGTGTGTAATCGCGGTCACCAATATGTATTTAAAAAAAGAAGAAAAGGGACAAATGTGCAAACAAGTACAGAGTGAAGAAATCGATGCTTCACAACCACGGAAGCTGCACTGAAACTAGGTTCTAAATGATTCCTCTGAGGACGTACTGCAGTACATGTTAAGCAAGGTATACGATATTCGCTGGGGTCTTCTCATCCTTTTTGCTATTTTACTCATTTTCTCTTATTTATTTTATAGTCCTTTTTCCCCTTTTATATTCTCTCAATCGGAAGGTGGTCAGATGAGGGAGGGAAAAGTATTGGAGCTACGACGTACAATCGAGTGATATCATGTAGAGAGGAAGGTATGGTCACTGATAACGCCGACTCGACAGCGCAGGCCGTTAGAACCTTCAGTCCAAAATTTCTCGATATCAGCTCCTCGCAAATAGACCTATCGGTCTACAGAGAGGCGCAATCTTTCTGGAGACTGTACGCCCTTGGATTATTTATTGGACGGCCCTGCGCGGAGATTCTAGAATCTGATTACCTCAAGTCAGGGAATGATGACGTCGGGAGTGTGTGTATGGATCATCCTGATGCGGGCCAATGCATGTATGGTGGATGCTCTGCGGAGGGCCAGTTTCTGCGAACCAACGGGCGGGAAGTTGACAGAAGAAGTCCCAAGACTCCCCACCTTATTCGTGTGTATTGTCGCCGGGAGCACATTGGCCCCGCACATAGCAACAGATAACGCTGCGTTGTCAGAGCTGTGCCCTACCGCGCCTTGCCCGAAGCCATGGCAGTCACTTTCTAAAAACCCTCTCTTTCTTCATCCTCTTCTGTCCCGCGATTTGTCTGCTGTCTGTCTGTGACGCTGGGTGCTTGACTCCTACTAACTGGGTATCAGGTCCTGCGTACTATCTGTAACTCTGATGATGTTTTGTAGTCTTTTCTTCCTTCAGCAAGGGAGGGTACGGAGATATTTTTTTAATGTGTTGGGGTTGTTGGAAGTCTACACGAATGGAGGGAGTGCTAAATTAATGTCTTCCGTATTCGCAGTTGGATTGGGAGGAGTGGAGGCATTGGTGGGGTTTTTGCTTGTAAAGTGCAGCTGATCTACTCGTTTGGCGGAGAATATGCAACATGGAGGCGGATATGCATTATAGTGGCAGGGGAAGCGATACGCTGCTTTGAATAATGCTCGGCGAGGAATCAGGAGCACCTTTCTGGTGGGAAAACCTCTTAGCGAAGACAAAAATAATCTGCAGCAGAGAAGTGAAGAGAGAGAGAGAGAGTACAGACGGGCCCACCACTATGTGAAAAGACTCGCGCCATTTGCGTTTCATTATCTCTCTGCCTTAGGACCGTGCTGAGCTAGAGATTTCAGTTTAAGAGTTCTGTAGAGCAGGCGCTTCCGTTCTGCATCCGCTTGCCTCTTCTTATCACAGAGGTCATATTCATTACTTTCTATCCACCACCATCTCCTTCTCCACCGACTAGCAACTACATCCTCCGTAAGCTGTTTGCTGCATCACGTTTCTACCACCAGCAGCGACAGTTTTCGTCAATTAGAACCAACGACACTCACCCTCTACGTCCTCTGTTCCGTTCTCTCCTATTTCCCACCCTTCCTCCTCTCAATCTGTAAACGGCCAACCCTCCCCATTACCGAACACCACTACTATTGTTGCTGAAACCTTTGCCTCATACCTCTATTACTATTCTGAACGCATTCTATATTCGCTATCTTGGAGCTTTCGAATACAATTGTTTTCTTTATCCTCACTCAATCTCTGAAGGCTAGAATTATTCTTGTGCTCACCTACTCTCCCGTCTGTTTCGGCTTATGAAAGAAATTTAGATTTTGCACTCATCGGAGTAACTTCAAGCTTCCAGTCTTTCCATCGAAGATCGCGACCTCAGGATTTTCGTGGTCCTCTGATTGAACTTAGATCCGGAACTCTCAGCACAAGTCATACTTGCCTTTTCGACTATACTGTCGTCCTCTTGTCAGTCACATTTCTATTTCGTCTCGGCATTGTTACACGGTTCATCGGTCAGCCGCTGGTGTAACATTGACTCTCGAAACGGAAGATAAATGCAAGATGGCAGGGTCGAGGGAGCCGGAACATGTTATTATTTCGCGCGGGGGTTCTGTACTAGGGAAGAAAACGATTCTCAAAAGTGATCATTTTCCAGGTTGCCAAAACAAGCGTCTCCTCCCGCACGTGGAGGGGGCTCCGAATTACCGCCAGGTATTGAAAGTTTGATTGATGGGATTTCAATGTGTGATAGAACACAACTTTTCGTTAAAAATGTTTAGTGAGGATGGTCAGTAATAACGGTTCAGCTTTGATTCTACAAGTCTGGGGTCTAAATTACGGGTTCTTCGTCAGCTACTTTCCTCGTAATTTGAACTGAATTTTCCTCTTTCTTTGCTATTAACTTTCGATCGCAGTATTTTCTATATCGGAAGGTCGAGGAGTTAATCATGTCGCGTCTTCTTCTACTCCTCTCCAATTCATGTTCATTTACAATATTAGTCAGCTTTTACGGTAGAGCACCATAATTAATCTCACTTGTAGGATTTGTAGTACATACCGTGAAGCGATTACCTCTCAACCTCTGCACACGTCAGTCATTCCAGGTCGTAACAAAGCGTCCTCCTTTTGTGGTCCTCATCGCAGCGTCTGGAATTCATGTAAGCACGAGAATGGTGATGACATCATCCACTTAATATTTTTAGGACTATGTGTGACTGTGGGTTAACCTGAATCCTCAAGAGTTCAGGAATGGTTGTAGGAAATAAACCAGAACCCGTCTCCCACAGCTCCTCGTATTATTTGCAGTACAGCTGTATTAGTTGTTTCATTAGCATCAGGTGAGAAATAGCGAATTGAGACACAACATACGATTCCAACTTGCGCAGTTTTGCTTCTTCACGTATCAATTGTCGTTTTCATCAGCGTTTTAGCCTCCTCACAGACTGTAAAGTCATTCACTTCAGAGTGTTTTATAATTTTTTTGGTATGTTCCTGTCCTTTAGTATACTCATCACCTTTTCTATAACTCTTCAATCTCTTCACCACAAGCTCAGTGCTTGTACTGGGTTGTAAAAGAAATAGTGGGCTAAATGGTAATGATTGTATATAGGCTAGAATCCTTTGACGACCTTATTATACGCCTGTTGTTGCTTCTGAATTTGAGTCTGAAGTGTAGTTAGATTGCAAATATTTTCAATATCTCTGTTGATTCTAGGTTTGGTCGGAGTTGTGGTTTCCTTCACAGGTCGGAGCACTTCCTGTATTTGGTGTAGCCATACCTACTGTGGACGGAATTCGCCGAGTGCTCGAGCTTGTTGGGGCCTCCAAAAATGCTGGACAACGAGTTCTCTGGCATAATCTACGAGAAGAGCCTGTCAGTATTTTCTTTAAAAATCATTGTCTACTGCAAATGTGATTGTTCTTCTTTGTTATTTCCTAGTGTATGTCAGCTGTGGAATCTGAGGAATTATGCCTATGTTTGTAGAACGGTCCATGTCCCGCCGAATCCTGTTCTTGTTGACGCCTTGGTGTTAACTTCAAATATTATAGTTTTGAAGAAGAGTAGAAATGTGCCGGATACTCCTGCGCTCATGTGAGACGTTTTTTTGTCAGGTACTTTACATAAATGGACGACCATTTGTTTTGCGAGAAATTGAGCATCCATTTACAAATCTGGAATATACGGTAAGCACTCTCGAACCATGAATTGGCAGTTCTGTTTTCCATTTTCTCGACATTTTGATCTAGTTAGTTTGTGTTGTCAGGGTTGTTAAAGAAAAAATGATGTAGAATTATCAAATCCATTTATGCATGCTTTACCCACACCTTCTATCCTGGTCTACTCGAATCCAGCTAATTCATGACATGCCTATCCTAATTACAAAGCTCCAGGAAGTTATTGTATCCTTTTTGTAATCAGCGAGAGGTGCCCGTTGTGATTTATGACAAGCCAAAATTGAAAATTGCGTTTGACATCAGCGAAGTCATGATATGCTTATCTATGAATCTACTTCAAGGTCATATTTAGTTTTGTGAGAAAATTTGAATTTGTGAAGAATTTCTTTCCCGATCTTCCCCAATATTTCATCACTTCAATTCTAGACTTCCTCAATCCTGGCTGATTTTAAAAATCACCGTCCAGGACTGCTACCATTACTATGTTCACCTTATTAGATGTGTATAGAAGTTATTCGCCACCGTAAGTTCGATGGTTGCACAAAAGCTTCTACGCATTCTAAGTGCAGTTTTTACTTTGAGAGAAAACCTTATGTACTTTGTATAGATCTTTTGACTTATCTTACAAGATGGGGCTACGCTGTTTACTGGAACTGGTTGACAGTGAAAATAATGTTTTATATTGCTGCTGCCTGGTCGAGGGTTGTCCAGTTCTTTAACTAGAACTGATGGAAATTCTTGGAAGAGCGATCAACTACTTGATCACACATATCGTAGCCAGTTTTGGCTGGTAGCCTTCGATTTGCAGACGTGTCATATTATCAGGCACTTTCAGTATGTACACCTTCGTCAAGTCACTCTATCTTTCTCGCTATCATCAAGAGTCGAAAACTTTTAGGATCCATGTCCTCCGAGGGTTCGAAGCCAAAGAGTATTGTCATGGGAGGTTGACAATGACAACTTGCCGTAAGATTCATTGGCATGAATTCCACAACTGTATCGACAACTCACATCTTGGTCAACCAAGGTAGTTCAGTGATTGCTTGCTGTAGAGTAGAAAACTCGTTGGCGGTTGTCCTGGGCACATTGTGCATTTGGGTTGCTTGTGCAGGGCAGGTGCTCAAATCCAAATCGCTGTATATCTGGATGAGCAAAGCAGCTAACAAGCTTTATTGTGAATACACTATCTTGGAGTTTCTGATTTCACAGCTGGTGGTTCTATGAGGTGTGGCAAGAAGTTTTTGCTAGAAGAGGTTCTTTCATAGGACTTAGCACGGTACGGCTGTATCAATCCAAAAAGTTATTTCTTTGACGGCCCTTCCGAATGTTTAAAATTAATCACTCAGGACATGTGTAATAGCTTTAGAGTCGTAAAGATCAATCCAGGCCAAATATATTCTACCGATATGTTGTTCTGTTTTGTTTCTGTCTTTGAGTACATTCGTACACTGACAAAAATCGAGAAGATCGAAATGGGCATTTCATCTTAATTACCAGTAGTCGCGGGAGTAGTTGCAAGGTACAACTGAGGTCTGTGTTGTTAAAATTTGCCTCTGATTGATTTATGCAAGCACACTAGAAATTTGGGCTGTCCTTTTGAGCGAAGATTTGGAGCACTTGTCGGCCAATCTTGAGGCAAATATCGCTTTATTGGAGAGTCTAATTTTTTTTTTTTAAAAAATGTTGCTGTGACAACAACGCAAAGATGTCATTCAAGTGAATCTGACCAGGGCCTTTTCAGTCCAAAACTTGGAGTGTCGATGGAGTCCTAATTAAATACATACTGGACTTTATCTAAAGAAGTTGTGCTGAGTACTTTGAATTGAAGAGCTTAGATTGTTCTGAAAGTATCTTACATCTCCCTTTGTTTTGTAGGGCATTAATAGAGCAAGGGTGGAGCAAATGGAAGCTCGTCTGAAAGAGGATGTCCTACGCGAATCTTCACGGTATGGACCATAACTGTTATCTTCGATTCATCTTTACTTTGTAGTCTCCACTAATAACCATTCTAATGTTTTACTGGTTATGACGGTTTGACAAACTACTGCGAGGTGCAGATATCAAAGCAAGGTGATGGTTAGTGATGAACTACCTGATGGTCAAATGATTGATCAGTGGGAGCCAATTGGTCAAGACTCTGTTCAAACTCCGCTGGAGGTATGCCGAACCTTTGACGCAGGCCTTGATATGCAGTTATGTTTCAGACAGTTGCTTACATGCCCATCAATCAGATTTTGCTTTGAAGTATTGTTTTGAATAGTGATCGGCATGTATGATGGTCATTATGCGTGCAGGTGTATGACATGCTTCAAGCAGAAGGATACCTCTTAGACTACGAACGAGTCCCCATCACTGATGAGAAGTCTCCAAAAGAACGCGATTTTGACCTTCTGGTAGCATCTCCCAGCTTCTATTTTATTATTGAAATTGTTTATACAAGATGTGTAAGGAGTGAAGTTAACATGAACATTGTTGGTTGTAGGTTCAACGCGTTTCACAAGCAGAAAAAGGGACAGCACTTATATTCAACTGCCAGATGGGGAGGGGTCGGACTACGACGGGCATGGTCATTGCTACTCTCATTCATTTGCGCAGAATGGGATCATCTGGTAACCAGATTTTCAGTGGCAAAATATTATTATTATTGGTTTTGCTTTGATCACTCAACTAGCACTTGCTTACAACACACTGTAAGGTGAAAAATATCCAGCAGAAGACTTCGATCATGCAGCAAATAACGTGATTGGACCTCGAATGTTCACCGTAGGTATACCTCGAACAAGCTCTACCGGGCTTGTACACGAACTCGCAGAGGAAACCATATATGGAGTTCCCGACACTGAGGAAGCATTACGAAGAGGAGAGTATACAGTAATACGCAGTCTCATCCGTGTTCTAGAGGTGAGTGTTCGTTTCATGGTAGTTTATATATGTTTGGAAGGGTGTTGGACATGACACATGTCTCTTTTGAGATGTCTTCTAGTTGGTCGGTTGCAGTGTGCTTTGTCACCTGGCATGTGCATTGCTTTCGCTATTGCTGACTCTGCACGATCGCTGCAAATACATGTCCCGCAAACCGTGTTTGATAAAAATAAAGGTATTGCGTCGTCATACATGACGACGCATTATGTATTAAATATTATCCTTTCTAGATCATCTGCTTTTTCCAAGTGTTCGTGTCTTCCGCATTAAAGCAGTCTTTCTTTGTGTTGGATTACCTTGCAACTTATTGCACTGCAGGGTGGAGCTGAAAGCAAACGAGAAGTTGATAAGGTCATAGATAAATGTTCAGCTATGCAGGTCAGTGAGTTTCATTCAACTATTTGCTATTTTGATGAAGCTATAGTGAAACTCCAGGTGGATGATGAAAAGTTATTCTGCTCTTTTAATGCAGAGAGGCTGTTGTCAGCATTGGAGTATTTTTCGTCTCTAGTTATGGTGATGAGCGCTCTTTCGTTGTGAAAATCCAGCAAAAACTCCAGCAAATCCAGTAAAAGATCTAGCACGTTCTGCTTACATCTGAGGTGCATGAGTTTTTACTTTGTACTGATATGATGTTCTTGATATCAGAATCTGAGGGAGGCTATAGTTGGCTACCGTAATAGTATTCAGAGGCAAGCAGACGAAAAGAAACGAGAAGCAGCTCTGTCTTACTTCGTGGAATATCTGGAGCGGTATTACTTCCTTATCTGCTTTGCTGTCTACATCCATACAGATCAAAGTGCCTTGTTACCAAATCGTGTTCCCACTTTCCAGCAGTGGATGCGAGCTCGCCCTGAGCTTTATAGTATCCTTCGGAGGTAAAAGTTCACTGCTTGTGGCCTCTTTTATGTCGCCTTCGAGTTCACACCACTGATGAAAACATGAGTTCGGAGATAATCTGTTGATTATATTATCTGTTCTATTCTGCTCTTCCGTCACTTTAACTGGACATCCCTTCTCATGGAGCCGTTTTTCCCCACTCCTGATTTGTGGAAACTTTCAGGCTTTTAAGACGAGATCCCATGGGTGCCTTAGGGTATGTAAACAATCCCCCTGGGGTCGTGAAGAAGGGGTCTTCCAGTAGCAGTGGTCGGCCAAAGAACATGGAAACTGTTGTGGCTTCCAGAAATGGACAAGTGTTGGGAAGACAAACTGTTTTGAAGAGTGATCACTGTCCTGGCTGTCAAAATAATTATCTGCCTGAAAGAGTTGAAGGAGCTCCGAATTTCAGAGAAGTGGCGGGGGTTCCAGTATATGGAGTGGCGAATCCAACCATAGATGGAATTCGTGCAGTTCTACACAGAGTTGGGAGTGGAGTTGGCGGCCGTCCTGTTTTATGGCAGAACATGAGGGAAGAACCTGTTGTATACATAAATGGAAAACCTTTTGTTTTGCGAGAGGTTGAACGCCCCTACAAGAATATGCTCGAATACTCGGTACAACCTTATTCAATTCTCGTTATTGATTACTTTCCGAATCGCCTCAAAGTCGTTTGGTCTTTGAGTCCATAATGCGTGAAAATTCATTTGGATTTCGCTCTACATGGCTGTAGGGTATTAACAGGAAAAGAGTTGAACAAATGGAGGCACGACTGAAAGAAGATATTCTGCGAGAGGCTGAGCGGTACAATGGTGCAATCATGGTTAATCATGAGACAGATGACGGGCAAATTTTTGATGCCTGGGAACCTGTGAATCCGGATGCCGTGATGACTCCTCTGGAAGTATATAAGTGCTTAGAGGCGGAGGGGTTCCCCGTTGAGTATGCAAGGGTGCCGATTACTGATGGAAAGGCCCCGAAAAGTTCCGATTTTGATACGCTTTCAGAAAGGGTTGCCTCTGCTGCGAAGAATACTGCTTTTGTCTTCAATTGCCAGGTACCTCTTTCTCCATTTTTCAACGTCCGGTGAGATCTACTGGGAGGAGCATTTTTGGGATGTGGTTACCAAAGATGTTACTTTTAATACCTGTGTTTGCCATTGTCTTCAAGACCACTCTTTGCTGCCTATCTCACCAAATATTCTCAATTTGGACAGATGGGACGAGGTCGTACGACTACAGGCACAGTTATAGCTTGCCTCGTTCAGCTTCGTTGTCAATTTGGAAGGCCCCTCAGGATGGTGAAATCCATTCGCGAAAGTTCTGCCGGAGATGGCGGATCAAGTAGTGGCGATGAGACTGGAAATGACTCGCCAATAGGAAGTCCTACTGTTATCAGGGTACCCAAGGTGGACCGACAAAGGACAGTGGGCGGTTTTGTTCTCGATGATATCCCTATTGTTCGGAAGATAACTCGCCTCCTAGAGAATGGAGTGGAGTGTCGAGAGGCGCTGGATGCTGTTATTGATCTCTGTGCAGCTATGCAAAATCTTCGTCAAGCTGTCCTCCAATACAGAAGGGCTTTCAATCAGCAAAATTTAGAGCCACACGTTAGACGAGCAGCACTAAATCGTGGGGTGGAATACTTAGAACGTTATTTTATGTTGATAGCATTCTCTGCTTATCTTGGGAGTCCTGCCTTTGATGGCTACTGCCAGAATGGGTCATCAGGAATATCTTTCAAGCAGTGGTTGCGTCAACGCCCAGAAGTCAGACAAATGAAATGGAGTATGCGTTTGAGGCCAGCACGAGTGTTCACCATTACTGTAAGTATCTTTGTAACAATTCGATTTCTCATTTTACAGTCAACTTAGCGAAGTCGGATTTGCTCTGTCCTTTACTTCTGGAAAACTGGGAATATTTCCAATCTCAGTTACCTTGCGCCGGTTGTTTTCTGAGAAATCTTTCAGGAGGATTATAAAACAAGTGAAGCCAGCGAAGGCAATGCCGTGATGGAGGCCATAGTGAAGGCACGTATCGGGTCTGTACTAGGTAAACGCGCCATTCTGAAAATGTACTTTTTCCCGGGCCAAAAGACAACTTCAGATCACGTGCAGATACCTGGTGCACCACACGTTTTCAAGGTACACGTCTTTAGTCTTTCGAATGCCAAATTCTGTATATATATATTTAATTCTCATACCCAGCTTCCCGTTGAGTAGAAAATTGTTAGGTGCATGCCAATTTTATTGTCGGGGAATTGACTTTTGTATAAACTTTTCAACTGCCTACGTGAGCTTCTAGTGAACGGCACATGTCCAGTTTTCTTTCATATGTATCCAGTTTCAATAGTTTATAATGTATTTTACGGATCTCCAAGTTTGTCAAAACGAACACAGTTGCTTCGCCATTTCTGGCCGGGGACAGCCATGTGGAACTTTTTTTTATCGGAAGTATCATCTCGAGTGTGCTCTTGACTTGAAGATTGGACACATGACCTTTGCAGCCTCTATAGCCAATTCTTCCTGTTTCTCATGGAAATTTGATTGTTCATACAGGTGGACGGTGTACATGTACACAGCATAGCGACACCATCTGTTGATGGAGCCAAAGAATTGCTCACGCATCTCAATGCACACCCAAGTGGTGCTTCCTCAGTTCGGAAAGCTATCGTGACAGATTTGCGGGAGGAGGTTGTAGTTTACATCCATGGCAATCCTTTTGTTTTACGGGAGCTTGACCAGCCCGTCAGCACGCTGAAACACGTTGGAATAACAGGGCCAGCAGTAAGTAGTGCTCCTTCTAATGTATTACCGTTATGAAGTCAGGATTTTCTTGGACTAACCTAGTGAGCGAGAGAGTGAAAAGCTGAAAGATCCTAGGCTTTGTGGTTTGTGGCTATCTGGTCGAATCGTTCTATTGTCTGTTTAAATGGAGAGAGAACACGTGAATCAGCCCTGGTTGGGGAATTCAACCTATTTGCTCTGTCATACCAGGCATAAGTATCAGAAATTATGTCGTTGGATTTTCTACGTTGTTAGAAGTTACATTTATACAGTCAGTCCCCGTTCAAGAATAAAGCGCAAATCAAAACTATTTTAGAATCGGCGCAAAGGCCATCGTCAGTGGAAACTATATTCCAGAGTCAGAGTTTAGTTTTGCTTTTCTATAGATTTGTCCAGAATTGTCCTTATTTATGGGTTATAGAGTGGCCTAGCCTCCACTCCGAGACACTAGAGACAGATGTATTCATAGACCCGTATGCCTCTACTCTAATCGATGAATCGACATATATCACTTGAGTTTTAAAAGTAATTACATATTTGCTTAATGCATTTCAATAGTAAATCATAAGGATCAAATAGTATAAATCATATTGAAGTATTGTAATTTTTTCTTAGATTCAATCATGTGCTTAAAACAAAGCTAAATAATGGAAAGAAGACATTTAAAATGCACAATGATGTATAGACTACTTTTTGAAATCGTCCCCAATAAAAATAGATGTTCATGCAAGTTTATTAAAATAACGCAAAGTCTTACCTGATTGTGTCTTATAAAGACTTCTGCACTCGGATTCATCTTTTAGTTGAGCCTCAATATGTTTACAGGTGGAGCAAATGGAGTGTAGATTGAAGGAAGATATACTAGCTGAGGCTGCTCGATCCGGTGGTCGAATGCTGCTGCATCGGGAAGAGTTCAGTGCAGATACGAACCAGTCAGATGTCGTTGGATATTGGGAGACTGTCACGCCTGACGATGTGAAAACCTCGTACGAGGTTTATGAATCTCTCAAGGCAGAAGGTTTTAACATTGACTACAAGAGAATACCGCTGACAAGAGAGAGAGCTGCTTTGGCTACCGACGTGGATGCTATCCAGTGTCGTCTGGACATGTACGTTTTTGTTGATTGTATAACACGTATATCGGTCAAGTCTAGTGCGCTTTATTACCCATCAAAGATGACCTCATTTGGAAACTGTGACTCCGCGGCTAATTGGGTCTGTATGTTTTACGGGATCATAAACAGGGCTGGTGATGAGGATGTGGAATATTGCTACATTTCACATACAGGATTTGGGGGAGTTGCGTATGCGATGGCCATCACCTGTCTGAGATTGGAGACTCGTATTCAGTTGATGAACCTTGCAGCTTCTTCATCCACAGTTACAGGCTTGGCTAGTTCATTTCTTCCTTCAGAAGAGCAAGCCATTACCAGGCCCATGGATGATGAGGAGGCGTTCAGACTAGGCGACTATCGAGATATTCTTAGTCTTACACGCGTCCTGGCTAGTGGACCAGCAAGCAAGAACGAGGTTGATGCCGTTATCCAAAGGTATACTTTGCTCATTAATTTCTCTGAGATATAAGTTAGAAGTTATGTTATAATCCTCAGTTCAACGCACAGTTGTCGAGGCTCAGCTGCTTGTCTGTGATCTGGTCGTGTATTTAACTCTTTTTTACTTGATGTTCACTTCTTGTGTTGGTCAGCCCTTCTCACGTGTGAATAGGTGACAGAGAGTCACACGTGTGATTGTGTGGGTTAAAGCCTTTCTGAGAACCAGTGCGTGTATAAGTTTCTGTGGTGGTAAAATTTCCTGGACTCGTTCTTGAGGATCACTCTGTTGACAGTGTTCATTATTGAGGCTATAGCACAAAAGTCGTATATATGCATACTACTCTATACTCTTAACTTATTTCCTTCTCGTCAATATTACTTTTCTAACTAACCCTCATTAATATACGTCTCCGGTCACCAAGTTGTGGAGTGTATAATTCGTTTAAGGATACTTTGATGGTTCATCAAGTTTTAGTGGGTTTACTTATTATATATTTATAGTTATTTCTTAAACTCAGGATTTTTGGCATATGGACTTAGGTGCTATCAGGTACGTTTCATCCGGCAGTCTCCACAGGTATTTAATGTATGTTTCCCGTGAACGAAGGGTTCATCTGACTACATGATCTGAATATGGGCAGGTGTGAAGGTGCCGGAAATCTGCGCGAGGACATATATTTCTATAAAAAGCAGCTGGAAGAGTGTGATGCTGGTGACGAAGAGCGAAAGTTGTTTTTGCAGGATATGGGCATAAAAGCTCTCAGGTATAATAATTTACTGAATGTTGACTGCTCTCCACTTCAAGAACTTATACTTGTTTTATCAACTTGAAGGTTTGGTTCATGTCTCTTGTTTTTTGATGATAATTGGAGTGGATGTTGCCAACGTGCAGGAGATACTTTTATCTGATTGCATTCAGGTCTTATCTACATCATAAGGTGGTTGGGCAAGGGAGCAGTTCTGGAGGAAGTGTTGCATTTGCTACATGGATGCAGGGTCGTCCAGAGCTTGGACATCTCTGTGACAATATCAAGCTCGAATAGTCCGTGAGGAGTCTTCAGCTTTACAACAGGTGGGGAGAAAGCGGCCACTCGTTTCTTAGACCTCTCCAGACTCTTAAATCACCATAGTCGTGTCGCTTGGCAACATCTGAAAGAACTAGTTTTTGTGTTGACATAGAAACATAATACAGTTTGGTCTCTTTATATGTAAATTCAACATTCTTATCATAGGTTTGCTTTTCCATCAGGGGTTCTGCTGGTGATTTTACTCACATTTTAGATTTTGACCAGAATTCGTGGTCAAAGAACTCTTGTATTGGGTATATTTACAATTTTAGAGATTCATTAAATTGATCAACAGAGTTGTGCATGCGAGAAGCTTAAACTGCAGTTTTGACCAGATCCTAAACGTTGTGCGTTTGCAAGTGCAGTGGATGGAGTTTGTACATTACGCGAGAACGAGTAAGAGGTAGTAGGCGTCATTGAGTAGTAAGTAATTATTCTTGTAACATAGTGACATATGTATGATACATGTAGAAATATAGGACCCATTCGGCGATGCTTAGCCTCTCTTAGTGGGTATACGTAGCTCATCAAGGTGCACAAAAGCACATCATGGCTGTTTTGTAACCTTGTATTCTTAGATTATCAATTTTTGGCAGGAAATGATATGCCCATTTGATAGATGTGATTTGGTAGAGGGCAGCTAAGCATTTAAAGAGAATGTATCATGTATAGGCCAAATGTTCGTGCTGCCACTGTGTAAATGTGCTTAACACCGATTGTTGAATGATCAAAGGAGATGATGTGGTTCAGTCTCATCTCACGGTCTTTGTTGCCAGTGGAATAAGTGGAACCTGTACGATCGGTAGACGGGAACTTTATATGTGAAGGCTGAACCGGTGTATACCGTTTCTTTTATTATCACTTTTGAAGCATGCTCGTTACTACAATGCATGTCCACTGCTTCGCCCGGACATGACAGTGATAAGCAGCGATCGTCCCTTTGAATGGGGTGCCGCACTACTTGAACTTGTTTACAATTGATCTCGTCAATTGATTCGTATGGCCAGGAGGAACCTAACCTGATTATTATTAATGCGCTTAGGGTTATTATGCTTTTTACGCAAGCAAGCATTTAGCAGTGACTGATACACTACTTAATGGATTTAATGTGGAGATTCCCCCTGAGTAACAATACCGCCAATGCGTGGTAGTTCAGGTGCCTGGTAGAGGTCAGGTTCTGGGTTCAAATCTTCGGATACACCTCGGGGCAGCCCCTGATGTGATGAGATTCGGGACCGGAGTTTCCTAGCGGGGCAGCAATGCAGGGGATGGATACCAGATTCCTAGTGGAGAAAGAATTTCATCCTGACAATGTTTGTTTGCCAGCCTTCCTGCCACTGCCGTGGTTCTATACGCGACAAAACTCACGGTTTTGTGTTGATAACTAGATTGAGGACTATTTCTAGGGTATAATTGTGCTAGCCAAGATATCGAGGCTATCCTACATGTTGCAAAAGTGTATGGACTTGGGTAGTGAAACCAAATAATTGACAAGGTGTCTTGACCGAGGTAGATAAACTCTAGTTCATGATACCATAGTAAGGTATCATGAACATGTTGGAGTCTTTGTCCTTCATTCCAAAAGGTTAGAGAAACAAAGAGTTTTTAATATATTTATATTTGAAAATTTATATAATTCTAAACCTAGAGTAACAAGGAGTTTTTGTATATATTTATACTTGGAAACTTTATTTTTTGTGGATCCATATATTAATATTGAAATTGTGTCGGGTGTCGGATCGGTAAATATCACGCCTGCCATAGTATTTCGATTCTTTTGAACCGAAATACACAGTTCTTTTGAACTGTGTATAGGTTTGCTCTAACTCTAGTAGATTATAAATCATATTTTCCATGGGAAATATCCACACTCTTGTATCATAGAAAACAACATATCTTTAATGATATCAGGAGTAATTATTCTATGTTTTCCATATAGATAACGAATCATATAAATATTTAAAATGATATCACATTCGTATGTGAGTAATGAAGACGTAGATAGATGGATTAAACCAAGATGAAATTTTATCGATATAGAGAAAATAGTTAGTGCGAGGTGTAAAACCATGATGCATGGTCGAACTAAGATCCACAAGCTTGCATCTTTGTCGGAGTAAAAATGTAGACAAGCACTAGTAGTACGAGGAATGGCCGGATGAATTAAGAGTGAACATAGAGCATATTGAAACTGTCGATCCATCGGTAGACTATAGAACTCTAGTTCAAACAGTGGCCAAAGGAGAAAAAGACATGAGTTCATGTTGTATCTTTAGAAATAAAATATCTCTAGTATGTCGCAATAGTATAAGTAAAGGAAATGATCCCGTTCCATATCACTCACATATATCTCAAGGATGGATCTATATGCAATCACAAATCTAGAAGATAACAAAGGTGGTGAGAGTGCTCAACTAACCATAAAAAATATGTGTAATCTATTCCATTGATAATAAGCCTACCTTTCCACACAAAATTGTCAAAGATGTTTGTCTTAGTGCTAAATCTCATATTAGACATTCAGAAGTCCTTGGTCCGGTGATGTCACCAAAGACGTCCATGATTCTCATATCAAAGGATGTCAAACGTGATATGAATTTAGGCGAAGGAAGAACCGTGCGAAAAAGATAAGTGGGTCGATGAGCAATACTAGATGAGAGTATACCAAATACCCATAGTAGAGTAGTTCATCTATATGCAAAACATCCTCGGCAAGTGCAACGTCTAGGTAGCGTGAGATAAAATCCTCGGACCATACTAAAACTCCTAGAATGCGTAAGCCTGTTTGTGGATGTCATATATCCCTATGGACAATGGAGATGAGGAGGAATGCGCAAAGGAAACCAAATCCTACACTTTGACTTTCAAGCCTACAAGATGAAGCTCGGTAGTCAAGTAATCAAAGGTCTGCCTAATATGATCTACATGGCCCACAATGTGTGTATCATCCACTAAGGAGTGGAACATACAACCTAACATCAAACAAAAGAGCTCTATAATGAGCCATGGCAAAGAGGGATCCCCCAAATGATCTCCCTGTCGAGTACAAGCGGCAGACTATAGAACGGTGACTCTATCATGGAAAAAGCCACGCTGATAGAAGAGAGAAGAATGTGAACCGTAGACAGACTGTATGAAAGGAATGAGGCTTGATAAAGATCCACCTGCTAGTTCGAAATGGCAAACAATGAGTCACACATACATCAAAGTAGTCGACAGAAGAGATACGTGGTTCACTTCCTCGAGTCAACGTCCGTGGGAACACACAAATCGCTTTACTAATCTTAAACTCTCTCTCTCGTTTTCTCAAATTGTTCCGTAAGAATGAGCTTTGGTGTGTCACAGAGAGTTTAAGATCAGTAAAGCATTAGTTGACACTACTAGGGTTAGTAGTGTCAACTAATCCTAGTCATCATATAACTAGAGTAACAACCTAACTAGAGTTTACCAAGACCTAAGAGTAAACCCAAAAATCTTCCTTTTAGTTGACTTTGGTCTTGGGGTCCTTAACCTATATTGCATATATGATTACTCCGGCAAAGTACTAGAAGGAAACCTAACATAGGTCCCTTTGTAAACTAGAGTTAACTAGAACTAAGCCATAGCCTAAACATGATAGAGTAAAATCATGTATAGATCGTCCACTCTACTTATGCCCATATGCAACACATGCAATTTGGCACGATGTCTCGAAAAACTTTCCAAAGGAATCACTTTGGTAAAGTCATCACCAAGATTGAATGTATCGTCAATCTACACTAGCTCAATCATTTTGTCATACATAGCCTGTCTGAGAAAATGGTACTTGATGTCGATGTACTTCACTCTAGTGTCCATCACCTCATCTACAGCTAGATGTAAAGCATTCTCACAAAGAAGATTCACAATGTCATGTGTCAATCCCATCTTTGTGACAAGCCTATCCAACCAAATTGTTTCCTTCGTTGCTTCTGTTGCCACTACAAACTCATGTGGTAGAATGAGCTATGCACTTCTGCAATAAAGATCTCCAACTTATGCATCCACCTCCAAGTGTGAACACATAGCAAGTAGTAGATTTCCTCCAATCCATATCTATGTAGATCTTGTCTATAGTCAATATCTACATAGCCAATTAGTGATTTGGCATTGTACGATTTAGCATCGAACACAAAACCAAATCCAACGTACCCTTGAGATATTTGAGAATCCACTTCACAGCTTCCCAATGTATCTTTCCTAGATTTGACATGTATCTGCTAGTCTTGACCACAACTAGAGCAATGTTAGTCCTAGTGCAAATCATCAAAAACATGAGACTTCTCACTGTCTTGTCGTAGGGGACCTTGGACATCAAACCTTTCTCCACGGCATTTGTTGGACAGAGTACTAATGAAAACTTGAAGTGAGGAGCTAAAGGAGTACTCACTCCCTTGCAGTTCTCCATGTTAAATCTCACAAGTATCTTCCTAGCATACTTCCCTTGAGTTAAGCATACCTTCCCATCCTCCAAGTCCCTTTGGATCTCCATCCCCAAAATCCTCGTCGTTGTACCAAGATCTTTCATTCTAAACTCAAAACTGAAGAGAGCTTTGAGCTTATCAACATTAGATATGTCCCTAGTTGCAATAAACCTGTCATCCACATAAAGTACCAGAACAATGAAGCCAAAGACTTCATTACTCACCTTTTTCAAGAATACACAAGGATCAAACATACTTCGTTTAAATCCTTGTGCCCTCATGAATCATCAAACCGTTTGTTCCACTATCTAGGGGCTTGCTTCAATACATATAAGGTTTTTAGCAACTTGAAAACCATATCATGTTGGCTTTTCTTCACATAGCCCATATGCTGTCTCATGAAGATCATCTCATCCAAGTTGCCATAGAGTAAAGCAGTGACAACATCCATTTTGATAAAAAAAATAAGACCAAACAAAGCCAGAAGTACACACAACAAGCAAATAGTGACATACTTAGCAGTTGGGGAATAAACCTCATTGTAATCCACACCTTTTTCTTGTGTGAATCCCTTGGCCCCCAACCTGGCCTTGTAGATCTTCTTCTCTCCATCAGTGGGGCTATCCTTCAGTTTGTAGATCCACTTAGTGTCCATCAGTTATTGATCATTTGGAAGCTTGACTAACTCCCAAGTATTGTTGCCAATCAGTGATTGCATCTCCCTCTGCATCGTTGCATCCGACTCAAGCTTGAGCTTCATTGTATGAAGAAGGTTCCACTTCTTCCAAGATCAAAGCCATACCATCGTCATCATCAGGAGAGATATCCTCATCTCCTAACTTAGTTGAATAAGCCCATTGGCCAAATCATTTAGGAGCACAAATAGAGCATCCAAACGTCCTCCTAGTTGATGACTCAGCTTAATCTTCATGTGCTTACATGTGTTGAGGTTCACCAGTCTCATCATGCTCTTGCATTTCTTCAAATTGAGAAACTTGCTCCTTTGTGGGAGCACCTTCTTGTGCCTCATCATGAAACCCATCATGATTAATCTCCCCCTCAACAGTATTAGGAGTAGATTTTCCCTTATGAGGAGGCTGAGCTTTCTCCCCCGTGTTTGATGATCTGGATTCATTGAACGAAAGATCTCTACTAACAATCAACTTACGGATGAGTGGATCCCACAACCTATAACCCTTCACACGACTCTGATATTCCAATCAGAATCAAAAATTGCAACACAAGATATCTAAGGTACCTCAAGATGCTAACACAAGTGCAACATGAAACCTACCATCATTACAAACACACACCAAATATACCAAGTTAATATATCTTGTTTCATCAATTAGAAACATAGATAATATGAGTAATCCACAAATTAGTAACTTCACTATTAGTAACACATAGCAAGACTAACACTCCAAAGAATAGAACAAATAAGCATGGTGCACAAACATGAAGTCTAGATGGATGTTTGTCAATCATAACAAACATCAACAACAACATTCCACGTCAAAAATATCCATAAAAAAAATCAAACCAATCCAACCCCAACTAATCGGTCTATATCAGTTGACAACAATACAAAAATTGAATTTATTTAATTTGATACATGTTATTTCAGTTTATAAAACTTTTCCTTTTCAAAATCTCTATGTTTTGCTACTTTTCTTTTGCAAATGCACATTGTTTGTTACTTGTGCTAGATTTTTGAAATCTATGATTCAAATTTTTGACCACTTAAAGTTTAGATTTTGTAATTTTGACATTGTTGGTATTGTGCCTAATGTATCAACCTAAAACACACTACTTTACAAATCTTTGACCTTATTGTATTTTCAATCAAATCAAGACAATATGATAATCCTATAGATTGTTGATAAAATTTTTATTCAAAATTTTTCAGTCACTTTTTTTTACAATATTTTTCATCAATTTTCAACAGGATTTTTGTACTCAAAATTTTCCATTCAAAAAATGAACACTAAATTTATCAAAATATAACTTCAAAATCAAACACATTAATTTTGAATTGCTTCCAATATAATTTTTATTTAATATTTTTTTTTTCCTTACATCATTACTTTGGATACTTAATTCCAACTAGATGAAAGATATCATTGATCAAAACTAATCAATTTTAGCATAAAATCAAATTGAAATTTTTGAAATAATTTTTGTTACTTTCAAAATAATTATGATATACATGGCATATTTAACATTGTTATTTTTTATTTTGGGCTTCATATAAAATTTCTTTATGATGCTACATCATAATTTAATCTTATGATTGAGGTTAAGATTAATCAAAATTTATGTAGCAGCACCCTCAATTAGGTAGGTATGGTTAAGCAAGAGTAGATACATCTCAGTGAGTGTAGATTTTAATCAAGATCTAAATGGTGATAACCATAATCAATGAGACTTAATCCTAGTTTCAAATGGTTATTCTTGTAGGTTGCGCTGACCTACAGTAGAGTGAAGTTCCATTGTAATTAAGATTCAAGAGCTATAGATGAGTGACACAATAGAGTAGTAGATGATATGCTATGATCATTCCCATTAATACCTTTCAGCTAGATCCAAATAAGAAACTTATTAAGTTTATCAATTATTACAATGTCCATGCATCAACTCAGTTTATGTCTTATCAGCATAAAACTAATCTTACAATATGACTTATGTTTAACAATTTAGACTCATCACAAGAAAAGTTTAGAAGTTTATTCACATGGTTATCTTTTAGATATAAAGACACAAGTTCAGACTGACTTCTATTTTTTAAAAAAATCTCATGCATTTGATCAAATTTGCACTTGAACACAATACATGTATTTTTGGAGATGATTTGACAGGAGTAATAGATCATCACATGAAATCAAATTGGACTATATTGCCTAGATTTTTTTTGAGATGATGTTTGATAGCAAACTCCATCAATTTGACCTTAGTATCATCAACCACAAATATGCATAAAAAGATAAGGTTCATTGCAATTCAATCCAAATGTCAAAACAATAATATTTTAATGTTGTTATGCATATACATAACTAATCATAACATACATTATTATCACATTAAACATTATAATTCCTATAATATCACAGGTGTATCAAAATTAATCTTTTTCACTCACAAAAATATACAAAATACATTCTTCAAATCACTATAACATAAAAGATATTGTAATGAAACCAAATCTGATTTGTGCTCAAAAGAATCATGACTCGTGATTACATCATAAAAAATATATTACAATTGAACTCCAATAATAAATCAATTCTCCCAAAAACACTAATTTGAATTGTACCATTCAACCCTAGGGCTCTAATTTTTTTATCTCATAGTACATACACGCCTATCAAGCTGTTGTATCTCATAATATATACAACTACCTAACTAGCTAGTTAAGGGTGATGCTACATAAACCATGACCATGTTGCGTTCATTGGCTTCAACTCAAACCAATCTCGTCAATAACCACCGCGATCAATCAACACATTCTTAGGTACAAAGGTGGATAAGAAAATAAAAGCTCAGTGTGGGAACCTTACTCATTATTCTAACGGATGCTTACACATTACTGTCAACCCCATCATGCGAACCTCTAGGGATAGCGCAATTACTTCTTTGAAAATTGTGTTTAGTGTATCTGAAAGTAGGTATCGTGTGGTCTATGTTGGCACAATAGATTGTCATCTATTGAAGTGACTGGAATCCGTTCAGGGATATACTTGAGATATAGAGATACAGCTGACAATATTACAGTAAATTCTGGGTTCAGAAACTTGGAAGTTGAATCATAATAGGAATTATTCTTATAAATGTTCCTTTTTGCTCCTGATTTGCAATTCTTTCTGTTTCATTGCAAGATGCAAGCTTGGTCAAAGGTCGTGTCAACCTACATCGGATAGTGGGCATGGAGTGCTCACATGCAGTTCCGATACACAACCACTTGAAGTAAGCCCCTATATTGAGGCACATGATGAGATTGACTTCCGTCATTTTGTGTACTTTTATTACCTGCTGCCTTAGCCCTTGTTCTCTTCCAAATGCCCACGGCTGCAACTCATCCATTTCATAATGATCTTACTCATGCTGGACATCCCCTTTTTCCTATATCGTATCTACTTTTAATTTATTTCTTGGGTCCTCTTTCTTGTACGTGCATGCGCAGTCTCGTCTTTTATATAGCAAAATTTCATAATCATGTTTGTATAAAGTACAGTACCCAGGTCGTGGCACCTCCTTCAGAACTTTTAAAAAAACATAAACAAATAGGGTCTAAATCAGGAGCCTCTTTATTGCAGGTTATTTTTTGTTGAGTTCTGATGCTTCCGATTTGGATGTTTATCTAGTTTCCAGAAGAATAAATATACGGCATTCACAACAAACGTTCATTCTGACCCTTTGATCCCTCAATGGATAGGACTATGTCACCAATCCAGTCTCATGGCATAGTTTGCACCAAATGGCCAAAAGCAGAGCAGGATATCACGCACCTGAAAACACCACACAGAATTTCGATGAGAGAAATCAGTCTCTATATAAAACGACGACTTGAACATTCGGACGGGCCGCCGCGAAAGCTGGAGTCCATCTGCGTAATCCCAGCGAGATATACATTCATCACTGAGCACAAGTGAGTTTGAAGGAGTGTCATTTCCGCAATACCTCAATGGGAGAGACTTATTCTCCCTAAGAAGGTGGAGAGAGTTGAGATGGGGAGGTGTAACTTAGTTTTTGTCACGCACTCAGAGTAATAAATTGGACCTCTTTCATGTCAGGAAGAGCCGTCAACGCAACTGAAAACTGTGTCCATCATTTCTGGCTCCAAATGTCATTTGCAGCACAATAATATGATACAATCATCCGTATCAACGAATCAATAAAAAAAAACCCAGCCATGTAGAACGTACAGGAAGACATGCACATACAGTTTATCGTTTTCTAGACCCGCATATTCTTTGCACCTCAGCATTTAATCTGACCCAACAAAACAGGATTCAAGTTCTACGCCAGGAGATGAAATGTTCGCTGGTCAGAAGGGTAATACCAGTTTTGCCTATATTAAGCAGAGCCAACTGTCTCGCCTGGGTTGCATGTGAACGCTTGAGCTGGATTTTTTACCCTCCATCCAGAGATTGAAATCACCGCCCTGTATATCAACGTGTGGGAACTTTTGTCCCGATCTGGTGGCACCACCAGTAACATCTTGGTGCCACCAGATTCGCAGATCTATCCGCAGTTGGAGAAGAAGTCTTAGGGACCACTGAAATGCGAGTATAAGATTGCGAACCTGAGGAACTGTCTTCAACCTACACGGGCAATCCACACCGGATGGACTGCCTTTGTAGAAATGCATTAACAATAAGCTAGTAAGTGAACTTTCAGAAAGCTCTTAGTAACTTAGAGGCAGGTGTGAGAGGGACAATGACGAGGTCCACGGTGGTTACAGCATTTGTGTTCTTGTCACTTTTATCAGTGACGGTGGAAGGAGCAGTGAAAACGTATGACTGGACAGTAGATTATGCTTTCTGGTCACCAGATTGTGTAGAGAAGTTGATCATCTCGATCAATGGAGGCTATCCAGGTCCAACCATTCGAGCTACTGAAGGGGATACAATTGTAGTAAATGTACTGAATAAGCTGCCGACCGAAAGCATTGTCATCCATTGGCATGGCATGATTCAGGTGTCAATTCAGCCCATACTCCAACATTGTCACTGGAAAGATTGCCTGTCGTGAAACATCCTTTCGTCGGTTTGCGTGCGCATTGACATGTCTTGTATCAGAATGTCTCAGTACGTGAGATACAGCTCAAGTTGGTAGTACTGACTTTGACTTGAAATGTACAGCGGGGAACTCCTTGGGCCGATGGTACAGCTTTCGTCTCGCAGTGCCCAATCAATCCAGAAGAATCCTTCACATACAGATTCGTGGTAGAAAATGTGAGATCTGAATACCTCGAGACTATAACCCGGCTGAGCTCAAGTTTGGTATTTTTCATTGAAATATTTACAGTCTTCATTGGGAATCCATATGGCTGAAAATTCTTTATTGGAAATCTACAAGCTTGGTTAGAAGAAAAATCATATTGACAAGTCTCAACGTTGAACATCCTGTTGATAAGTCAAGACAGACGTGAACTGATATGGAATTGTGCAGATTCTCTCTTTACACTTAATGCTGATAGCTTTGCTTTCTGCGATGTGCAGCCTGGAACATACTTCTATCATGGACATCATGGTATGCAACGGGCAGCTGGTTTCTACGGCTCGCTCATCGTCGATCCAAAACCAACCGCAGTCGTGCCCTTCAAGTACGACGGAGAGCTTAGCATCATCCTCAATGACTGGTGGCACCGATCATTCTACGAACAGGAACTCGGTCTCGTTCTCAAAACATTCCGATGGGTCGGAGAACCTCAGGTACAAGAAGGTTTCAAACACTAAACACACGGCTTACGATAGAACTGCTGTGTGAAATGCCAACGTTCATGACATTGCAATGTTTGTCAAGTATTAGCTCGGATGCTGAAACCTCATTTCATGTAAGACTTTGTTTGATTTTTCTGGAGAACTTAAACAAGCATGCTCCCATTTGCCTCCTTGCAGTCCCTTTTGATCGAAGGACGTGGGGCATACAACTGCTCCAAGGTGCCAACCGGTGCTGTACCAAACTCCGGTGACTGCGTTACTTGCAATGCCTCCAACCCCATGTGCTCTCCTTTCGTTCTACCCGTGGAAGCTGGAAAGACCTACAGACTGCGCATCGCCAGCGTTGCCTCGCTGTCAGCCATGAACTTCATCCTTGAGGTAGGCACTTCATGCTCAGCTACTCCTCGTGCTAACATAAAAGCGCAAGCGATTTAGCAAAAACTTGATAATATCAGTTGTACATGTTAACCGGGAAACTAGTGCCGACAGTGAGACCAGACTCAAAATTCTGTCCACACTCAGACTTCAAAGTAGTCACAGTCATGCGTGCACACGCATGGGACGTAAGTTGCAAATTTTGAAGAGATATATATATATATATATATATATATAGCTTTTGAATCAGAGTTATGATAAGCAATCGAAGATTTGCATATGCAGAATATGCATCCCGATGAGGATAACGTCTTGAAATTGCAATTGCACAGGGTCACAACATGACCGTAGTGGAGGTGGATGGGCATTACGTGGAACCAGTGGTCGTGAACAACCTCGACCTGTACTCAGGAGAGGCATACTCAGTGCTCTTCACAGCGAACCAGGACGCGTCGAGGAACTACTGGGCTGCTACCAACGTGCGAGGTCGCAAGCCCGGCACGCCCACAGGGCTGGCAGTCCTGAACTACCTCCCGAACGCAGCCACCATTCTGCCCAACACGCCTGCTCCCGTGAGCCCCTTGTGGGACGACTTCGTGGTGAGCATGGAGCAGGCCAGACTCTACAGAGCTCGCCAAGGCTTTATCACCCCGCTGCCCAGGAGGCGCACCAACAAGGTCATCAAGCTGCTCAACACGCAGAACAGGTACAAGGGCGTGATCAAGTGGGCTCTGAACAACGTGACCTTTCACCCTGCAAGCACTCCCCTTCTGGCCGCCTACACGTACGATCTCAAGGACGAGCTGTCGCCACCTCCCCCGACCTCCTACACTCCGGGCTACGACATCTTCAACCCTCCAGCCAACCCCAACACAACTGCCGGAACTGGAGTGTACGAGTTCCATCTGAACGACGTCGTGGACATCGTTCTGCAGAATGCCAATTCTCTGAATGTGAATAACAGCGAGATCCACCCATGGCACTTGCATGGGCATGATTTCTGGGTGCTCGGGTATGGCAATGGAGTGTTTAACTCTAGCGATTATGCCAAGCTGAACTATTATAACCCCCCTTTGAGAAACACTGCTCCTCTCTTCCCCTATGGCTGGACCGTGCTCCGGTTCGTTGCAGATAACCCTGGCGTGTGGCCCTTCCACTGCCACATCGAGCCTCATTTCCATATGGGTATGGGAGTCATGTTTGCCGAAGGATTGAACAAAATGCCACCCATGCCAAAGGAGACCCTGGGTTGTGGTCTTACCAAAAAATTAATCAACACTCGCAGACACTAGAATGTAGATTTGTAGATGATTAAGGAGTCGGAGATAGCCAAATTAGTGCTCCATTCTTTCTAGGTTTGATTCACTGCAGTCTCGAGGAACTTTGTTCTACTAGATGAAGATGATTTTTTGATTCCCGATTGGAATCCAGTACTCTTAATAAAAGAAAGCGAATAAACTCGCGTGCCGGGTTTTCATTGCTACATATCTCCGCCTGGAGGTTCATTTGATTTTGAATCTCACACAAGGTTTTACCAATTGCTTCCGGCTGCTGATATGTTTGCGGTTCTTTTCGGACTGCCAACAACTTAGAAGGTCGATACCCGGATAGTGCTATAACTCATGATGCTTCCTGCAAGGCTTGTTGTTCAGTCGTTTGAGAATTACATAGACCTGATCTAATGGGAGTCCAGATTTTCAACTTGCAGATCCAGGTTAGCAGCTTCCATTGTAGGTGTGCTTCCCCTGTGATATCTATTACATAAGAACAATCGAAGGTTCAAGTTAAACAGCCCTGCGGCTGCGGACTTCTACCCACGGCATCATTCCATCTGCTAGTGCATGCCCACCTGCGTTGTCTCCTTGTTGTTTTTTGGCGGTGAAGGCAAGGACAATACAGCAGTGCAATGCCAAAATACATGTTCAGCTGGAAACCAACAACCGAAGATGGTTGAAGGCAAGATGGTTCCATTCAAGCTTCAACCTACAGCCATAGAAGCATGCCGCAAAACGTAACAATAGTTTTATTCTCTGCAAAGCCTATATAGTATACGATGTGCAACTACTTTGAGGAGAGTTGCATTCTAGCCAAGTAAGAAGTTGAGCTCAATCAGATTGGTGGAGGGAAACCGAGAAGATGAAGCAGAACGTTTTCCACAACTGTTACAGCACTTGTAAAAGGCGAGCTTGTCATACTTGATGAGGCTGCTGTAGTTGAACTCGAAGAGTTAGTTCCACGGATTTCGGTCTTAGTGCTGCGTTTGTTCAGCTGAGAGCTGTCTTCATGAAAATCACGGCTCCTTATCTAAGTCAGCACTGAGGTCCATCCCGAGTTGACTTAGAATGTCTTTCTAAGTCAACAACATATCAGCCTTTGTCCCCTGTCACTGGGTCAAAGAGCTGCTCCACGCACTATCATTGTAACTCCTGACTTAATCTTTCAAATCCACGAATGAATACATTAATAAGAATAAACGTGTCACCGAGCATGATCATTCTCTACAGTCCGTGCGTTGACACCAATTTGGAATGACTCTTTATGATCTGATCAAGCCGGGGTAAAGACCCACAAGGTGAGGATTACACGCATATCGCATTGATCTAGAATTTAAGTAAGGCCGAAGCCCCGTTACTTTGGGTCATCTTCATTTCCATCGCGAAGTGCAACTCCAACTTACGCATGTGATTGAAATAATAACAACTTTGGGGGGTTTCAATGTATGCGATCAAGGTTCTATGTAAAAACGTAACTTACGTTACATGAATGTCTCAAACGTATTACATTCACTGCTATGCGAGTGACAAGTTAAGGCAAAAAAGGAGCTGACTGTTCGGTAGCTTTGATTGCTATGTGTAGTTCTCCGTAAACTCAATAGCTGTCATGACGGTGCGCGGATTTGAATAGTGTGGAGATCCGAGAACCCGGTTTTCAAGTGCGTAGGGTTAAACGCTTCCAATTAAAAGTGCCCAGTCGCTGCTTTGAAAACTAACCGCCAACAACTACCGTCTACATACGACTGAAACATGGCTAGGGAGTGAATTTAGACCTGAACCTTGAATTATTCTGTAGCTATTATAATACTTATATGTTAGGCTCCAACTCTACTACGTTTAGTTTACAATTATATAAAGGCTTGTTACCGAATTTTACTGCAGGGAGTTTCATATCAGCTCTGTACAGCTTATTTATAGTACACCTTATCACTATGTTACATGCATGTGTGTCATGCCAGTTATTTTATGTGAAACTGTCGAGCAAGTACTGCTTTATGAGTAACAATATAAGGTGAAGAAAAAACCTGGTCTGTTACTTTTACCTCAGTGTGCAACTCCTCAACTAAGGTAACTCTTTGGACGATAAGAGGTTTGAATCTTATGTGAAGCCGGGTGCCGGGGAAGTGGGCGGGTAGCGCTGAAAACAAAATACAACATGGGTAGCGCTGTTCAAAATATGAGTGTAAACCTATCCACGATGGCTACAGAAGGGGGTAACTTCCGTATGGAGTGCGGTTGAAAATGGACGGTGTCGTATGTACCCCGTTTAAGCAATATGTGCAGCCGGTTATGTTTGACACAAAACGGTTATTTTCATAAATAGACAATTTCATGTACTTTTTGTTACTTGGATTTTATGAAACCCTCTATTGCTACATAAATAGAAAACTTCATGAAAGTATCTCTAGAGTGGAAGAGTTGAAACTCCTAATTCTGTGCACCAGGTGACGATCTAGGACAAACGGTGCAGCGTAGATCCACGAGACATTAAGGGAGACAGTCACTGAAGATTTTTGCAAACTTGGGATAACTTGAAATGCAAAGTTTGGGGTACTGTTGAGTCATCTATTTGCTGAGATTTGAGCTTGTTAACTGGAAGACTTTGTTTAACTCCTTCAACTTTTATCTGCCGTATAATACCTTCTCTCTGCAAAGAGAACACGTAGAGTGAGGAAAACGGAGTCGCCGATGCCTGTGTTAAACAGGTATGCTAGAGACAATAGAAGGTTTGACGTTGAGTTGAATGTGTATTGAAGGAGGTTGGAGTGAGAAGAAGCACTTCAATCAAACAACGTGGTAGAATGACCTCCCATATGGAGAAAGCTGTTCATTTTTAGTTGTTTCACCTGAAAAGAATGACCTCCCATGATGTTTGTTAGTAAGAGAATACGTTCGATTAGACAAAAATTCTCGTTGAGTACTCCCCGCCCATTGATTCATGACTAGCAAGCATAGCATATTGCATGCACATTGAATACTAAAACTCAAATAATTATGGCATGCAATTCTTTTCGTGCCGAAGGGCACGAAAAGAATATTTCATCTGCCATGAGATTTACCGCACACACACGATTGAAGATGAGGAATGGACATAAGCATCACTTTAGTCTACGTGCCCAAGTGTAGTGTTTTATTTGCTACGATACAGCTAGGTGTTCGTGTCCTATATACATCGAGTGCAGTACACTGACAGTGAGATATGCTTCAAATTCGAATGTTTCTTTCGCATGTGTTTCAATAACAATACTGCTTCAGAAAGGTCGGACGAGAGCGCAATCAGCGCGTTTAAGCGTAGGCAAAACTCAATCTTCAACGTTCTAGGGCTTTTCTGAATGCAGAGGCTTTGAATCAAATCGCATTCGCAGGCATGAACTCCAGGTGCAAGTAACTCGTCTGCACCCAGCACCCTCCTGTTCACAGCTCTACTTCACGGACTAAATGCGGCATCCCATTTTCCACAGCATGTTACAGCACTGCTTTTCACCTTGGAGCCTTTCGCGCTTCATACCAAACCATGATGCTTGACGATGAGATGGATAGATTATTCGAACCTTGTGGCCTGGTCCAATCTGGCCTCCATCCCGGACGACGACACCGCCTGTTGCTCTTGGTTGGACTCTATTCCAAGAAACGGTTGAGCGTCAGGGAATCTATGGTGGAGCGAGGAGAACGATGATACATTCCTTTCGATTAACTACACCTCATGCAACAATGGTGTATAGATACCCTGGCTTCTTAAAATAACATGAACAAAACGACCGGATTTCTTCGAAGGGTAGTGCCCAGTTTCAGTAATTGACTGTCAAAATATTATACTCCACGTAAGGACTGACAGGCCTCACAACCTCATTCGAAGGAACTTTCAACTATATTCGAACCAAGCTCAAAGTGGGTCCTGACTCGAGTCTCACACGATTCCATTGAATAGAATGCATGTCGGATAAAACGCATCTGTCCTATGACCAAAACTTAAGCGGAAGAAATAATCATGTTGAGAAGAAATGAAATAACTGAAACTTAGAACTGGTCAATATTGAAACGTATTTAAAAGATGTGGACGATGAAACAATGGAAGCATTAAATTTCCTATCTCTTTCGTGTTTGCGCATTCTGTAGAGAGGTGCCGCGGTCCATCTTGAATATGATAGAATATGATAGAAATCATGAACTAAGTATATCGGGAGCTGATTACAAGTGATGTTCCCTAGAGGAAAAGTACGACGTTGAGGCTTGATACACATGCCTTAACAGTTGAAACTACAGACTGTAGATTTTCATGATGGTTTCCTGCAGCTTGCTTGCTTGGGCCGTCGCCTTGTACAGTTGTTGTTGGTCAATGGTTCTAGTCGTGCTCGTTTGGTGCAGCGTTCTAATCTGGAATTGAGTTCCATCCTTTCCAAATGATACGGACCTTGCCGTCAGGTGCAGAGTCTCGATGCAATCTCAAGTCCATTCGTTCTATATATACTAGCCATTTCATTATCACTGTCCTAGCTAGATTTGTTACGTAGAGACAAGTCAGATTGGAGAAGCATCGTATACCGCCAGATGGAAAGCACATGAGGCTAAAAGTATCGATGCAGTCGAGATTTCTCAATGTAGCTGCTTGGCGAAGACTTGCTTTTTATGAACAATGGGATGGTACGCAGCTTCAGTCGGGCCATGAACAAGCAGTACCCATGTGTTTTCAATGCAACAGTTACTCCAGATGTTACATGCTCCAGCTGCAGATTTGAGAACAGTATTGTACATTTAACAGTAAATCACGCGGGTAGATGATTGAATTCCAACTTTAGATTGAGCTGAATAGAAGTATTGGGTTGTCCACCCGAGTATGTCGTGTAGACATAACTTCAGGTATGATGGAAAAGTTGGTGAGTGCCCACAGTTCCACAAATGATTTAATGTCCAGAGAACCAGTGAATAACGGTATCCGACAAGTATATATCTGCATTGTGCGAAATCCGGTCAAGAAAACGTTACCAAACAAGAGCATATGGAGATCGAGCCGCATTCATTTATCAAAGTAGTTAGAATTCTACACCCTGCTGGTCAAGATAGTTGAATGCCTACAGATGACATAGGTTGAGATCAAATACTAATATCTTCACCAGGGAGCAGATGAGACATCTAAAAACTTATATTCAATGGCATGATCAAATGGTCCTTCATTTTGACCTCTTACAGGGTTAGATGATTTGTCCCGAGCCTAGAGTTTCAGTGCTTCTGTTCTCGCCGGTGGCTTTCTGACTCGGAAAGACAAGTAAAAGAGAAGAGACGGGTTCACAACGTGTGCACATTCTCTGTTTTACTCATGGACCTAAATTATTGTCCTGTTCAAAACCCTGAATTTAGAACTCTAAACCAATAAGCGGACAATGGTTCTTAGAAGGAAGTCTCGTATGTACTTGGAGCCGAAGAACCCCTCTGCAAGCCGCCATTTGTGATCATCGAAACCTAAGTTCTCGATAAGAGTGACGCAATATGCTGAGGAGCTTCTGATTAATGTATAGCAATCATTCTCTTCCACTTAGAGAATTTCATGTGGGTTATAGATAATGTACGACCTAAGAACCCCACTGGTAATCATATGATTCGCTTCTTACGGAAAACTGATCATCAGTAACACCATTAATTGAACACTTCACATTACGAAATTTTTTATTTATCTTTGTGTGTGTGTATATATATATATATATATCTTTGTTTCTATAGAAAAATACCATTTCTGACAATTAAGAGCTCTTAATGCCTTTGTCGGTTTTCTAACCAGATATAAGCCGAAATGACGGTAGATGACGTCCCTAATATCATATAGTCTGATCGAATATAATACAGCCAAGTATTCCATGACTTGCATCTGCGTATCCAGACAAATCAGATAAATACATAATTGTGCTTCAAGGATCTACCACTCTTGTACTATCAGAGTTGAGCTTGCTATATATCTCACACCTCAGAAGGCCAGTTTCAGAGTTCTCAGCCCAAGTTTAGAGCAGATCTGCACATTCAGACTTCTTTTACTACTTAAATCTGACCTTTAGATAACATGACGGCAGTTCTGAGCAGTTACAATCCTCTCAATTCCATGGGACTGAATGTCTCATGCGAGAAGAAGGTAGGATCACCTCAAACCGTACTTGAGATTGTGGAGAATCTTCAATATGGCGGATATGAAGAAGTACAGCAGAAGTATGGAGCAGGCAAGGACCATCGGCCCACACTGATGCACAATGCATATGCTGAGCTTCCAGTCATAGATCTTTCCAGAGCAGTTTCCGAGAGCGATGTACTGTCCAAAGAATTAGGTGACGCAGCTGCACAATGGGGAATATTCCAGATTGTGAACCATGGCATTCCTTTGGAGACGATACAAGAGATCGAAGCTCAAGGCCTTCAGTTCTTTAGATGGCCTACTGAGCGGAAGCTGAAGTGTGGAGGAGGGTACACCCCTATCAGTGCAGAGGAGCCAGATTCGAGTCTGCACTGGGCAGAGATGATGATGATAAGCCCATGTCCTTACTGCGAGAGAGTCAAGTCCACGCTCGACGATGCGCTATCTGTCATCTGGCCAGAAGGCAATGCCGAGCTGAGGTAAGCTTGTTCTAGTTAGAGGATTGAATGTGTCCTCTTCCACAGACCGATGCAAAATATGCAGCAGGGATTCCTAGTTCTCACATGCTTTCTGTGGTTCTTCATTCTTATATTCCGCCGATAATACTTAGTGGTGAAAACACTCAAACACGTCAGACTAGATGGTTCAAGACCCGCAGCTGCTCATGATGTAGATCTGACATATTGCAGAGATGCACTGGTCGTATTTCAAAGGGGCCTCGAGGAAATCAACAAACAAGTTTTATAACTCATTGCACAGTACTTGGGACTAAAATCCGACTCATTTTCGCAGCACTTCGAAGCTGAAAAGTCTCCAACTTACACTTTGAGATGGAATTATTATCCGACCTTCCCAAAGCCCTCTGAGATTCTCGGCGCAAACGACCACACAGATCCTGTTTCTCTCACAATCCTCATGCAAGATAAAGTGGGAGGTTTGCAGATTCGAAGGGATGGCCGCTGGTATGGAGTCAAGCCCATTGAAGGTGCACTCGTCGTGAACATCGGCGACTCTTTGCATGTAAGAACTCAAACTCACAAAATCATTATTCTTTCATTGTACTGAGAGAGAGAGAGAGAGAGAGAGAGAGGCGGGGAGCCCTTCATTTGAATCATTCATGAGGAACTAAAATAATTCAGATTAATTTATTTGACCCATCGTTGTGGCGCCTGCATGTAGGCTTGGACAAACAGCCGTCTGAAGAGCGTGTACCATCGAGTCGTAGTGAACAAAGACGTCGATCGTATTTCGCTGGTGGTTTTTGTCAATCCAGACAAGAGTATCCTTATCTCAGCGCCAGATGAGCTCATTGATGAAGACCATCCGCGTCGCTATAAACCATTTGCCTTCAAAGAGTTTGTGGAGAAATTGATGGATGCAAGATACAGTCCCAGAGAAGCTGGCACACCTGTCAACGATGGTGTTCGCATTCTTGACCATTTTAAGATTCAGAACTAGCATGCGTCTACGGTAATTGTAGAACATTAAGAAAAGCATAGATCCTCTTTTCTCTGAGGTTGCGGCTGCAGGAGCATATTTTGTTCAGTACGTGCATGTGCTTAGAAATGTTGTTGCAAGTACGAGGAACGTGAGGTAGATATGTACAAGCGAACATCTTATTCCTCATCGTTTGTCTCATTGATTGTGAGCCCAAAATAAGGAACAAGATTCCACTGAGAATTTTCAGCTCCAAATCTGGTGGTTTTCCCTTCCCAAGGGTGACTATTTTAAAAAAATAATCCATAACTACTATCCAATAAGTCAATAAAAAAGAATTTACTGTTTAGAAGAGGAGGAAATTTATGTTTCTTACAAGGTAGCTGAGTGTGTTTTTCTCAAGTCCTTTCAAAGTCTAGGAGCTCCTGCTAAAATTAATTGCGGGCGTGGAGGTTAGAACTGAGCTTAATGATGTTCCAGAGAAAGATTCCGCGACAGGTCTTAGGATGCAAATACTTGTTGTCTATGTTTTCGGATATTATGGTGCCTTCATGAAAGTAACCCGGGGCTCTAAGCGCTTGCTTATTCCATCCTTAATTCCGTGAAGGAAGCGTCCTTACAGAAGAACTTTCCTCATCCTGAAATCGATCACCTTATACCAGGAGGCGAGCCCGCTCTTATGTTTGAAGCTGCAGTTTAGACGCGAACATAGGGAAGTCGTAAGGTGGCCTCGCTTGTTCACGGAAAAGGTTTAGGATTTTCATGAGTACTTTGGGCTATTTCTGCTGTAATGGTCCAACGTTTCTAAAAATAGTTGAGAAAGAAGTCGCGTAATGGAAAAGTTATAAATATTTTTTACCGTTTTCTCTTACCGATCCAATATTAGGTGTCTAAAATATTTTTTTAAGTTCTATTCTCTATAGAAGAAACTTTTAATCCATGTTCACTCTTTGCTTATCTTCCCAAAAAATCTGAGCTTCCAAATAACCTTGTGCAGTGACAAACAAAATATGCACCATTGTTAAATCTTTTGATAATCAAGTTCAGGGCTTCACGTTAACAAACTCAAATTTTTTTGTTTTTTATTAGAAAAAACAAAGACCTCCGCGGTCGTGGCATAGATTGGGTATAATGCAAATCATTATGGACCTTGATATTATGTTATTGGTTGTTATGGTGTACTTAGGACTCCCTGGTCTTTAATTTAGAGCACAGCTTTGGACGAACGAGGGAGCAAATGTATGCATAGGATGCACAAGTTTTGCACAAGATTCTGATGCTAAGAGGGTTTTGAAGGAGAGCAACATTGTCTAAGTTTGTAGAGATCTGTTGTGGGTGTTGGTTTTATTTTTTAATTAGAAATAAGGAGTGTTGCTGCCCAAATCCTTGTTTTTAACTTCGAATTCGGTGACAATCAATTTCATTTCAGATGGTTTGGGTTGCTTTTACCTAGTGGAAATTGGAGGATTTCATCTTCCTTGACAAGGAAAAAAAGAGGGTTCTGTGGGTTGTGTCAATTCAGTGCAGATTGAATTTGCATTACTCGATCTGCAATGCATTGACACAACTTCAATACAAATCCAGACCACTCGTACCTAGTGAGCTTGTGGGATGTAAAAGAAGAACATGTTGTTGGCAGTTGTTCGCATACAGTAGACTTTCCCTAAATGCAACACCTTGGGAGTAGCATCCCTTGTTGCATTTATGGAGGGTTTTTATTTATGTAGACTATCTATAACCGCAACTGACTTAGAATTACAGTTATGAAGAGTTTGGTACTTGGATTTATATAAAAACGTTGTACTAAGTGCAATTTTAATTTCTGAAGTAAAATTGTTGAGATAATTTTTTAAATATGAAAAAATATTAATAAAAATAAAATTCAGTTAATATTTATTTGTCTTTAAAAAAATTATTTAAATAAAATCTCATCTTCCTCTATTGTTAGACAAGTTGCTACAAGCTCATGATTAAGATTACAGTCAGGGAATTATGGGTCTACTTCAATCACACTTTGCGTTATTCTAGTGCGCTCTATGTGTCTAGATGTGATGAATTTATCATTTATCTTTGAATTCATTTTTTTTAATATCATAGATTTTGTTTACTAATCATTTTGCTTTTATTTCTGAGATGATGCCTGAAGTACACTTGGGATGATTGTTTAGTACATTGTAAGGCTTCAGTTCCATTGAGAAGATTTTGTGTTGTAAATTGAAAATATTTGAATGATTCAAACTGATATTTTCATCATGATATTCAACTCAAATAATATTTTCCTAATTTTTTTTAATTTTTATTGCAAAAGTTTGATGATAAGATTTAATGACCCTCTAGAGATCTTATAAGATCGAGTGTAATTCTAATTTTTTAATGTCGCATCATTTATATTTTGTGTTAAGATATTTATTAAGAGTATTTGAATTATTTTTATACAAATACTCTTATTGATAGTTAGAAATCTTCGACTCCATTCTCATTAAGCATACTTCTTAGAGTATGACACATCCATATTATATAATTTAGTATATATTTTGTTCAAGAAAGAGGTTATTTTATACATAGCATATAAAAAAAATACTGATGAATTATATATGATTGAAGGCAAAATTTCTTAAATTTTTGCAGTTTTATCTTTTGCACAAACCTTCATGTTTAAGAGGGTTTTGCATGCCATAATCTAAAACTAGAATTTTTTAAAAAAGATAATTAAATAAAAATAACTTATGGTCAATACTATGAACCCAATGTGAAGAAGATAGATTTAAACAATGTTTGAACTTAGAGATATGACATAAAAAAGTGCTATGAGTTGTTTATAAATATAATATTTTTTTTTGAAAAAATTTAAATACGAGATGATTAATAAAAAACCTTTCCATGTAATGCTAGCATGTTAAACAAATAAGACATACACAATAGACATAAATTTATTAATGATAATCTAAATTGAATATATTTCATAATGTGTGTCAATATGGGTTATAAATACATCTTTAGTTCCCTTCAACGTTGTTTTTGAATCTGAACTCGCATCTTTATGATTATTCTGGATTCATTGTACTATTTTTATTTTTTATTTTTTTAATTCCAATAGGTGCTAAAATTTTTCAGGTTTCGTATCAAATTTTAGAATAATTTTGGTTTGATTTTTTTTTGGACCTCCTTTCACATATATCAAATTCACTCATTAAGTTTAAAATGTATTATTTTAAAAATTGTGTAGGCGCATAGATAAATAGATCATTGTAATGATTTTTGTTTGTTTTTGGGATTAATTTAGCTATTTTTCACACTTTGAATATCGCAACAAATATAAATTTGAAGATTAGGGGCAAAGAGCCAAATATGGGATTTGAAGGAGTGAAGAAAAGAAGTGGCTTGGGAGGTGGAATGCAATTAAGGGTTTTGGCTTGAAGGGGAGTTGAAAAGTTCAAGTTTGTCATGAGAAAAGTATCCCAGACTATCAAAAAAATGTAGGAGTGTGAATTATAGAGAAAGTCAAAGTTGAAGAGTGAAATTGCTAACGCAAGGGCATCAACTGAATTATTAGCTAGCTATCATGAAGAAGAAGATCCACACGGGTTCGTGGACAAGGGAGGTGATCAAGCTACATCCAAAAAAGCTACCACAAGGGAGATGGAGACCTTTGATGCCAATTCTAGAGTGGACACAAGAGGATCTTTTGAGATTGAAGAATATTGAAGGAGCTGCATTCATGTCATGATGATGGGACTATCTGCCCAGAATTGGATTTGAAGGGATCTGTGTTATCCATTGGATTTGACTAGACAAGGAGACGTAGTTCGACCATGAGGACCACAAATGTGTACAAAATAGATTTGATTAAGGATGAATTTTGGAGGAAAGTCATCTTTATATTGAAGTAGTTTTTTTTCATCCTTGATCTATATAAGTATACATAAGGTCCAAATAGTGAAGGGCTTCATGGGAAAGTTTATCACAATCAATTGGGGTGAAATCTTCATCATGAATGTGAAAGGTGATGACATAGTGGTACATGGAGGAGAAGGGAGGAGTTGTCTGGTTGTCTTCTTTTTTGGTTCACATGTATTCAAGGGAGGAATGGATCATTCATAAGGAGAGGAGGTTGTATTAACAAGAATCAAGATTTTCGGAGAAGGAAGTGGACATTGAGGAGGTGAGTAGGGGATCCATGAGAAGCTTGCCAAGATCCATTAAAGGAGATATAGCTTCACCGAAGTGGAGAAAGAGTTCGTGTCAATGCCCTTAGAAGAGTTGAACAGGGTAATGCAAGACATGGAGTAAGATGTCTTTGGCAAAGGTGGCTAAAGTCATTGAAATGTTGTGTCAAGTGCCATTTCAAGTTTGATAGGCCTAGTATAAATGTATCAGGCAGCAAAAACTAACAAATGTTAGAACCAACAGGTTCACATAATTCATGTTTAGAAAACAATAGATGAAGGAAAGATGAATGGATGTTTAGTCAAGAAAAGACATGAATCCTTGCAAGAAGGGAGAGATTTATCTCTCTGTTGTGTTGAAAGAAGTGAAACATGTGTCATTGCTCTCCTATTGTCAATGAAAGAAATCATTTGTGTTGATATTTTTGAGTCACTTTTGAGTCCATTGATACATGTATCAGTTTTCTGATGTTGTTTAGAGAATAAACACATGTATCACTTCTTTGTTGATTTTCATCCAATTCTTACATTAAAAATACCATCAAGAAAAGTGTTGTATGTCTTATTTCTATTTCATAGAAATCAGGCATGTAACATTTTTATCTAAATGGACACCGTTTGTAAAAAAAATACGGGATATAGAGAATTGAAAAAGGCTAATTAAAGCTAATGTTTTAAATAACTAGATTACCAACATCAGATTATCTATATGGAGAGCTGAAGGTCTAAAAAACTGAGTTTTAGTATTTTTATTGCACTCCTAAGGCTATGTAAGTCTAGGTTGGGTTGGTTTGACCCTTTTGATGGATGTTTTTTAGTTGAATGATTGTTAGTTATGTTTCCTATGATTTATATACCTCCATCTTACCTTCTTGTTTTTGCTAGTGCTTTGTTATTTGGAGTGTTAGTACAACTATGTGCTCTGAATAGTGAAGTTAGATTTGCAGACTAGTCATACTATCTTTCTTTCTACTCAAAGAAACAAGACTTGTGAGTGCATGTGATGATGATAGGTTTTAGGTTGTCCTTGTGTTAGAAACTTGCGGTGTCATGTACCTTTTGTTGTGATTTTCAGTTCCAGTTGGGGACCTTTTGCTAATACAGTTATAGAGTTGATTCACTTGTGTCATAGTGGGATTTTTTGGAGGTTTCAAACGAGAGACTGCTAGGGCTAGTAGTGGATGCACCCATAGTAGAGTGTGCTACCAACCTTGGTAGCACTTAGTGCTATGGGTGCATCTCACCAACCATTGAGGTTTACAAAAGATTCTGATTTGATGTTAGAGAGTGACAGATCTCATCATGGTCATATCTTGGAGTGTGTCCCTACACCATTATTGTGGAACATAAATGATATTTATGGGATCACGAAGGGTTCCACACAATATTCAAGTATATTGGGTACCATTGAGTTGGATAAATTCATTCAATAGTTTGACTCATGGTGCAATTTGCAACTCATACTCAACTTTTTGTTGTTTAGTTTATTTATGGATTGAAAGGGACTATTCTAGGATTTGGAGGGTTTTCCGATAGATGATTATCATGAATTTTGGCATGAACATCATGAGGAGATTGAGTTTTAAAAACAATAATGGTCTACAAACTATATCTCTATTACTAGTAGAGTGTTTGGTGTGGTGAGTTCATCTTCTCAACCTATGCTCTAGAGGAGTGTTTGTAGGGGCATAGTTTGGCTGTTTAAGTATAACTTTTCATTTTTGAAGAAGAAACAGGGATATTCAATCATTTGAGATCACGATGAATAAAAATTTGATGAGTTAGTGAAGAGTTAGTGAAGAAGTTCAAAGAATGAGTAAGAAGAAAACAACAATGTTTTCAACATTTTCATTAGCAATCCAGAGTATGAATTCTTGAGAGCAAATTGAATTGACAGAATGTGAATAAGCAAGAAAATACGATGAAGAAAAAATTGCATACCATCTCAGTTGTGAGAAAGTCTATTCGGTTCATGATTGCCAAGAAATTACTAGCAAGACGAGTGAGACTTTTGATACCGTTGTCAGAGTCGATCTCGAAGTATGCATTTTGCTTGAAGAAGTTGGAAGTAGGTTCTTGTCATCACGTTGGGATTTTATGTGTTAGAAGTTGTGTGAAAAAGTTCGCAAAGGTAAAGCATTGTATCAAATCAAAACAGAGAACGACTTCAATTATGGAATGCAGTGGTATGGGCAAAGGTGTTAGGCCAAGACTATGAGTAAGAGAAAGATGGACCCAATTGGGAGGGTTTAGCTCTATACACATGATTCAATTTTGATAAGACAAAGTGGTTTGATTAGAAGGAGCAAAAGGGGATGAATGGATAAAGAATTGATTTGATTAAGAATCACTTTAGAATCAAGATTATCGTTACATTGAATTAGGTGTTTGCACCTCATTAGACAACTTATGTGAATATGCATAAAGTACGGATCATTGAAGGCTTTGTTGGAGGTTTGATCAAAGTTAATTGGGGAGAAATGTTCACCATGAAATTGCACTCAATGATGAAGAGACTATAAAGGGTAGTCTATGTGTATTTCTTCATGATGCATATGTATTGAAGGATGGGTTGGTTGAGTCATAAGGAGAAGGAGTATCAATTGGAGTCCGGATTGTTAGATGAAGACTTGCATGTTGAAGATGCAAGCAACAATTTGCAACGAAGGTTGTCAAAGTCAATGCCGGAAGAGGAGGTCACCTTGCATACTTGCAAGGAGGAAATGTCTTTGATGGTGATGGGTCAGTGGGATTAACAAGGATGCGCACTTAAAGTCATATTGTGGAAATCATCAAAGAATCTTTATCGAAGAGGAAGAAGTAGAAGATGGCCAAGAAAGCAGAGGAGCATGTATAAAGGATGTATTGGTCAAAGATTAAAATGACAAAGGAGAAAGCAACTGCATAGCCTTTGTCATCATTTCTTCAGCTTGCTCAAAAGCTCAAGACGGTGGTAGTATAAGTTTTGATGGAATTGGGGGAATTAGCTTCATATTACATTCATGAATGGAATCCTCAAGAAGATGGCTACATGAACATAGTTCGCATCATGAATTGAATAGCGATGAGGAATTAGAACTATATTCAAATAATTGCTCAGCTGATGGAAATTGTGGATCGTCTTATAAAGAAAAAGCATGAAAAGAAGAAAGAAACAAAGGAGTCAACGATTGCATATACTGAGATTTGCCATATCAAGGAGCAGAAATCAAGTTTGTAGAGCAGAAAAATGAGACGTTGAAGGAATAGATGTGCAAGTTGAAGCTATGCTTAGATCAGGTGGATATCGTGCGACTTGCAAGACTGAAGTCCCTTACGAGCTGATGCTTCCACTAACTCTTTGCTTGGTATGATGAGGTAGACACACAATGGTTGGGAAAGTTGACTACTAAAATGAAAAATCCATGCGATTCCAAGGATTGAAGGAAGGAGATGTATAAAACAATCGACAAGGAATGCAAGGAATCAATGCAAATGCATAGATTAGAAATTGCAGTTGACATTTAGAAGATGCAATTGGGAATTGATGGATTCACTCGGGAGATTGAGATGTGATCGGACAATCCAATGCCTAGCCAAATTTTTATGAAATAATGATATGTGTAATTGACAATTAGAATAGTGAGGAGTAAGAGTAGTATAAAAAGTAGTTCAACAAAGGATTGAGGGTCACATTCTCATATTGAATGACTTATTTAATGACATGATGCATGTAAAAAGATATCATGCACCAAGAACACAGAGTTTGTTATCAATTCTCAAAAAACATCTAACACATAGGGATATTTTACCAATGCATGATAGAAAACCTCTTTAAATTTAAATTTGTTCAAGTTAAAGGTCAATTTAATCTTTTTGGGATCATGTAAAATACCATTTTTTTTTGTGATTTAAAGACAAATTTAGAATTTGGTTGCACTAATTGTGGTTGATCAAGATTGGTTGGACATATTTTTTCCATCAGCAATTGTAACACTATGGGTAATGACACCTCTCTTTGCTTTATATACTAGAGGTATGGAAAGAATTTAGAATCCATGGTAGCCATGTGTGGGCGAGATGCATCATTCTCTCATCTTAGCCAAATTCTAAAAAAAAATCCACCAAATTAATCTACTCCACCATTGCATGGTTGCCAACTCCTTGTGTATCCATGCAAGTCAAAATTGTCTTTTGCTTTTTGGATCATATGTGTTATTGTTTTGTCGTTTAATTATCTATTGGGTAATACAGGATTGGATAAACTAATTATGTTTAACCAAGATTCGTTACAACAATTGAGAAGATGCATGTGATAAAGCCAACATAGACCATAAACTTGTAAAGATAATGTAGAAGAAAACATCTTTTTCACTCATGCACTACACAAAAAGATGAAAATTTATTCACCAATAACCAAATGTATGATGTCATGTCGAGCAAGGTATTGCGCCCCCATGAACTAAATATCTAGCAGCAAGGCTTGCTAATATCCTCAAACCGCCAACAATGGTAGAAAATATGTGTATTGAAACCAACTATGCCACATGACTTAATAAAACATCTCTTGCAATTTCATCTTGTTGCACATATAAGTATCAATGTATTCGGCAACTAAATATCTAGCGGCAAGTCTTGCTGATATCCTTGAACCGCCAACAATGGTAGAAAATCTGGATATTGTCATCAACTATGCCACATGACGTAATGAAACATCTCTTGCAATTTCATCTTGTTTCACATACAAGTATCAATGTATTTGTATGCCAAACTACAAAACAACAACCAAACATGTGCTGATCCCTCCAAACAGATGCAACACACATATGCCCTCCTCTTGATACTAACAAGCAATAGGTGTTGTATCTAAGGTGACAACATAGTGGGAGTGGGAATAATCTCCTTTGTCTCTTCCATCTCTAGAGCAAAAAACTCATTACAAGCTTGATGTATGAGCTGATTTGCCAATTGTTGTAGCTACATACATGAACTACCTTAGTGAAAGTCAACCCAAAGGTCATAGTAATGATACTACATCAATAACTACATTATCAAAGGGATCACAACGTCAAATGTTGGATCATGCTATAGACCTAAACTGATTGACATGGATTTGAACCTTGGAGTGGCTTAGTAGAGATGCATGTGCTCCATAGGTGTGACTGCAAGATCTTTGTTGAGCTCTTTGTCTACCAAGATGATGGAGCAAACGCTAGAGTTGAGAAGTGACATGATCCTTGATCTTATTGGGATGTCACAGAAGGGGAGGTGCATTCTACTTTTAATATAGTTGGAGCTTTTTGTGTGGAGCAAGCGCGATTATTACTGCCAAACTTTATAACAAAACTCAACAAATTAAAACTAGTACGGCTAGAGTTGTTCACACTGAGCTAGTGGGGTGGTATGAGATAGCAAAATAAGCTTTCTACTTAAGAGATTGTTGTTTAGAAACCATATACTATGTCAACTACCTGTATTGTTGATGGAGAGAGATTTGGGATATTGAGACTTGTCCCAAAGTGAAATGACTAGAAAAACCTACAATGTGGAGGTTTTTCAAGAGTTCATAAACTATTTAGCCTTTAGTATAAGGATTTAGGCTATTAGAAGGGATCTGGTATACTGATTGATTTGACATCTGATGCATCAATCCTCCCTCGTCCTTATCAATACATTAATATGGAGAGAGATTTGATCAAAAGTATTTGTAAGAAACTTCTTGAGGTTGGATTAGTGTAGATATTATATGGAGAGTAAAAGTCTAGTGTGGTGATATCAATCAATTATAAAGATTGACGGATATATGATGACTATCAATCTATCAATTGACAGACAAAATCAGACCGATATATTATGCCTACACTTGAGGATATTTTTGATGGGGTTGGACATCCAAAGATTTGTAATACATTGGATTTATGAGAAAAACATTATCAATTATAGATTCAAGATGAGGATAAAATCAAGATGATCTTTTGGGCAAATGATTTGCAAGGCAAGGATGTGTTTTATCATTAGAGTTTCTTAACTTTTAGATTGAAGAATACATCTGAGAGGTTTAGATGGTGATGAAAAGAATCCTAGTCAAACTTCATTGGGTCCATAATTACATCGATGATATTATGATATACAATGATAGAGCATGAGAGACATTTGCATGAGGTATTTGAGAAATTGATAGCTCATGGCATCAATTTGCATCCTAGACAGTTCTCTCAAGAGCAAGTCGTGTACTTGATTTTAAACATCTTCCCTGTTACTGCTGATGAATGTGAATCAGGAACAATAATGTTCTGTAAATTTCAAAGACACAGAAGACAACGCTCTTGAGTTGTTTAAGGCTCCTGCTGATGAATGTGAATCAGGAACAATAATGTTCTGTAAATTTCAAAGACACAGAAGACAACGCTCTTGAGTTGTTTAAGGCTCCAAAGCATTCATAAAAACTCACGAGCTCACAACACTTGAAATAAATCTCCCTTCGCCGAGGCATATGCATGTACGTTGGATTGAGGTCCAAACCATGGACAAAGGATTTAACCAAAGCATGCCGAGTACCTGATGATGGTAGATGCAATCTTTCATATCCCAAAACCCTAAGATGTGAATAGGGTGCAAGCATTCCTTGGACTTGCAAAATTTTATCGTTGATATGTGCTAGGATTTAGTACTATTCCCAACGCCTTGACAAAGCTAACAAAACTAGATCAAGAGTGGCATTGGGGTTGCTCAACATAGAGATAATTTGCATTTAGTAGATTCTAGAGCTTTAGAAACAATTTCAATTAAAAATCAAATGATATCACTTGCTCCTTATCTTCCATGCAAAGTTTTTACACTTCAACCCTATACAAATTCAATTTCATGGGTCACATTTCACACTTTCAATATTCATAACATGCAAAAATCCAAAATTAAAACCAACATTTATGGAATTTAATAGTGAATCAATTCTAATTGATGACTACAATGAGCTACTAGGTGAGAAATACAAGTTGGTTGGTTTTTGATGACTCAATGACACAAAAATCAACCAAATTATGCATGTTTATTTAGATCAAGTTCAAACCTGAAATTTGTAATTGTAACTCATGTGGTAAAATTTTAACATGTTTTGCATTGTTTGGCTTTTTTTTTCCTTTATCATGTATCATTTAATGATCAAATGTCAATCTCAAATATTGAATTAAAAAAAAAATATTTATACATGTTATCATTAATCTTAAATAGTTTGATTCCTTAATCAATCCAATCACAAAAATTGTTTAGTACTTTTCACATAAGAGATATTACATATTTATAATCTTGATATATTTCAAGCTATTGTACACCAAGTATATGAAAATTAGTTCTAATAATTTTTTTGTTTTATACTCTCTTAACCATAACATTAAACCATCATGATCAACAAATGCGTTAAAGCTCTTTACATCTAAAATCCCCGAGTATCAAAACGATTCTAACTTGAAATAGATTTCAAGTTAGAATCCTTTTGATACTCGGGGATTTTCTACAAGATGATGAAAATTTCCTTGGACTTGCAAGTATTCACAACAAGATAAACATCAAGGAAACACTTCAAATGAAAATGTGGATCATCTTTCAATGCAACAACTTGTCATTTGGAAGTGCATCAAATTTAGGTCATTCCTCTGCCACAATATTGTACAAAAAGATGTTAATTCTAAAATTTGCACAAGGTTTCTTTTCATCCAAAAATTTTGCACACTTGATATTAATATTTCTTCATGGAAGCTCCCCAAATTTTTCTTAGCAATGTCAACACATCTTATATGTTACTTTCACACATAATGGTAATAAGATTTGTTTCTTATATCATGAGTTGCAAGATGATGAAATGAATGTTTACACCAAATGTAACACATTAAACCCAACATGATGAAGCAACAATTAGTTGTTGAGATCATAAAGTCTATGCATTTCTACATAAAAAGATTATATCTTAAAATGCTTAGGTTCTTGGAGATACAAACATGACAATATTGAATATCCCAAATGGGAATTTTTTTTTGAACACAAAATATCTTGATCATTAACCCCTCACGATGTCAAAAGTTTTGACTTTATTCTATTCAATCCAATTATTGCTCCTTATCTTAAACATGAAATATCTTGATCATTAATCCTCATGATGCCAAAGTGTATGCCATGATCTCCTTTGGACATTCCTCTTTACCTCTAGCTTCCAAAAGGATGTATTGGTATTCTTGGAATACCAATAGGGTATGAGAACTTTGTCTCAATCTATATGGACACAACCCTTGTTGATTATTGTAAATGACTTTCCTCTACTAGGGGATCTGCATGTGACATTTGATACAGTCTCCTCTAGTATTGCTCGTCAACCCATCTATCTATTTCTCACCTTTCGTCCTTCACCTACATTCCTATCACGCTTGTCACCATTTGATATGAGGATCATGGACGTTTTTTGTGACATCATTGAACCATGAACCTTTGTGAAGATTTGACATTGAAACATACATTTTTGTTAATTTCGTGTGGATGGGTAAATTTATTATTAATGAGTAGATTGTACTTGTAGCATTTTTGACTAGTTTGGCACTCTTAACACTTTTGTTATCCTCCCGGTTTGTGATTACGGATATGCACACCCTTGAAATGTATGCAAAATACACTGAGAGTATCATTTCCCTTACATGCATTATTACGGTATACAAGAGATGTTTTGTCCCATGAATCACGACATGAGCTATGTCCTTTCCCTCTTTACGCACCTATTGAACTAAATATCTACCATCTAACTTATGTACCGAAAATTTTACATTCTCTTTTAGTGAATCTGAACATTCCTGAGACTATTATGGCTCATTTATGCTCTTGCTTTGGCGAGTATGCATACTCATTTACCTCATGCCAAAAAATGTATCAATACTTCCTCACTCGCACGAAATATCTTGTCTACAACAATGAGGTTGCACTTTGGCTTCATCCACCCATTTATATTTTCATTATTCACCAGTAAATGTAATACTACCTTAGATACAAAGGGTTCCATGTGATTCACTGGCCATTCATAATATAAAGAATGATTATCTATGATATAGTTAAGTATGTTTGTTATGGCAAGAGATGATGGATACCTTGCATTGATACAAGGTTAGTATCATATGTAATCTATTTATATTAGAATAAACCTACATTTGGTTCAAGAGTATAAGATTCTTGCTATAGACGTTATGGTTACAAATTCACCCATGACACAATTTTGGAAGGGTGATTATCTATACTTATAGATCAACAAAAAGTGGAGCAACAACAACAAAAGATTCCAAACATATGAATATGCAAAAATATCAACTCTTTGTTACTCTAACATTAGAATTAAGTAAAATTATAAACATAGATTTTGACATGTCCATGATAAAATATACAAAAACTTACCATAGTATATCACATGGATATTTATGATATAATATAATATATTTCAGACATGTATTTATTGTTCTACAATCATGTATAAAATCTATAAAAAAACGATCAAGTAGATGATGATTGTTCAAATGCTCCGATAATATATATACCATTTGATATAATATATAATTCAAATATCATAGATGCACTATAAAATATTTCCCATTGTAAATGTATTAGAATTTTAACCTCTTGGTTTCATCTTCTAATTTTTTTCATATTATTTGGTTTTTTTAAAAATAAAAAATTATTATTTTTTCATAACAAAATACATATGAACAAATAATAAATCTAATTTTATTTTTTTAACAAGACTCATGTATAATATTTCTAATAGATTATTTGTCAATTCAATTCAGCACAACCTTTTTCCTAACCTCAAGACATTATTCCCCGAATTCAATTTTGCATGGATTTTCACTACCTCTAGACAATCACCAACCACTCGACCTAGATTGTGGAGCTCAGTTTCATGCACATACATCTCTTTAATTGCATTATTAGTTTAGGTTTCAAATTTTGCATTTATTTCTAAAATTTCCAAGCTGCATGTTATCGTCTTACCATATATTATGATATATCACTATAGCTATCTCTTCAAATGACTTCTATATATTATTACATTATAATGAAATAGGTGATAAACTTAAGAATAATTCCATTATTAAGGCTCAATTGCTCGTAGTCACGTAGTGCAACGAGTCTATGATTTAATGTATTCCTTGTTAGAAGGAACAGCATTAAGGTTCATTCAAAAGATCCCGAAGCCTTATCTTTTCAAGGCAAAAGACATTTTCAGTCTCAAGAGACAGAATGAACGCCTATTTCAACAAGCCAGCCATCTAACCTCTAGGCAAGTAATTCATCTGTTTATTTTCCTTGGCTATGTTGTCAAGATGAATGAACGTACATGAAAAAACCAAACTGAAATTAATTCGAAAACGTCCAATTCTTTATTTCATCTCGTTGGGTCTGCACAGGACAATTTCGGGAAATACGACCGAACGCACCTGATGTTGAATTCATGGAGGAGGATCGTACCTTCGGATATGAATAGGGAGATAATCCAATCTGCAACTTGCACACAGGCGTTAACTAGTGTACCAACCTCAGTTCGTCAGTTAGATGCGCCTTTTTCACTTTTAATGAGAGGAACCTCACTTCACGTCGATTTGCTCGTTGAATCCCAGTTGGTAACAAAATTCACACAAGCACACCAAGAGCCAACCTCGGACACAACCAATCACGCAATTATAATTCATGTAAGTTATTAAAACTAATTTAACCGTTTCTTGTATGAGTTAAAAAAAATGCTCTTTTGATTGATGGAAAAAGTTCAATGTCAACTCTGATAGCTGCCTTAACATCTATCTGGTCTTTCCCTCGCACCGAATCTCTCGTATTAGCACCATACAATCGTATCTGATATACTTTAAGAGTGTCTCCAGATTAGAATCACGGAGTTATTTCTTTCTTTTCTATGGCACTTTCATCTAATACCAATGTCGAAAATGCCCAAAGGTAATACTAGATATGGTAAGTTATAACATATTTAAAAAATAGGGCTTCGGTTGGGATAATAAGAACGATGGCAAACCCAATCAGGAAGAAAGCAAAGTCAAGGCCGGAAAGAAACACAGAGCGCGCCGCCCAAAATCACAGGCACAAGAAGAAGACTACGCTATATGTAATACTCTCCCATTCGGTTTGGCTTACCTCCACCGTAATCTCGAACTTCCAAGCTATAAACCTCGTTCGACATGCTTCATTCCAGTGTTACGCCATTGATTGTAATCCCCATCTAAGGTGGTATAAACTTCCTGCTATCTTCTCACATATTTTTAATTGACACGTGTAACCTGGTTCTAATATAAACGCTGTCACTCGAGATGTCTCCTCACAAACAACCCAGCAATGACAACAGAGATCAGCACCATGACTGCGGAGAGCATTACAAAATCCATTGGAAGGTCTTCCTAGACTCTGCAACCATGCTTCTATTGATCACGGGAATCTCTACAGCAGACACATACTAAAGACTGATAGTACTTCATAATAACTTCACGGTTACTGCAAGTCGGGCCACCATTGTACATTCCATAAATTGGATTTGGTATACATCCCTCCTCCAGTCATAAGATACAAGAGAAAAGATCCCGATGCAGTTATCATTTCCTCCGTCCATATTTGTGTAAGTTACTCCACGTCAGAAATGAAGGCGTATTATCGAGGTATGAGCTACTTCTAAGCGTATTTCGTTTACACTCGTACAACATACGTTTGAAATCTGATGCTTACGGATTAAGGAGACAATATGGAGTGATATCCAGAAGACACGGTAAGATGAATATCTCGCTCAATCACCCGTACAAGAAATGTTCGAGACAATGTGCACTCGTCTTCAGACGTTTGACTCTTGCAAACTTTAAGACTGCGATGGGCAAAGAAATAGACATTTCAAAGGAACACCCACTGGAGGGTTTTAGTAAAATCCCCATTCGGACCCTAACTAGAATTCTCACTCTACAGAGGAAGAAAAGCTCTGTCCGAAGAGCTGATCACTCTGGACCAAGGAACTAAGACCTAAAGAACCATACCATTATAAGGTAGTTCGAAGACTCTAGTACACCAAGTGTGGTTTCAAGACATTTCAGAACATGGCACTACCCACAGTGTCCGCTTACTGCAGCTAAGGCATGAAACATTCGGAAGGACTCCGGCTTGCATGTTGGAGACGACGGCCACCCTCCTTGAGTGTCTCGCCAACACAGCTGTTTGGTAAGGCAGAATGTTAGCACTCTAAAATCACTCCTTATTCTACCCACACTTGACCTGACACTGAACGACACTATTTTGAGACCCAATACAGTTATTCATAAACAGATAATCTCACCATCTTCCCCTTTCTGATAAATTCAGGTGCAATTGTCTTCTAGGACTTCCTAATCACCAAGATATAAACCCAGAGATCATGGGGTTATTCGTAAAAACATATGACGTGCGGTCAGTGAAATTGGTCTTCAAACACGACAGAAGTTCATTTGAACATTAACATATATGATCACATGCCTCTCACTCAATCACATCGTATATAGAAGGTACAATATCCGAAAGTAAAGTTTCTCATAGAACAGAACACAGCTCCGGCTCAGCTCCGGTCCAGGACCCTATCGGTTAAACTAAACTGAGCTGCAAGAAATAACCAATGCCTCTTCATCTTAAGATATACGAATTTCTAAATATATACCAGAAAAGAAGCACATATATTCATTGCAGTAGATCCTGGAAAGAAAACAGAGTGGTTTAAGTCCGATTGATTCACGGCTTATCTCTCTCAGAGAGCATGAGAAAATCGAAGTTTATTGCTTACTTTTTAACAATTTCACAAAATTATTCGTCTTTCACTTGGAGAGATCGTCCTCGGCTGCACTCTAACGTAACACTATAGAAACTACCTGAATCCTTTCCCCATCGGGTTATACGGAGACTCTGGAGTTAACAGTCTAACCATTTAAACGACATCAATTTATAGTAGCAACTCTCTCACCTAATATGTTGGCTTCCAAGACCAAAAAACTCAGTTGGGTGCATTCAGCTACATAGGCAGACTTTCTGGTGTAGACATATACATTTGTATATCCTGAGATTTATCACAGATGATTCTGGCCGAAAAATGCAGAAAAGACTGTTCTGCTTAGCCCGATGAAACTTAAATTAACGTACGAATATCATATCATGTGATGAATAAAGACTGTGGCAAGTTTTAAAGTTATGTGCGCATAAAAGCCTATGAAAAAAGAGTTCAACAATTGAAAGGACATCCTAACTCAAGTTACTACGAGACAACCATGGAATCTCTCGTTCCATAATAAAAAACTTCCATTCGAGACAACTTCCTACGACATCAAACGTAAATCATTCATCCGGGAAAACAAGACTTGGATTGTCGTAAAAACTGATCCATATAAGCAGTGAGGACACCACAAAGAACACAATGACCGGTCGATTAGAACTAACATATTTTCTTCCGCAATGTCGTCACCTAAGAGGCCTAATCTTGCCTACACATGTCCAAAACGGTAGTCTAGAGATTCACGACAAACAGTCCTTTAGCTCAAGTATCATCAGTAACTTGTTAACTCAAAGACAGCATGTCCATGTAGGGTATTTGAACTCCCTAGACATGCATCAATAACAAATCGTGAGGCAAGGAAGAGCACTTTGCAAAGCAGGAAAACATCAATACGATCCATACAAATTCCTCTCATGCTGAGACCGTTCGAGATCAGAAGGAAAGTACTTCTAACAATCCTCAGTATCCCTACGAACTTTTCTAAGTGAGAGCTGCTACTCAACAGCTGTTCAAGATCAAACTTGTCAATCACTTGGCAGCTTCAAGCATTCTTCAAGAGGCAAGATAGGTTCCTCTCGTTGGAGTAGATGCATAAGGGGCATGACACAAATGCAATAACGATTTCGACATCCTATTCTTTGTGACCAACGACAAGAACAAATTAAAAATGCACAATTCCTTGTGACCTTGCTCACAAGATTATTATTCCCGACTAGAGATCAAAGCTTCTCTTGATGAATGACTTCAAACTGAGACCGTCGGCCATGATGAATGACCAATCAGTAAACTTTTGTTTTCCAACAAGTAAATGAAGAATAAACTGCTCAGTCACTAACGCGACAATTAGCAACCGCTAAGTCCACAACAGTTCCTTTTCACAACGAGTTTTCCTACACTCTCCGCCACAACTAAACGAACCCCTCAAGTAACAAGGACTACTTCCAGATCAATCGGAAGACTCGTACTAACTTCATATTAACTTTACAATCGCGTTGCAATACCGGGAAAATTGCATTGACTTGACAGATAACAACGGTCAAAGACCACCTAAACTTCAAAGTTACAACCCTGCTGAGGGCTGTGAACCCTAAAATCGCGCAGACTACCTACTGCCCCCGTTGCAGACTTTACAACGAACGGGAGTGCTACTGAAATAAATAAGGGATAAGGGGTAAGGAAAACTGCAACTGTCTCACTGGTTGCACACCAAAGGCTTCAGGTAATCGTGACACAGTTCTGGATCTAGGAGCGCAGCAGAGAAATTAGGGCAAAAATGGGTACAGTACTACAGTCACGGGAGTTTTCTTGATTCATCGCTGTCTTGGAGGAAAATATCGCATGTTACTTGAAAGTCTCAATCAGGAAGGAACTGCGGTAGAGGAGCTAACCTCGAGAGGCTCGAGCAATGATTAAATAAAAGCACGTCCAACTGGAAACGTTGGCTCCAACTTTAGTCAGAATCATCGTAGGCTCCATCGTCGTCTGAAAGCTCATCAAAGGTGCGCATATCGAGTTGGTAGCGCAGAATGCCTCCTATTCCTCCAAATCCTCTACAAAACTGTGAACCTTCCTGCGACTTGTTGGTCACAAACTCCAGTGTGCAACCAAACCTCTTGTACTCGTTCGCAAACCACTCAAGTAGAGAAGTCTTCTCTTGGACTTCTAGCTCGGCTTGTGTCTCCTGATCCCTGAAGTTGCTTTGGTCCGCCTCCTGGTCCTTGTTCAAATGCTTAATCACAATCTCCGCAGTTGCCATATTTTTCAAAGTGTATCGGTTCACCTCTAAGCTCTCCCACACAATCAAAGTCTCGACTGCTCCCATTTCTAGCGCCTTCAGGGTATCTTCGATTCCAAAGACGTACTTGCCAGTATCTTGACTGATTTCTTCAAAATACTTCCCTATCAACCGCTTCTCCTGAATAAATTTCACATTCGAAAGAATCTCCGCCGACAGTTCGATGGCTTGACTGAAACCATTCTCCCCTCCGTAAGAAACATCTACAACATTCAGCACTTTCGCTTGCAGTCGTGGATCGAACATGTCAGACTGACTCAACTCGGTCTTGAAATCAGCAGAACCGGCCAAGATAAGGCCAGCAACGTTCGGCTGACTGGTTGCTGGATTCACGAAAAACTGGGTTGCAAGTTCCGCGGTTTTCCTGACGTAATTGTGCCTCTTTTCCATTCGCAGCCGGGCAAAACGAAGAGCTGACTGACCTCCACGACCGTGCTTCTTCGGTAAGTCCACAGTAAACTTGTGAAGAACTTCACGCGTATTCCCACTCAGAGTACCGAAAAGGGTTCCATTACCGTCCATGACGATAAATCCGAACTTGTCGTCGGACTCCAACAACTCATTCAGTGCCTCCGTATGAAACTTGTTATCACACAAGTACAGAGATGCGTTGATAGGTTTGAAAGGTTCGAAGTCTATCGTCACCTTTTTCTCTTTGCCATCGTCCGTCACTATAGTACCCGTGTACAACACCAATCCATTCGGAGGAACCTTGTTGTAAAGCTTCAGCCTCTGTTGAGCGGAAGTAATGGCTCCAAGAACAGACTGCCGATTCACACGACTCTTGATGTTCGACGCGGTTCCGAATTCGTCTCCGAGCATCTTCGTGACACGAGAGATTTGATCACGTGGAGGCATAATGAGAGAGATCATGGATGTGCCGTTTCCTCGGGCCGATTCCAAAGCTTTGATAAGTTTCTTTATCTTCCATATTTCTATGTTCTTATCGGTTTCCCCTCCGTCCGACATCGTGCTTTCCCGCCTCCTTGGCTCTTAGCAGTAGTGCCTCTGCCTCGTGTAGAAGCGGAGAAGATAGAGGAGCTGCCTGTGTACAGAGTAACGACAGCGGAAAGCTAAGAACAAACTTTACTCAATGCTACACCTTGATACCGGATTCCTTGTTAGAAAACTCCGCACATACCCTGTCAACCGTCTGTATCTGATCCCCCCCCACCCCCGGCTTCACTTCCACCGTACCGAAACGATCGAGTATTTCTAGGTCTCCTCAAGTCAAATTTCGATTCTCGACCTTTACGACCTCTGAAAGTGGGGGCGACGATCTCCCTCGGAATTACTACGACCTAAAACACACGAATCCACAACCCATGGTCAGAATCCAAACTCTGAACACATCCACTATGCGCATCGCCCCACTGGAGTCCGAATCTTCGCTCACAAGCAACCTCATCGCCATGTCTCTCGCCCTCTCAAGATAGTCCCCTCGTCCGCCCTCGACTAATCTCATGTAATCTCCAACCATTAACAATCATTCACATCCAATCCAATCCAATCCAATCCAATCCCCCCTGGCCAATCGTGCATACAAACAAACCAGTATGCAGGCAGTCAACAGGCGTGGCAGTAGCTGCGAAATCGGAAATCCCAAACCAATCTACAATTCCACAGGGCAAGAAAGATGAAGGTCGTTACCAGTCTAAGGTCGTCGTCTCGTCGTCCGATTCACTTCTTCTCTTCTGCTAGACTAAAGTTTCAGTCAGACACGAGCACAAGCAAACAGCAGGACAGCACTCGCCAAAGCAACAGGAGGAGGAGGAGAGGAGCAGCAGCAGCAGCAGCAGCAACGAGATGGAATAGAAGCAGCCCGACGCCGCCGGCACACAGGCACTAATCCTGGGGGGCACTTCTTCCACTGGATCAAACGGCGAGGGCTCTGCAACATGGTCGGAGGGGAGCGGTACACCACAGACGAACACTAACCAGCCAGGGCAGCTTCGCAGGCAGGCAGGCTCAAGATGAGCGAGCTTCCGGAACTACAACAACATCGGTGCCGGCGACATTCCAACCCCAGCCTATCCCAACCCGGCGGTCCGGCCCTCTGGGACCAGACCGGGAGACGGGACCCGACCCGGCCTCCCTCTTCTTTGCTTTCTCTCTGGCTGGCCCTAAAAGAGGGTAGGGAAATGAGGCTTTCACTTTCACTTCTTTCCGGCCTTCCTTCCTTCCTCCCTCCCTCCCGGACGCAAAACTGTGAGCTGTACGATGGCTAAAGATATTTTCCACTTGTATGTATTGGATTTGTTGGACTTGCTATCAGTTGCCACTGGGATACAGTATCTGTACCCCAGGATGATATTTCCCAGTGTGATACTATTGGGGCCTAGCCCCATGTTATCTGTTTGGTTCCATCCTTGTACGATTTGATGGGTCTTCCCATCCTTTTTGTTATTATACTTTGTCTTACCCCATGATGATAGATCTTCGGGCTTGTTAACGCTTACGGGACTCAATAGATTCTGGAAATGACCACCAAGATATGACAACCTCGTAATAGCGAGATATATATTTACAATGATGGGAAGACCCATCAAATAGTACAAGTATGAAACCAAGGTGTAGATGTGACTAGGCACCTAAAATATCCAACTATGTAGTTCAAACAATATATGTACTAATAGAGTATATTAAGAAGCATATTAAATATATTATCTCCTATGGATTGCATCAACTACAATATATGTACTAATAGAGTAGTTCTATATAGAGTAATGGATACATAGTATCTAAAATAGACTATGAAGTATGATAAAAAAAAAAAAAAAAAGTGATACCACTCCCTAGTATGGTAGTCTCTCTCACTCTCTCACTAATGTGTCGAAGTTTGAGTCTATAACTCCATATATAGAAGAATGAAGATGTGACATCTTTACATATCTCTATACTTGGAAACGTTGGCTTTTGTGCCTCCACTTGCCTCCCATTCAAGAGTATGGATAATCACTCCTCCAAAATTGTGTCCTCTACATATCCCTATACTTGGAGACCTTAGGTCCTGCTAGTTCACTCGCCACCTATCAAGGAAGATGGATAATCATCCCCTCCAAAAATGTGTCATGTGTAGGATCTATAACCATAATTACCCGGTCCTCCCAAATAAAGTATAGATCTGTCCTAACCCGAGTTGACTGCAAGACATACCAATGCTCACTATACATGAGGTATTCACCCTCTCATTCCTTAAGGATGGGTCTATCCGAAATCATAAATCGGGAGTATAATAAACGTGATGAGAGTATGCAACTACCAAAAATGCTATAGATGTCATCTTTTCCATCAATAATAAGCCTAGTTGTAACCAATCTTGATTAACCATAGTTAGTTTAGTCAAATCTTAGATTGGTCACTACATTACTAAAGGATAATATAGTGGGATGCATGACCCAAAAAGCAAAAGGTAAATATTTTGCTTGTATGGATAAATCATGAGGTGGTTACCATGCATTGGTGGATTCGATTGGATGCTAGATGTTTTTTAGCAATTGATTAGTATAAGATAATGAAACATGCAACATATGCATGTTAGCCATGTGACATAGTTTAGATTTCAGACTATCCTAATACTATAGGATATAAAGCAATGGGATGTCTTGAGAAGTCATCTCATCTTGAAAGCCATTCTGGACTCATTGCGTTCAATGTTACAATAGTATCATGGAAGGTTATTGTTCTTATGAGTGTGGATAATCACTCTTGGAAGAATAATCTTGGTTGGTATTATAATTTGAGGTGAGAGTGTTTGTTAGAGGCTGATAGTGGACTTTGAGGTGCAAGGAGTGAAAGTGGGTTATTGTGGGTGTAGGTTATGTATGGAGGAGATAGAATGGTACCGAGATTTCTATTTCTTAATCCTTTTCATGTCAAACTATTATATATTGAGAGAGCAAGGTTGACTCAATATTTGGTTTATTATTTTGGTACCAACTTCATGGACCAAGTGAAGAGATCTTGAGATTTGATTATCTTACATATAGTCACCTATGATATTACTTGGGATCTTACAATTTACATTTTAGTTTAGAGATGGACCTCAATAGATCACCATAAGTGAGATTCAACACACGGTGTGAAATTTATTGTGTATCATCTTAAAGCTATATTTTGGAGCTAGTTGTGAGATATTTTGGAGATGAATATTACCAAGAGTTGATAGCATCACCTATTTTTTTGTGTTGAAAATCTTGAAAAATTGAAGAGTGTTCATTTTAACCCTATACTAAAAAAAAGTTGAAGAAGACGAATCATGGAGTACAATTGAAGAAAAATGATTCAGAAGTTGAGAGATTTGAGAAACGCATTTGAGCAAAGCCAACTCAAATACAAGAGCTAGCTCAAGAATTGACATCAGTCAAAACAAGAGGAATGAAAAATGAGAAAATGAAATAAATATGGATAGAGATAAAAACATCATTATCAATGGTGAAGAATGAAGAAATAGTGAGAGCTCGGGCTTTTGAAGCCCAAGTGGCACAACAAAGAAGATAGTTAGATCTTCTTTAGACATCTATGATCTTAAAGATGAAAAAAGCTTGTAAGATAGAAACTTATCGAGAAAGTCAGGCCATGGGAGTTTTGGAAGGTTAGATTGAGAGAATGGAGTACAATCTTGCTTTGTTCAACATCAACAATCACATTGCATGTCTTTTTGCTCATACTTTGTTGTTGGAAAAAGCTTCTACTTGGTTTCAAGGTTGGATGATGCATCTCAATAAATTGAGCTAGCAACTTATTTGGAGTGTAATGAAACGATGTATTCTTTAGAATTTTCAAGCAGTTGATCCCATAATCACTGCACGGATGAGGTTGTCGAAACTTGAACAGAAGGGAAGTGTAGAGAGTACATTGAGGAATTTCAAGATCTTTGAATTCATATATGAGATATGAGTGGAGCTTAAGCCCTTGATTTATTGAAGAGAGAGTTGAAGAAAAATATTCAACATGAGGTGATTCAAGACAATCTAAGCAACTTGAAAGGGGTTATTGCTTGTGCACAACGAATGACCAATATTTATCATAATGGTGGAGAGGTATATGTTTCCAAAAATCAATACTATGGACCAATGTCTATGGAGTTGGGTAACACAAGGAGGAGAGAAGATTTCATTCAAAGAAGAGGGAATGCTCAAAGAGGAATTGTCACAACTAGAATCATCATCGAGAATCAAATTCAAGAGGAAGGCGGATTGGAAGGAAGATGAAAAATGAAACAATGCTACAATTATGGAAGATTTGATCATATTGCAATGAATTGCTAAACTTGAGTTTCAGCAAGAGGAGATAGACCTCTCTATTGACATCCTCTCAATAATCATGAAGGTAGAGATAAAATGATTGATGATAATCCGGGTAGAAACGAACACTAGTAACCTTGCCTCACAACCTTACTGGTTGGATGAAAAGGAGAAAATGCAAGGGAAGTAAGCAAAGACTAGAGATAAATGGTTTGAAAAAGAATGAAACATGTTTGATTGTGATGGAAGGTGAGATAAAAGGAGTAAAAAGGAGAGTATTGATTTATCTAGGAGCTACAAAAAACTTCCTACCCATATCTATTGCTATAAAGTTGAGATTAATTGTAGAGAAAGATGAGAATAAAAAAGTGGAGTTGTCAAATGGACAAACGGAAAGCATTCAAAGTATTCATAGAGAATTACAGTTGAAGATTGGGCAGTACAAGGAATCATTGGCGTGGAGAGTAATTTGATTAGCTCACTATGATGTTATTTTGGGTATGACTTTGATGAAAAAATATTATCTTAATATGGATTGGCAAAGTAAGATAGTGAAAACTACTAGTTGGAGGATCTTTGGATATAAAATTAGATCACAACTAACCTTTATATGTGATAGGAAGAACCGCTATCAGTCACAAAGATGTATGTTTTTTGGGATTAATAAGAGATGCAAGTGCTCCAAAAGAGCAATCTTTTATACATGAGGAGTTAACTTGTGTTTTGAACGAGTTTCAAGATGTTTTTCCAGATAATCTACCTCAAGGTTTACCACCAAGAAGGAGAGTGAATCACAAGATAGAGATCTTACCATGAAGTTCTACTCCTTGTAAAAGTCCATATCGACTTGCACCAAACGAGCTGGAGGAATGCAAGGCACAATTATATGAGTTTTGAAGAAAGGTCTTATCCAACCTAATATGTCATCATACATAGCTCCAATGTTGTTTGAGAAGAAGAAGGACGACTTCATACATATGTGCATTGATTATCATACTCTAAATCAACAAACGGTGAAAAATAGGTATTCATTTTCGTGAATGGATAACTTTTTTGATCAACTTTATGGAGCTAAGTATTTCATTAAACTTGATTTTAGAATTTGATACAATCATATCAAAGTAGTTGATGTTCATATACAGAAGATAACTTTTAGAGCTAGATATGAACACTACCACATTCATGGGACTAATGAATGATATTTTTCGTAAGTATCTAGATAAATCAGTGATTGTGTTTTTAGATGATATCTTGATATATAGCAAGTCCTTACAAGATCATCAAAAACATCTACGAGAAGTACTCCAAGTGTTGAGAGAAAATAAGTTGTATGCTAAGATGTCAAAATTCGAGTTTGGCAAAAACAAAATAGATTACTTAGGCCATAGAGTTAGTGAAGAGAGCATCCAAGTCATGAGTGACAAAGTGGAAGACATTCAAAATTGGAGTGCTCCGGAGAATTAAACTCAACTATATAGTTTCTTGGATTTAACCTGCTTCTATAGAAAGTTTGTGGAAGTTTTCGCTCATTTTGCTCAAGCTTTAACAAATCTCTAAGATCATTCTCGTTGATTGTCATCTTTGTACATACTTCAAGACACACTCAAATGAGAATGCCAAAAACAGATGCCAACAAAGGCTAGAGGAACAAAGTTGAGTGCCAAAGTAAACGGAGAGAAACTAGTGATGAAGTCGCTATCTCTCCAACTGCATGTGTAATGTACCCTCATGAATAAGGGTGGTAATCTAAGCTACACACAATCTTTACCATTCAAATGAACGTTTCTCCCAATCTCGAATTTCATTTTTTTAATTTTTGTAATTTTTTTCGAAATCTCGAAATCAATTGACATAATCAAAGAAATGAATAACATGCACCTGTTCCCTGATCAAGAGATGGTCAACCCTCAAACCGGGGCAGTCGTTACACCATTCGTGCAAATCAAGTTATGATGTTATGTTTAAGGCTTTGCCCTAAATCAAAAGTATGTAGTGTTTAGCACTATCGTTAACTTTGAAAGCAAAATAAGCCAGAAGGTAAAAAGGGCACAATGTCACCTAATTGATGTCAATAATTTGTAGAATGAAACAGTTTATCTATGCATTTGCTTGAGTTGTTATTTAGAAGGCTTTACGAGTTACGCCTCTTCTTCCAGCGGCAACCCATGGATCCACGAAGAAAACATAGAGAAGTCAAATCCCATATAGGCCAGAGAATTTGGAGAGAAATAATTCATATGATCAAAGTTTTGTTTGTGAAAAAACGAGATGCATGAAATGTAGCATCTTGAGGATATCGGTGGTCTCGTGCTGTTTGAGGAATAATTCTTGGAGGGCTTTGATCCTATTGTTATGGAGAGTGGCAGAAGCCCTCGAAATGATTATCACAAAATATTTATAATTACAACTGTCAAAGGCGAGTTCTATCGATTAACCGTATGTAGATAGATGTAAACAGATGTAAACTCAATACTTATACAATTGCTTTCAATACTTGAATGTGGCATACTCCAGAGTTTTCTAATATTGCAAGAGATCGGCATCATGTCAGTCGTTACGGTTTTCTCTTGTTTCTTAAACAGGGACGCAATAAAAAACAGTATTACGAATAAATTGGAAATACACAGACCTCTGGGAATCGATCCACAGTACGCCGTAGATCGACCTTCAGTAAGCTGTATGATTAAACTTCAGCGCACGAGCAGCTTTAATCTCGACCTAATTCTCCCCTAATCTTCGCATAATCGAGGAATTACAGGCTGAAGTAGCGATGGTTCATTTGGAAGAAGATCTAATTTAGAGGAGGGCGGGCTGGGGTTGTAGTCTCATAAGCACACCAGTTTTTAAATAGCCATAGGATTTAAGCGAGGTTCATGCCAACGCTGGCCACGGCTCTGCTTCTCCCCACTGCAAACAATGGATTCCCAAGGAATGTAGACTTGGATGTTGTATGTAGGTAAGCAGGAAGGCAGTACGAGCGTGCATTGCTTAGTTAGAATTTAGGAATGTATGCCGTAACGGATGTGGGTTTTTCTGCTTCAGCAGACAGATTTCACAATCGCGAAGGTACTTGTCAGGAATTTGTCTGACGAATTGGAATAAGTGTGAGAAGAGTCGCTCCGTCATGGGTTTGGATGGGGCGCTGACCGAGGGTGCCGAAAATGCTTCTGCTGCTGCAGTGCTGAGCTGCGTACTGTTGTGAATGCTGCTTTTCCATGGCTGTCAAAATGCCTGTTCAGCGCACCATCGGTTGTGCTGGGACCGTATTAGGCAATACAATGTTGACTTGGAGTGTTGCTGGATCTCTTCCATCGGTGGAGTCGCTTCTTATGAGGATTGCCGTGGCTTTTCCATTTTCAAATGAGGCCTGGGAAGCGACCGCTCCATACAACAATTTCGAGAGCGCTTTTAGCCCTCGTAGCTTTGATCTGGGCACGAGCGGTAATTTTGGTCACATTTGTAAAATTTCAGGCACCGTTAGTTCCATCTCCATAAGTCCAAAACTGAACACTTCGGTTGTCAACGGGACTTCAAGCAAAACTTTAGGATATACTCATCCTCTTGATACTTACGTGTTTGTCGACACAAGAGCTCATGGGAGACCGAGATCACTTTCCTCGATGCCCTTTCACAAGTATGGAATGTCAATGTCCAAGTATTCAACGACAGCCGTGGAAGTTAAAACGGAAGCTGTGGCTGCGGGTAAGAGTTGGAAAGGTAAGGGATGGAATCGGGCTCCGACAAGCGAGGTGCTTGCGGCAGTTATTGGGACTGAGGGTGCAGAGCCTAGTGTCGCGACACAATTTAATAACATCCCTGATTTGGAAGAGAAACTCAAATTTTTGGAGACTTGTGGACTCGGCGACAATCAGTTACTGCAAATGCGAAAGCGCCTTCCTTCCGCTGTCAAGAATACTTTTCTTAAGCTTTCGGTGAAAAAACTGATTGAGGTCGCAACTTTCTTAGACGAAGAGGTGGGAGTAGAGAACAAAGATTTCGGTAATCTCCTGTTTGCGAACCCTTATATAGCAGGAAGCAGCGTGGAAGAATGTCTCCGGCCGAAGGTAATTGATTCTCCCGTCTCGCTCTGCTATTTTACAATTATTACTGCATATTCTGATGCCATCTTTTTCAGAAAGCTCTGGGATGTTCTGCATTGAATAAAATCATATGGTTGTCTCAGGTCGAGTTTTTGCGACAGCGAGGAATTACGAAAGAGGAAATGGGTAAGATGGTCCTCCGGTCTCCACAAATTCTGACATACAGCTTGGAAGGGAAGTTGCTTGCAATTGAGCAGAAGCTTCTAGAAGTTGGCCTGAAGGTTTGCATCTTCCATTTGCCCGAGATCAATGTTGGTAAAAGTGTGACCGTATTTTATCTGCAAGGTGATGTTTCATGTCCTGTTGCTTCTGGGGTTTTCTGCCACATTTTCTGGTCCATTAAGTGGGACATTTGTACATGGTGTAGACTACAAGATTTACATCTTATGTTTCCCTCAGTCAAAGCTTCTGCCTTTAAGTAACATACTGTATTAATTTCGTCTGCCCAGGATGACGAGATTGGGAGGGTTTTTGTCAGGTATCCTGCCCTCATTGGTACGAGTATCAGTAAATTTGATAAAAACGTACAATCTCTGAAAGAAGCTGGTATATCCGATGTTGCTCGAGCAATTTTCAAAATCCCCCAGGTTTTGGCCCTTCTCATCGCCTACAGTTGGTTTCTGCATTTGATTGCAATTCAGCCCCCTTCTGTCCGGAGTTTTTCCAGTCTTCTTCTGATTGTGTTTTTTCCTACCTCGGGTGAATTAATGTGTTTCTGGGTATTAGACTTGAATAAACCATACCCTCTTCAAATCAGAAGGTTTTTGGTGCACATCTGCCGAGCTCGTGGCATCAGGTGATTTTAGACTAGGCGTTCATTCTTCTCCTTTAACTTTAAGTAAGGAATGTAGGGGGTTTAGGAACCATAGCACGATCAGCATTCCCGAGTCTGCCTATGAACCATTTTTTTTACAGTTCACGCCTTTCTTCACCCGTCACATACGAGTTAAGCAGGAGGTGGAGCAAGTTCCTCTCAAGGTTCTCTGTAACCGACAGCAGGATGTGCCAATGTCCGAAAACTGATTCAGTTTCTTGGCAGATAATGACAAGTTTCCATTTATTTAGTTTGAGGAGAGTTTGAAACGTTCCTGGAGGCGCCTTTGCTTGGTGAAGCAGTACCGTTTCGTGGTGTACTGTTCAACTCTGTCAGCCCCAGTAATGGATGGCACTTGTCTGAAAGCCAACTGCCTTCCGTATATCGAAGCTGTTTAGTCTTGGGCGCCTAGCACAGCTCAACTGTAGATGTCGCCAGCCCCTGGTTTTTATCGTGGTATGCTACATCATGAGATCTTAATTGAAGAGACTTGTGTAACAAAAGAAAATTAATTTTCTTACCAACGGAATGTGTCCGCTGGTCTATCTATGGAGTCCTTATACTAGGCACCCGGTTGAATTCGATTTGAATTCTAGAAGTTCAATTGCACCTAGTCCTCTGGTCTTTCGTGATTTTCAACTCCCTTTGTTCAATCGGATATCAGAAGCTGCTGCTTTCCTAAGCAACGCAGCGACGGAATGTTTTCTTTTCACTTTCAAATACTGGTATGAAGATTATGTGTGCAGTTGTCCAAGATTATAAGCCCTGATTAGGCAAAAATGAAACGAGGCCGTTCATGTCTAAAGACATACCTATTATAAAAAGAGCAGTGAACCGGTTATTGAGTATAGTGAACCGCATTGGAAGGAGACTGATTCTGAAGTTTTGTTCCGTACGCACTGTAGGTCCTCACGTCACGTTCTGTTTTCATCGAAGGCACAAGGTTATGCTAGTTCAGTATTTGCTAGTTATGCGTCAGTACTTTTCATTCCAGCTATTCGTGCAGCTCACCTACCCTTCGTATTTTCTCGTCGTTTCTCTGTACAGATCATGAGCCTCAGCTTGGACAACAAATACAAAGGAATTCTGCAATTTTTGCAAGATGAATTGCACTTGCAAAATGATCAGATATCAAAAATAGTCAGCTCTCAGATCTCCATTCTGTCCTTCAGTGTAGAGACAAATATTCGACCGAAAGTTGGCTTTTTTTCAGAGATGGGTCTCCAAAACGATGACATTGCCAGGTCAGTAATCATTCTTCCACCGTTTTCGAGGTCTTACAGTTTATTATAACTGCTGGTAGAGTGTTCAGTTGAATTTTCTTCGAGTCTTATGCATAGCAAAATGAACTAAATGCCGGTATTATCAGTCTGGACTTCGGTGGACCTAACCAGTTGGAATGTTCGTTTGGACAGGTTAGTCGTCAAGTACCCAAATATATTCTGCCATAGCTTGGAGAAATCCATCAAACCGAAGGTGCAGTATCTTGTGAAAGAAATGAATCTGCAAGTAATGGAGCTTATCTCTTTCCCCCATTACTTGAGTTACAGCTTACCCGACCGCATCAGACCTCGCCATGAATATGTGAGCAAGTATGGATTCAACTTTAGACTTAGTTCCCTTCTATCTTGTTGTGAAAATGTCTTTCACAAAAGATACCCGAAACCTCCTCTACCCGTCTTAAGCAGTGAGAGTGTAGGTAGCATGCCGTGATATACCCAGCATGCCACAATTTTGATGTATCAGTAAAAGTTGAATGAATTTTCAGTCTGGCCATGTCAATTGACGTTGTCTTTTAGATATTTTTATGTATCAGTAAAAGTCGAATGTACCTCTAGTCGGGCCATGTCAAGCGACGTTGGGTTTTATTCATTTCGATTGCAGCACTTAGTTTGTGAAATGACTGTGCATTTTGTGAAGGGCCGGTAACTTTCAGGGGGAGAACATGATAGCGTTTCTTGCGTCTGTTCTGTTACTTGACATCTACTTTTGGTCCTTGTTAGGATGCACAAGTTGACTAGGACGTGGATGTAGTGCGTACACATTTCTTGCATAAGAAGAATTCAACGAAGTGATTTTGAATAATTTTGGATTTTGACCGTTGATTACTTCAGTACAATCGGGAATTTCCAAATATGGAACAAATCAAGAACAGCGAGCTTTGAATTGACACGCTATCTAGAGAAAATGAATGAATGATATGGTCGCAGCCGGTAGTACCTACGCTAAGTAACAGAATATTTCTATTTCTCGACCGTAGCACACGATCACAAGATGGGACAGTCGCGTCCTTCCAAGTCCAAGTTACAGTTTATGCACAAAATCGTTCGCCATACGTCTCAGCGTCTGCAATTTTACATATCTGCCTATATCGTATACGAACGAACAACAGTAACAATTGTCTGACTACCTGCGCAGAAGGATAACTACACGTGATGATCCTCCTACCCTCAAACTCTATGGTCCATACATTTGCTTCGTGTAAGAGCCGCCCCTGCGAGCATTTCTGAATGCACAGCAACCAATAGTGTACACGATGATCATGATAACCAGAGTGACAATTAACACGGTCGCCACTTTGCGCCAGTCCTTTTTCACATTCTGTAGAACTCCGGCCTTGCATGAATCACATTCGAAGCAAAGAGTTTTGGTCTCGTTACTCCACTTGGGACAATCAGTATTGTTCGAGATTATTGGAGTCGGCGCGGTCCATGCGGTTGCATTAACGAATTTGAAATTACACTCCACAGGCGGCTTGCAACATCCAGACTGCAGAGACAAAGAACTAAAACATCAAATTGCGAAGGAGGCCTTACGTATCCCTCCTCACAACGGAGGCGGTTGTCCTTCGGCACGACTCGGTTAATGAAAAAATGATATACTGTAGCTGCGAAGTGCAGAAAAGGCTGAGCAGATGATCCGAATACCGGACCTCGCTATCAGCTCAAGTCTCGACAAACAGGGAATTCGGAGACAAAAGAAGTCAATGACAGCAATCGGGGCTGGACTGTAAGCTACGGCGAAGTACTGATACGAAAGTATAGCCTCTCGAGATGATGCTGGAAATGAATGAAGTGATTAAGATTTACCTCTAGAGGGGTAAGATTGGCGGCGTTGAAGGAAGCTTCTGTAGGATAGTCGTCGTTCATAGAGTTGCAGACCTTGGCATCGGCCAGGCAGCTCTGGATCTTGTCCCAGTTGCTCTGCTTCTCCACGCGCTTCTGCAGCCAGTTAGAGTAGTCCCCGAGTTTGTACTCCTTGAATCCTTTATTGGACAGCGCTTCCCCGGCACCTTTGTTGGTGACTACGAAAGCGAAGATGGTGAAAATGACGAGCAGCAGAATGAGGATGAACGTCACTGCGAGATAGATCCATAAGAAGCAAACATTTTTCGAGCACGCGCCAACGAACCCGAATATCGAAACCACGAGCACGAAGATCCCCAGAATGATCACAGGCCACTGTAAAAATTTGATGCAGGTGGTATTTTCATGCTTCGTGGCCAACCAAATGCCGGCTCCGATAATTACAGCCGACCCGAGAAGAGTAATAGTATTCCATATCACGATAAGTGTATTGCTGAACTTCATTCCGACTGGCCTTTCCGAAATGCTGTCCTCCCGCACCCAACAAAAATCAACTCACTACCCTCCCCGTTTCAAAGAAGACTTCCCAAAATCGTGATGCTCTCGCCAGAAAGTTGTTTACACGGGTGCCTTTTTTATCGACTTTGTGGCTTGCTCGCCTTCTAGGTAGGTAACTCCCTCTGCTCTTTTCCTGATGTTTTCCAGCGGATCCTACAGACCTACGACAAGCGAATTGGCGGGGCGCCGATGTCTACAACTTTCTGTCCTTCTGCTCGGCTCTGCCGTTGTCTGTCTATGCAGGTCTCAGGTGCAGCTGCTGCTAATGCCGATGAACAAGCTGTTCTAAACCAAGACTCCCAACGATTTCCTTGCGCAGAGTACTAATAAGAAGGCGCTGCGCAAGCCGGCCGGGAGCGTCGGATAGGGATGATTTGAAATCAACGGCTCAGATCGAGATGGGACGAGACAACCACGACAGTAGACACAAGTCAAAGCATTTCACCGAGTAACGGGAGTTTCGCAACACTCGCAAGCCTGCGACTCTTCACCAACCTGTTGTGACCGAGTCAATAAATCAAATCCAAGGATTGCCTCGCTACCTTCTCGCTGAAGCTCTGAGACCTGGATGGCAGTCGACTTGCTCGGCCGGTGGGTGGGGGATCGTCCCTCTACTTTGCCCCACTTCCTCTTCTGGACCAGTCCCGGACAAGAGTAAGCACCGAAAGTGTGGCGCCACAGTTGTTCCTGAATTTGCTCATCCCAACGCCGTCGCGCTCGTCCCGTCCCTTTCCCCTCTTCCTTCCCTCCTCTCCGCTCCTGTCGCCGGTTTGGCGTCCTTCCTTCCTCTTCCCTCGCCCATGGCCCGACGAGCTGACTGGGCGCTTGTCCTGTCCATCCACGGCGCTCCGGCTTTTTTTTTCGGCCGCTGTGCACTGGAATTTGAAAGACGGTGTTGCATTTACGACACGCCTTTGACTTCCTTTTCCGGTTCCTCTTGGCCTGGATTGAACTTTTCTATTCCTTTCCTTTCCTTTCCTTTCCGATTGGCTCTGATTCCGAAGGCAGCTTGCTAGCGTACTGTGGGTGTGATGTTTTGTAAGTTCACGGGCTCGGGGTTCGTTTCATGGATACCATTGACAGTGACTTTACTGGTGGATTCAGTAATTTTCATTTGAGGTGACGCTATGGAAGAGATCTTGCATGGTCCGTCTCTGCAAATTAAGACCCATGTATGACGAGTGTAAGGTTTTGTCAAAATCTTTATGGAGTTAACATAAAACCAGATAAAATACCGCTCTGTATAGGATTCGACAAAACTAGTGCTGACAAATTGTGGATTCAAGGGCCGCCCCGGCCCTTCCCACACCTCCCCTCATCATTATCGATCCACTCGATCCCAACATTGCGGTGAAGGTCTCCCGACGTCGAAAGCCAACTACTGTACTGGCTTCACCCGATGATGCCGAATATACAACTACAATCTCATGTGCTTGTGGGCGAAGCGATTTATCAATCAACGATTGAGCAGTCTAAATTTTCGTCTACAGGATCTGCTCAACCTGTGTGCGTTTCTCTTGCGACTTTTGCGCCGGAGTTGCACTTTATCTTTCATGCATTCTTGACTCTCCGTATTACTGATCATTTCTTCTTGCAACTATTTCCATTTCCCGTATACTGTCTGGTGAATGTTGGACTCTTCACCCGCCTGGGGATGTGCCCGCGTCGTTCTCCAGAGTACGCTGTTTCCCGGGGTACAATGCTCCGGCGCTGCGCGAGCGAACCATAATATGCATGGGTCCGTAGATCTCATCGCACAATTTCCAAAGAAGATAATTTTCCTCTTGAATCTTAATCTTTCTACGGCACTCAAATAAATAATCCAAGACTTGGAGCCGCAAGTGAACTCGAAGCGGCCCATAAACCGTTCATGGTCTGAGAAGCATGTCGGATGTGAGCTCCTTGAAGATGACGAAATGCGAAGAGTTAGCACAAGTGATCATATCCACGATGATGATGATGCAGGGATACCTTCACGATTCGGTAAACCGACAACCTGGGAATAAAGTCTAACTTTATTCCCAGGTAGAGTGGGGAATTCGGGCGATCCCTTCTTGGTCCCGCGTGCTAAAGGAATGTCGACGACTGAATGACCTGTGTAGCTTTCAAATTCTTTGTTCTAAAGGCACCAAGAGTCCGACAAAGGCTAGGGAGTAAAAGATCCCCTAAAGTTAGCATGGTCATGAACTTTGGCATGTGGTGTTTGGTGGTGGTCACTATCCTTTCTGAGCTCAGCCGTTGAGTTCCATCTTCTGGATTTCGCCTCGGGTGCAACGTCCCCTCCGACTACGGTAGCTCTAAAACTCGAATAAGTGATGGCTCTATGCAGCAGTCCTGACTGATTAAATTATGATGCAATGTGCATTGCCGAGATAGAATGATTTATGATACATTCTACAGAGTCCGGACTGCCTGCAGTTGCTGCAACACTTCTTTTCTTTCCATGTGTATCATGTTCTTTCATTCTCAAGCTGGGAAAGGTTCCCATGTTTGCTGCTGGTCGTCCTTTTCTATTCGGCTCAAACGAGGCTCTTGGCTTGTGATTAGTGCGGCAGATACATAGTCAGCGGAGTTCTTCTGACAAGAGATATGTACGACTGGATTCTATTATTGCACACCGTGCCGGCATGAACTTCATGACCTCATTGCTTACGTGGTTTGTTACCCTAACCAGGTTTGAATCCTTAATAGACTTCACAATCAAGTTATTCCCCAAAGTGGGTCTGGCGGGGGTCCCACTCAAAACGGTACAAAGTCGTCCGTGGATCGTGTTGTTGTTTTGGTTACTGTCATTACATGATCACCCGGAGCAATTATATGATCACCCGGAGGACCGTTGACGCATCAGTGGAGATGTTTCACAGTTTTTTAGTCCCTTCGGATCCTTTAGACGAAGAAGAGCACAATATACACCATAATCTAGTCTAAACAATGCTGCTTGAGAAGCTGAAGTTTTTTTTCAGCAAATTATATACCTCCGTTGAGACGGGTTATTCATACACATTCATGCGACTTACTTTAAATGTGGGGCTTGTACAAGTTATTGAAGACATTGGTCATATAATGATTGGTTTGACATAAGAAAGTATGAAGTGAAATCACGCCGAATACATTCATGTAAACAACGTCAAACTAAAACAGGCAATCACACTTATTATTTACACCCCAAATATTAACATTTGTGAACTTAGTAGCCTCAATATTTCTAATTACCTCGAAGAACTCCTAAAGAATAGATCTGTACTTTCACAAGACTGTAAAATATCATAAGCACTTGAAACCAGTTGTGAGACACTTGAAACCAGTTGTGAGACACTGTAAAATAACAAAAGGGATGGGAAGACCCCATCAAATCGTACAAGGATGGAACCAAACATGTAACATAGGGTAAGGCACACTGGGAAATATGTCCTACAGCACCTAAGATATCCGAACTATCTAGGTAAACTATCTAGGATCATCCCAAGAAGCATCACCTAACGTGATTATTCTCCTATGGATTGTACCAGCTAGTGCTCTATGTCACGACTTATGTAGTGGCATCTCTAGTTAGGTAGGTGCGCGTATGCAGAGCAGATACAACAATTAGAGCCGGTTGTGCAGTTAGGCCGTTCGTACTGGAATTGCCGTTAGGGCCGACAGCGCCATTAGGGGTCCTAGGGCTCAAGGGGTAGAGTTCGAATTAGGGCTCCTTGGAGGGCAGTTTTTGAAGTTGAGCCTTTGAGAGTGTGGCTATGGTGGATAGTAGCTAGTGCGTGAACTTGGAGTCTTTGAAGCACAAAGTGGGTTTGGCTTGACTGAAATCTCTTTTTTATGCTATGGCTATGAGCGGAGTGTCCTTGTGGACATTTTGAGAGTAGAAGAGATTACTTCGAAAACTCAAATTGGATTTTGTTGTGAGAACTAGGAGTTCTTGGAGCGCTAAAGGTATTTTGGCGAGTTTGGATTGATGGTAGCTTCGATCCGTTGGCTGTTGAGTGTGCAAGGCATTGATGGAGTGCAGCCAGTGGTGGTGATCTAGAAGTAGAGTAGATTCGAAGTAAATGTGATCGATTTTGAATTTTTGGATTTTTTATTTTAATGTAAATCCGAATCATGAATTTTCGAGGGCGGAAGCGTTGCTTGAAATTGACGAAGTGGGTCGATGCTTATAGTTATCTTGGAGCATTAATTTGAGATTGGCCGAAAAATAGTTTGGACAGAAGTGCTCGAAGTCCAAGATTTGGTGTTTCAAAGTTTTCGGGTCGAAAATAGGAGTAGCAAGCTATTAGATTATCACATAGTGTCCGTTTGATCTGAAATTTGGTGGGGTGATAGAAGATATAAAGTTTGTCGTGTGTGGGTAGAGACATCAAGCTCAAGGCTGACAATGTCAGAATTACGAAATTTTGACATTTAGGGGTCTTAAATCGAAGTTGAAGATTTTCAGAGTCCTGTGAAGTTTCAAACGGTGTCGGTTTGCAAAAAAAAAAATTGCGTTATGTAGCAAATTCAAAAAGGCTAGTTTAAAGTAACGCCTAATACAACTGTATTACATGTATCGGTTTATCGATCTGGAGAGTAGAAGACATTCAAAATCGAGTTTTATATTTTTAAATGCCCTTCTAAGGCTATGTCAGTCCGGGTTGGGTTGGGTTGGTTTGACCCCTTTGATGGATGTTTTTGAGATGGAATATTGTTCTTTATGTTTCTTATGATTGATATATCTCCATCTCTGCTTCCTGTTTGTGCATCACGTTTGTTTGTGTTGGTGCTTTGTTGTTTGGAGTGTTGGAGCTCATGTGTGCTGTTGATAGTGAGGCTAGATTTACGGACTAGTCAGACTATCCATGTTTCTCCCCAGTGAGACAGGACTTGCGGGCCTATAGACTGGGTGAGTGCATGTGGTGATGGCAGGTTCCAGGTCTTCCTTCTCAAACGTGCACTGATGAGGAAACACATCAATAGACGCTACTCCCTTATCCTTCGATTGACTTGGAGCAGGAGTAGGATTGTTGTGTCTGACTTCATCATGCTGTCGAGGATTAGGACAATTCCGTTGGAAATGAGGGCCTCCACAACTAAAGCATAAAACTGTGAAATTCCCTTGTGGTGGATTTCCTTTTGGAGGATAATTTCCATACCCTCTAGATCCTTCCCCTACATTCTGATTCCTCCTCTCCCATAGTTGTACTACGTTAATCTTGAGATCAGCGAGTGTTTTTGTGATAGATTTCAACTCATGGTGCAAGTCTACCACTAGAGAATTTACTTTTGGCGTAGCAACAACAGCAGGAGTTGCCATTCTAACCACAAAAGGTGGTGATACTTCTCTAGCCACCAAGCTAGAATCATCGTCTTCTAGGCTCTCCTCCATTCGAATAGCAATGCGAATAGCCTCAACCTTAGAAGAGGGCTTTTCATATCTCACCTTGCTTTGAATTTGAGGCTTCAAACCTCCAATGAAGTTCTTTGTCAACATCGCCACAATCCCCACCATGGTTGGCTCGATCTCGTCTCCACTCTTTCTCAACACCACACGAAAATGTGACTCCAGCTTCTCTGTTCTCTCCACGTATGATCTCACCTTCTCACTATCTCTTTGCTTCAAAAAGTTGACTTCACACATCAGCTTCTCGTAACTTTCATCTGGAAGAAAGTTTTCAACAAGATTCTCCGTCAAACTCTCCCAAGTGTCTTCCTCCACATGCTCCTTCTTATGCTCATTGTACCACTTCAATGCAAAATCCTCCAAGAAGTCGGGAAAAAGGATAACCCATTTGGGTTTCCTTCTCTCATTGTTTCCTATACATGCCCTCTTGAAGTCTCTCACAAAAGATTCTACATCTTCTTTCTCTCTCCCATAGAACACCGGAAGTTTCCCCATTTCCAACTCCTTTTGTCGTTGTTGTTGGAAATTTATACGGGACTCCCTAATACAACACAAACAAAACTAGCTCCATTCTAGAGTAATTCATCAATGGCAAAATGAACGGAATTGGTTGGTCCAAGATTGCCATGGCTCTCTCTTCTCCTAAACACACTATGAGCCTTACCCTCATTGACATCTTCTCGATCATTCTGAAAATGATCTCCATCTTCAATTGGAACTTGAGCCACATGGAGATTTCAGCTTTTCTGTATATGCACTCAATTTATCTTCAAAGCCCTCCACTAGTGACTCCAACAGAGCTTTCATGCCACTACACTCGTGTCTTAAGGGAAGTCCGGTCACTCCACAATTTTCACAATAGGTTCCACTCTTGGATTCATGGGTAGATGATGGTCCCATATGAAGGTTTAGCTCTCCCACGTTTCGTCTCTCTCTCAACCTTCAATCTTTGGTCCTCAAAGGACAACTCACAAGCTTATGTCCCTCCTCTCCACAATAGAAGCAACTCTCATGTTTTGCTCTCGGGAAACTTTTTAGTGTCCTCTCTTCAAACTCCACTCTGAACTCCCTCGTGTTCGAATCCGCTGAAACAATCACGTCTAGCCCTTGTGGTATCTTAGACAACCGGATCTTCCAAGGAGGTTGATCTCCCATTTTCCAATGAGTGTCAAGTCATCATCACTATGCAAAACACTCATGCACTAACTCTCTCGGAATGACCATAAACAAGGGAAAAGCAAATCTGAAAAGTAAAGCAATTTTGCTCACTTTTATACCCCCTATACTTCAAGTATCATAACTTTTTCTATAAAAATGATCTCTCAACGACATTTAAACTTGCATGTAGCTTAGCTCCTGATAAAAAATCATGCAAAGTTTCAAATCTTGATTTAATTCTTGCATGAATTGATGAGCTCTATACACTTTTTCCCGAGAGCTATCTTTCAAAATCTGTTAAGACCCTAGCAAATTCTAAACATCATAACTTTTGATCTAGATATGATATGACTATTATTTTAAGTGCAAAACGTATCCCATCTACTAATCTAAAATCAATAAAATTCTCGGAAAAAATTTGGAAAATAAAGTTTTCCTCCCAAATATGCACTATAGCACTCTTGCCTCATCCCAAACAACACTTAAGTAAACAAAATGTACAAAATAACTTCCAGGCTATCATATAACACTACCGGATACACAAATGGTACATTACTATGCATCATGATCTCGGTTCACTCTTCCCTCACAGTCCTCTCCATATGAGTTCTCATCGTTGCGCTCTCACGGGCAAGAAACTATATTTGAAACATCTCTGCTCCTTCTAGATTGAGGTCTCGGCAACATAACCAAAAATGTGACCTCTGGGCTGACTCTCACTCAGGTTTACCTCCGATGGCTTTTTGGAAGCTCATCATGAATCTAGAAGGACTTAATCCCACCCTATGACCATGACCCTAATGCACACTCTTACACAAACTCACAAAGTCCAAGCTCCATTATGCACATTCTCACCAAGAGTAAGATATCACTCAAAAGGAAGGGATACTTTGGTAATCAAAGTCTTCATTGAATCAAGGCTCCACTCCGAACATGACGTCTCCAAGAACCAAGCTCCCCAAAATGAAGATCACCACACTATCTTCTCCCAAGACTAACTTCCATTGAAAACTACTTGAGAGGTGCTTCTCAACCTCTCTATTTATACTACTTAGAATCTTACCCTAGTAACTACAAGTTATCACCATGTAACTTCCTCTTACCAAGTTTAAACGAGGTAGAGATCACAAACCCCAAGGAAAAGGGTACATGGCAACATGCAATTGGTCCACTTGGATCTTCTAGAAGCCCAACTACTCCCTAATTGACTTTTAGTGTACCAAGTCAATCTCGCTCCTAGATTTAAGGGTCTTCACCATGTCCAACCAATGAAAATTGGTCCAAGTCAAGGAAAGTCAAGATACCCATGTGATAGAATCTATTCCTTGATTCCTACTAAACAACAAAATAGTAGTTCTCATCTACCACACCAAAAGTTACTCTATATTTTCCTCCAACTTAACCATAACTAGCTAAGCATAGTCATGACTAAGGTAAACTAAGATAAACATTTTATCCTATATGTACAACCCCGGATCTTACAGAGCCCTCAATGTGGATATTACTAAATTTCAGACAAATCTTGTTCCGTTTCCTCTTATCCACTTTATGCTTTCTTCATACTCAAGACCTGAGTTAACTCCTAACAGGTCGGACCTTCAGGAAAGGTTTATCAACCTCAACGTATGTTGTTGGATTCTGGTGCACAACCCCTTATGTTGGGTAAGGATGCACTACTTGGTCTTGGTTGGCGGAAGACCAATGTGGAGAGATGTCCATTCCAGATTCAGACATCTCTTGGAGGTTCTATTGATGCCCCGACACCATACATCACCCGGGTGGGGTTGACTGTGCAAGTGCAACCGGATCATGTCACGGATAGCTCTACAACGCGAGCACGTGTTGTGGTTACACTTGCAGAGTCCTATGATGTATTGGTGGGTGCGGCAGTGTTATACCCGATGGGGTTTAGCATTGATTTTTGGGAGGAAACAGCCTCGTATCGGCCAGGTTGGCAATCTGACGAGGGCCGAGTGAGTCGATTACCTGTACGATTTATTACTGGTTCCATGTCTTTACCAAGTGGAGGTTTGGCATATGTTGCAACCTTCAATACTTGTGTTACTTGGCCTGGTGATTTGTTGGAGGGTAACATGGATGCTCATGATAGTCATGGTCAAGAGGATGTGGCTATCATGCCAAGTCTTAGTGGAGTAGTGTCATCCACGTTGGATGGAACACTAGGTACTTCATGTATGCAGCTACAATAGATGGCTGATCAGCTTATACATCAGGCTTGGAATGAGTCTTTTGCTCCGGAGAGGGAGGAGACGAAGAAAGTTATTCCCACTTCCACTATGTTGTCACCTTTAGATACAACGCATATTGCTTGACAGTATAAAAAAAAGATGAATCGTCCTCGGGGTTACCCATATGGACAAATACAAAATCTTCGATGTTGATAGAAATAATACTTCTCGCTTCTCTCCATGAAATAGCGTTATTAGTATGTATCCAGAGGAGGGTATATGTGTGCTGGATCTATTTGGAGGGATTAGCATAGTTTTGGCTGTTGTTTTATAGTCTGGCATACGAATACATCGATACTTGTATGTGGAGCGAGATGAGATTGCAAGACGCATTTCATTACGCCATGTGGCACTGTTGGTGTGGAGATACCCAGATCTTCTACCAGTGTTGGCAGTTCAAGGATATCAGCAGGCCTTGCCATCAGATATTTTGTTGCTGGGGGCGCAAGACCTTGCTTGGCATGACACCATACATTTGGTTATTCTTGGATGGCCATGTCAGGGACACACACGTGCTGGTAATGGTCATGGAATACATGATTCACGTTCTTGCATGTTTTGGGAGATGTTACGTATGTTACATTCTCTCCAGTCACAGCAAACCTATTCTCCGACATACATTTTGGAGAATGTTCCCTTGTTGGGTGATCCATGTGCACGGGTGATGACGAGTGCACATCACATGCGGTCATGGATTAGACTAGCGGTATTGCTGGATGCAGCGAGAGTAGGATCTCGTGCACACCGTCCACTTCTATGCTGGACAAACCTTCTTCCAAGGGAGGTTTTATTGTGAGCATATGACGGAGTGGAGAGGCCCTCACATCTCACAGTGGAGAGTATTTTGGATGTGGGCAGACACTCCCAGACAGTTGTCTATGCTGACAGGTCACCCATGGCAGTGGTGAACCTTGTGGATCAACCAATAGCGGCATTACCTACATCGTTGAGTTACCCAGCTTCCCATGCTTAGAGAGGGAAAAGACCTCGACTTGTATGGGATTCTCGCTTGCAGTGGTTGGTGGAACCCAAACTTGAAGAGAGAGAGCGAGCTATGGAATTTTGTACCGGTACTAAAGCAGTTACTACATTGTCAGAGGCATCATGACGTCAGGTGTTGGGTCAGGCTATGGACCTAAACTGTTGGCATGGATTGTGAGCCTTGGATTGGCTGAGCAGAGACGCATGCGATCCACATGTATGACTGCAAGACCATTAGGAAGCTCTTTGCCTACCGAGACGGTGGAAGCAAAAGCTGGGGACAAGAAGTGCCCAAGATCTCATCCTTGGTCTTATAGGGATGTTAGAGAAGGAGAGGTAGGGTCTTCTTCGAGTATCGTTGGAGTTTTTTGTGTGGAGCAAGCGGTGGTGATCACTTTAGACCTTTGTGATACAACACAAGAGGTTACAGCTACAACAGCAGGAGTTGTTCACACTGAGATAGTGGAGCCTAGTATGAGAGAGCTGAAAAAGCTTTCTGCACAAGAGTTTGTCATTTAGCAACCACATACTACGTCTTCTATCTCTAGTGTTGATGGAGAGGAGATTTGGGATATTGATATTGGTCCCTAAGTGACAAGAGAAGAAAGACGTAGGGTGTGGAGATTTCTCAAGAGTTTCAGAAATTGTTTTGCCTTTAGTATGAAGGATTTAGGCTATTTGAAAGGACCTGGTATAGGGATTGACTTGACAACATATGCATCAATCTTCCGTCATCCCTATCGATACAGTGATATGGAGAGAGATCTGATCCAAAGTAGGTGTCAAGATCTTCTTGAGGCTGGATTACTGGAGATATCATATGGAGAGTATGCCTCTGCTGTGGTGATGCCAGTCAAGAAGGATATACATGGTAATTTTACAAATATACACATGTATGGTGACTACCGATCTCTCAATCGATAGACAAAATCTGATTGATATGCTATGCCTACACTTGAGGAGATCTTTGATGCAGTTGAGCATGCAAAGATTTTTAGTACATTGGATTCTGAAAGGGATATCATCGGGCTATGGATTCGAGATGAGGATAAGGCCAAGACATCCTTTTGGGCAATTGTTTTGCATGGCAAGGATGTGTTGTATCAGTGGAAGTTCTTACCATTTGGGTTGAAGAATGCACCTGCTGAGTTCCAAAGAGTGATGGATAAGATCCTAGCCGGACTTGATTGTGCCCGAGCCTACGTCGATGATACGCATTCCCTCACAAACATGTCAAAGTCGTTGTCCATAGCTCCATATAACTCCAAAGCTAGAGGAACAAAGATGTGATCTCTATGTATACCCCTATACTTGGCTGCTGCCGCTCCACTCGCATCCCATCCGGGAGGATGGATGATCAACCCTTCTAAAATTGTGTCATGAGTAGCATCGGTAACCATCACATCCGCCATAGTAACCTAGTACTCCCGAACTAATTACAGGTCTGCCCTAACTTTAGTCGACTGCAAGGCATATTAATGCTCCCTCCATGTGAGGTATCCACCCTCTCGTGCCATAGCAAACACCACATCCCTAATGGTATCATGGGTAACTACCCTCTGCCCTCCGAATGGGCAATAAGTCATGTGAACACATGCTGCATCTTAAGTGATACCACACTCACATGTGAGTAATGAAGATGTAGATGGATGGACCAAGCCAAGATGGAACCTCATCGTTGTAGAAAAATAGCTGGTATGAGTCGGAAAGTCTTGATGCATGGTCGAGCCAAGATCCACAATCTTGCACCCTTGCTAGAGCAAGAACGTAGACGAGCCCTAGTAGTACAAGGAATGGCCGGATCCACTAAGAGTGAATGTAAAGCCTGATCAAACTGTTTGTCCATCAAGATAGACTGTAGACCTCTAGTCCAATCGATGGCCAAAGAGGAAAAAGACGGGAGCTCATATCGTACCTCCAGGGGTAAAGCATCTCTCGTATGTCGCAATAATACCTATAAGGAAAATGATCCTATATCCACATCCCTCACATCTATCTCAAGGATATGTCTATCTTCAATCACAAATCGAGAAGATAACAAAGGTGCCGAGAGTGTCAAACTAGCCAAGAATGCTATAGGTGCAATCTACTCCATCGATAATAAACCTACCCCTCCACACAAAATTGGCAAAGATATTTGTGTCCGTGCCAAATCTCCTATTATTACACTCTCGAAGGTGCTTACTCCGATGATATCACCAACGACACCCATGATCCTCCTATCAAAGGCGGTCAAACGTGATATGAATGTAGGTGAAGGACAAACAGTGCGAAGAAGGTAGATTGATCGACGAGCAATACTAGATGAGAGTACACCAAACATCACATGCGAATCCCCTAGTAGAGGAAGGTCATCTACATGCAAAACATCCTCGGCAAGTGCAACATCTAGGTAGCTTGAGAAAAAATCCTCGGATCCTACTTGCATTTCTAGAATACGTAAGTCATCTATCGGTGTCATACATCCCTCTAGAAACTGGAGATGAGGAGGAATGCCCAAGGAGACCAAGCTCTACACTTTGTCACCTTGACTCATAAGCATACAAAGATGAAGCTTGATATTCAAGTAATCAAAGGCATGCATAATGTGGTCTACATGGCCCACAATGTGTGTATCATCCGCTAAGGAGAGAAACACACAACTTGGCACTGCTTAAGTAGTAGACAAAAAAACTCTATAATGAGCCATGGCAAATAGGGGTCCTCCCAAAGGATCTCCATGTCGAGTGACAACGGTTGTCTATAGAACGGTCACTCCCTCCTCGAAAAAGCCATGCTAATAAAAGAGAGAAGAATGTGAACCGTAGAAAAACCATACAAAAGGAATGAGGTTCGATAGAGATCCACCAGCCTCTCTAAGCTCTCTTAAAATGGATGCACGTTAAAAATGCATTAAAAATGTTCTCAGCGTCCATCTGCAAGACCACCCAATCCGGATGGATATCTAGAACCTCACAACCTCATGGTGTGGCGACTCCAAATTGGTGTGGACAAAGATGCTGCTAGAAGTATGAACGATGTTGTAGGACAAAAATACGATTGACTAAACGCAATAAGATCTCCCCAATATCAATATGTCTGATGCCCCCAGTCTCTTTCTCTATCATGAAAAGCCGACTAACACCTAGTATCTCATTAACTGACAACGGAATCTTCCCCCTCGAAACTGATGCAGCCACCTGGAACAACTCCGTGAAACCACTAGAGGGATCATCCACCTGAAAGAAATCTCGAAGATTCTCGTATATCATCCCTTACAAGCCCCCTTAGGACAAAAGTGGGGATGTGCATAGAGAATGGGTAAATAGTGATCTATAAAGACATATTGGCTCCTCATGCTGATACTCCAAGACCTATAATGATATATCCTCGCCCATAGGTGGATGTAAAAGGCGTAAAGAGGAAATCATCTCTAAGTAGGACTAGCCATAGACAAAGGGTGAAGGGCACGCGTGGCCCTGCTATATTTCCTGGCCTACCCAAGATCCTACACCATCGTAATTACGTCGAATCAGAAGTATCATGAGGTTGAATCAGACTCCTCTTGCAATGTAGCCCAATCTTCTGCTTTGAATCTCCAAAATCTAGTTGTCATCTTTATATATCGAGCACGGCCCTCTCTAGTATAACATAGGCATCATCTTGGAAGAAATAGAAACAAAAATCACACTAACTCGTCCATGGGATCACGTGTTAACCGATCGAGTGGTAAGCAAAAAGCATGTCTAGCCTCATCATGGAGTGCACGAGGGAACTTATAGAATAAACGTGTACATGGGAAGCTAGTCTCAAAAAGTCCTAGAATAGAACCTACATGGGAAGTTGATTATTTTGGTATAGCCGAAATAATCAATGGAGGAATCGATGTAATATGTGTGTTCTCCGAAGTGACAAATACTAATGCCGATTTGATCGTTCTCCTCATGTGCGTATCTCAAGTGATCCAATCATAATCTTTGTGCATCTTTCCCACATGAGTCTTTACCTCTTGCGAGATAAAGAGACGATGACACACCAGACATGGTGTGTCATGCACCACTTTTGGTGATCCCATTAGTGTAAATGAAGCTATAGCTACCACAAAGAAAACGATAAGTACACCGAGCACTCCATCATGTATCTCCTCCCACCTGCAGATTCATAACCCCCTTACACCCCACCTCACATGAGAAAATACTCACTATGAAAACCCTAAAATCTAAAAACACTCATAACTTTTTACTCCAATCTGCATAATTTTTCAACTAGATCCCAATAAAACCAATGCAAGAAAGGGAATAGATTGGAACTAAAAAATCCCGACCCATAAGTCCGAATTGAGAAAAATTGCTCAAAATTAACTAAAAACACTAAAAAAATATAAACACTTATATCTCTCTATGTTATTCTCTATAGTCTTCAATTTAGATACCAATGGAATCAAAATTCAAAGACGAAGATAAATATCTGTTCACTCTCTATGTTTGGAAAAGCGTAACCACACAATATGCAAAAAACTATACTACACTACTCTTATCTCTCACTTTTCCTCTCTTTGTCTTTCGCGAGCTCCTAGCAAAACGGCTATCCTAAATTTGAAATCAGTCATCTTTTGAAATGTTCAGATCCATGTTACCAGAGCAAAAGCGTAGACAAGCCCTAGTAGTACGAGGAATGTCCGGATCCACTAAGAGTATTAAGATCCATAAAGATGTCAATAGTACCAAGCAAGAATGTAAAGTTCTCCGAGTAAGTTAAAATTTCCATCAATACACATGCTAAGAAGTCAACTTCCCATGTAGAGTAAACATACAGTCAGATGTGATTATCTAGGTAAGTATATGACAGTGCGGATACCACGAGCACACACATATACACACACACACACTATATATATATATATATATATAGTAAGCATAGGTCAAGTTATTAAGAGGGTAATCCTTCTTAATAACCTAATCAACACCGTAAATCCATATAACACACAAAGACTGGTCTTGTAAGTTACAATAATATTGGAGGTTTCGATACAACCCCTGAAAAAATTACCATATTAGACTCATTCCTGAAAATTTTTTGTAGAATTCAGTAAAAATGATTTCATACATTGATCGGGATTAAAAAAAATTATACCGATAAAAGATGAAAACAAAATACTCATACATTTGTATAAAGCACTTGAGAAAATACAAATTTTCTGAAATGTCAATAATTTTCCAACTAGGTCCCAATAGAACCAATGGAGGAAAGGGAATAGATTGGAACAAAAAAATCTCGTCCCATATGTCCAATTCGAGAAAAATCGCTCTCAAGGATAGGCCTATCTGCAATCACAAATCGAGAAAATAACAAAGAACTTGAGAGTGCCCAACTAGTCAAGAATGTTAAAGGTGCAATTTCCTCCATCAATAATAAGCCTACCCCTCCACACAAAATTGGCAAAAAATATGTCTCTGTGTCAAATCTCTTGTCACACAATCGAAGGTCCTTAGTCCGATGATGTCACCAAAGACGCCCATGATCCTCCTATCAAAGGATGTCAAGCGTGATATAAATGTATGCAAAGGAGGAACCGTCCGAAGAAGGTAGATGGGTCGACGAACAATACTAAATGAGAGTATATCAAACGGTACTTGAGGATCCCCTAGTAGAGGAAGGTCATTTATATGCAAAACATTCTCAGCAAAAGCAACGTCTAGGTAGCGTGAGACAAATTCCTCGGACCCTTCTAGCACTCTTTGAATGCATTAGCCGTCTGTCAATGTCATACATCCCTTTGGAAGCTGGAGATGAGGAGGAATGCCTAATAGAGATCAAGCCCTACACTTTGACACCTTGATTCTCAAGCTTACAAGATGAAGCTCGGTATCACAAGCAAAAATAGTGGAAAAATCAACTGTTTAAAAAATAGTAAAATAATCAAGTAATCAAAGGCATGCATAATGTGCTCTACATGAACCACAATGTGTGTATCATCTGCTAAGGAGGGAAACACACAACCTAACACGGCCAAAGCAATAGACAAAAGAGCAAGAGGGGATTATTAAGAGAGGTTAACAACTTAATAATATATATATATAGTAAAGATCAAGTTATATATATATATATATATATATATATGTTCTTGGTATCCGCACTATCATATATTTACCTAGATAATCACATCTAACTATATGCTTACTCTACATGGGAAGTTGACGACTTAGCATGTGTATTGATGGTAATTTTAACTTACTTAGAGAACTTTACATTCTTGCTTGGTACTATTGATACTTTAGTGGATCTTAGTACTTTTAGTGGATCCGGCCATTCCTCGTACTACCAGGGCTCGTCTACGCTTTTGATCCCGCAAGGGTGCAGGCTCGTGGCTCAACCATGCATCATGACTTTCCCACTCGCACTAGCTACTTTCTCTACAACAATGAGATTTTGTCTTGGCTTGGTCCATCAATCTACATCTTCATTACTCACTTGTGAGTGTGCTATCACTTTATATGCATCATGTGTTCATATGACTCTTGCACATTTAGAGGGTAGAGGATAGCTACCCATGATGCCATTAGGAATGTGGTGTTTGCTATGGCACAAGAAGTGGATACATCATATGGAGGGAGCGTTGGTATGCTTTGCAGTCGACTAGGGTTAGGATAGACTACTTAGTTTGGAGACTTGGGTTGTTGAACAGAATTCAACGAGACTTGAATGGATGATCCCAAACCCTTTGGAACCAGGTTATTGAGCCTGACATGGTGATTACCGATTCTACTTGTGACATAATTTCAGAGGGGTTGATCATCCACCCTCCAGGGTAGGCAGCGAGTGGAGAGAGTGTTCATAATTTCAGAGGGGTTGATCATCCACCCTCCGGGTAGGCAACGAGTGGAGAGAGTGTTGGTATTCCTTTCAGTATACTAGGGTTAGGGTATTGTTAGACTATTGAACAGAATTCAATAATGAAGAATGGGCGGCAAGCGACTGCTCATAATGAACGTTTGGCTCTATTCCGGACCTCTTGCGGAGCCAGTGCACAGTTCTGCGGCACTCTCTGCAGGTGTGGAAACTACAGTACTGGGATTTGCTTCTCGGTCTAGATTTAGAATGAGGACAAAATAGATTCATTCTTTCGGAAAGTGCGCATTTACATAATGTTTGCAGGGTAGATGTTTCGGAGCTTCTTCCGTGTTAGAACAGAAATGCCGATGTGCTTTATCATGCTCCAAAGCTCCAGAGTTTGGCACCCTCGTCACGTGAAGTTAACGATTATGATTGCGCCGATACGAACGAATTCTACATGCCAAAACAAACAGATTATACACTGCCCAAACATTTGGAATCTCTGATATCAACCTCTGATCAGACTCCTCGAGTGGCGTGAATAGTGGCGGAGGAGAGACGATCCCATGAGCCGGGACCCTGATGCTAAGACTTACAGTGTGCTAGGAAAGTGTGTAACGTGAGACGTGAAAGTACCAAGAGGATGGGAAAGCCGTGTAAGGGTGAAAAGTCCAAAGGAGTCCAGCACAACACTCCCTGACCAAACCATGGGCAAGGGGATAAATACGCAAATTTTTTGAATTGAAGCCACGTTTGAGTAAATGGAATTTGGCGTGCTTAACTCGAACTTATGTAACGTTTGATAGCAATGGGGATGTATACACCCGTGCCATGATTTCCCTATATGACATGCCTCCTGTATCTACATAATTCATTTTTTTACTACCTCATCATAAACAAAATAAAAGACTTCTCTATCCTTGATACGTGCAATTCTCGGATCGCGGGTCATGAAGTAATTTTGGATAAAACAACCACACTTTTGTCTGTCGAACGACCAAATACTTTACTATATTCGTTACAATACTCTTGAGCAACTCTGCGATCTCCAGGGAATGGCCTTATTGGTGGATTGTGCTTCCACCAATAAGGCACCTTTTATGAAAGCAGTGAAGTGTCCTGGCCCACTAGAATACTCAACGCACTAATCATTTAGCTATGGGTGGATACTTCATCATATAGAACATTGGTGATTCTGCATTCTATCGAACTGTGTAATATTGAAAAAAAGACCGAACACCATGTTCTTGACAATTGTTAAGACACACCTCCATTCAACCAAGACGGAACTCATCGCTATAGAAAAAGTAACTGATACGAGTCAAAAAGCCCCTATACATGGTCAAACCTGTACCCTTGCCAGAACATGAGCATAGATGAACCCAGTGTTACGAAAAATGGTAGGATCCACTAATACTATAACCACCCCACCATTCTGATAATTTGTTCCCCTTCGCTGAAACCGGTACTTTCAGCAAATCCGAATGTGGTACGAGAGACAGAAACGCGCATCATGTGAATCACTTCCAAGTCATATCCGTGAACGTTACCGTCAGGTGACAAACTGCATCACATGCCTCGTCATCGCAGAGTCATAAATCTCGGTGAGGCCTACCGCACACGCCGATTCGATCTCGCTGTCTAGCTTGAACGTTGTTCTTTTCTATCCCAAACTTGTGGCACTATTTTACTTGAGTTCGACTCCAAGCAATGAAACTACTGGAACAATGGAAGACTGTTGGGAACTTCCTTCACGGCCCGCATGGGGTTTTGAGCGGTTATTGGTCTGTACCCCCAACTCAAGGTGAAAGTGTAAAAGCATAACCAACCGTATAGACGTGTACTGCTATTGCACGCTGGGGTAAAAGCAAGGTCACTACTTTAGTAGATGCAGGTACGTCGTAGGTGGTCAGAGGGATGAATCATGAGTAAGGATTGCAGTTGACACCCTGCCCAACTTAAGTCCGTAACAGCCACAGGTTTCGAAGAGCACAATCCCTATGGGCTAGGACGATTTCAACGAATACGTTGCTATCTTCCACTTGCTAATCAAAACTGAATGGTTGTGATATGATAGAATGACGATCTTTATTATAAACTACCAAGGTAGACAAAAAGTTCTCCACAATGGAGTCGAGCCTCATCATGTTTGTCAAGAAGGGCCACAAGACCAAGTATACCTCTAGAGCACCCGTCTGACAGTACGTCCACAAAATCTACCAACAGGAAACCTCTCACTTGTCCACGGGAAAGGTGGACCTCCAGTTGGAACGATATGCATGGTGCAACTGTGATCACAGATGTTTCCACGTACTTTTTTGACGTGAGCTTAACAGTAGCTCATCGACACTAACAAAGCACGGAGGACGAGCCTAATTAAGTGCTTTGCTGCTATACAACAAATATAATACTTTATACAAGTAGAAAATTATCCGGCTTCAGGAAGCACACAATCTCCTGTATGTCCACACTAATCGCCAGAAGCTGACCAGTACTTCCAAGGCCTAACACTATTGAAACCAAAACGCTCCTTACACATCAAAACTTTTTGAAGTCGGTTGATCAACTCGATTGGTTCAGTTGGACTCGATCCAACTGAACTTTGCGAGCAACCATCTTCAAATTTTCTAGAACCACACAAATGAATTAGTACGTACGGGACACACCAAGGAACAACCAAATTGTGATATTACTCTGCAGAAGAGGCCGTTATCCTCTGAGACGGAGTTGTGTGGAACACCCAAGGTTGCCTATTTTGACCCAGGTTAGGGTTCCTACATAAACAACCCTGTTCATGATTCATGATTCAACGACGAGTAACACATCATTCTCTCCCACTTGACCTCGATGTTAGTGAATGATGTCTCTAACAGAAAAAGAAATAGGTTTACAACTAACACAACCAAGACTGAAACATGCTCCATTGCTAAAGTAACAACGCACAAGACGTTTGAAATTATGAAAATTGCTGTAAGTAGAAGGGAAGATAGAAAAACCTTGTGAAGTTACAGCGTAAATCTATTGATGTACTCTGGGTCTAGTTTGGCTTTATCTTGAAACTTCTTGAACCACCGATTCAGTATATCCATAGGAACCACGAGTTTGTCTCCTTCCACGGTGCAGAATGATTGCATGAAATTGAAGAGGTTTTCACCTACCTTCATTGCTAGTTCCTCCACACGCTTTTGCTGGCCTAAATTGAGAAGGGGCAAAGTTGCTAAGTCTTCAACAGAAACACCTATTTGTGCAGTGAGAGGAGCAGAGCCAGGAGGCATCAACAGCATTTGACTAGGATTAGCTGGCCACAAAAGAGGAATGACAGCAGAAGGACACGCATTGTGCACTGCTCCTCTATACTCGAATGACGAGCCTGGACTTTGAACGTAGACCGCCAGAGCTTTATCGGCTGGCAACATCTGATCGTTCAATAGAAATAGGCACATGTCCTTTACTTGATCGTATGCCTCACCTGCACATACATAGGTACTTCAAAAAATGCTGTAATTACGAAAGAGAATGTGGCTCCCTCCTGACCCAGATGATATTGTCATCAGAAATTTACGACAGAAGTGATTCTTGAAGGTGAGAGAGCGTGAAACCTTACCACCTGAGTCAAGAAATACTTGTGGAATCTACAACTTGCAATAACACAGAATTCCGTCTAGCTTTTTATGATTCGTGGTGACGCGGCTCAACCGTGCGAATCCTCGAAGTATATTCTGCCAAACTTGCAAACGGTAATCAGATAAACGATGACAAGCGTTAATAAATATACGTACCTACAAAATAGTTCATGTCAAGTAGCCACCGATGATCATCCACTTGAGCAAAAGTGGAGACAGCCAGAGGGAAGCTCCGGTTGGGAAATAGTACTCCAAACATGATTATGCTCGTCAATCCGCTGCGAGGACTTTGGTCACTGAATTATCTTCTAGCCTATTGCCTTATGAGCATTCTTTCGATCTCTTCGTCCGCTAGCTGCCTCCTGCAATCCAAGGGTCTTGAAACCTTAGTTTGCAGAAGACAATCAGTACCTAGAGTTCACATTCCTATATGAATACCAATACTATGATGACTACGATAAAACATGAAGTGTGACAAAGAAGAGATAGCTTTGAGAAGAGATGCAGAGTAAAAACAGAAGGCCCCACAACAAGAAGGCTATAACAATGATGGTGTCGAAAAGTTTAGAATTGATCGATATATTCTTCGTGTTAGCAATGCACCAGACCAGTGACCGTGCCCCAGCAACACCGTGCGGTCTAAAAAGTTATTAACAGGAAGCTTAGAAGCCAAATGATACTTTTCATAGATATAAGCTGCAGCTTCAAGAATTGTCTAGCGTATAAAGTATCCGACGAGCTAAATAATGTCTGATTTCATCGTCCTTCACTATTACACTTCCAAGGCTTCATAATGCATAATCTGTCCCCACAAAATTCGCCATAATACTACTTTTGAATAAGAGGCAAGAAACTAAATTCTTGTTAGAAGATAATGGTTGTACCCTACGCTTTACACGTTGACGAATTTCGGGTGGTGAAGACATCGGCTCATGCGACCACTTCAAGGTAGACGCAGTCAAACTATAAATAGCAAGAATCGCACCATGCAACTCGCGCACAACTTCCACTAAATAGAAGTCTCTAGTAAGGTTAATCATTAATGGGCAATGATTAACACTCGGCTGATCATTTATCGCAACAGAATTCTGTGCTAGTATATGTACACCATTGTAGTCGTACGTGACAGAAATTTGAACAAAACTAACGACAACGAATGTCATGTCGTGTATGTAAACAGCATACATACCTCTAAATCGCAAATCTAAACTTCTACAAGTACAGTCGGACTGGGATTGTTCATCTCCATCTCCTTCAAGAAAAATTACTGCAGTTTCATGTTGAATGAAAAGCTTCAGTATTTTATGATGAAAAATCTTAAGTATCTCAAAAATATCGACAATCCGAGTCTAGCTTCCGCAAGAAAGAACATATTCACCAACAACCCTCAAGAGACGACTACATTGCTCAGTATTTCTAAAGAAATAGAAATGAACCAGCTGAAGAAATCTGAAACACCTAACAATCAGTCAAGCGAGAGACTTGCATGTAGAATTCCCACACTCAAAGATAAGCAAACACCGGAAGGACAACATCAAACCCTCGAATCGATTGTGGAGCTGTCACAAACGGCTCTTCAACCTGAAACTAACGTTGAACGATAACTTGCCACTGCTTTGACAAACTCCTTGTGAGAAATTCCAGAACTGTGGTGCAACTTAGAGATACTCATATAAACCCTAACCTCTACTCTTGATATTTCGGATATTCTGTCAGCTCAAGTGCAATTCTTCCCCGATGACCAGACGATGAGACTACGATCACACTGAATCACCTTCCAAGCAGCGATTCACCAGCTAATCAGCGAAAACCGAATCCAAAGACTTCAGACTCGAAACTCCATGTACGTCCCATCACTGGCTCAAAACTTACCTTAGCTGAAGGAAGAGAGCAAGACGAAGGGAACTACCTCCCCCTTACGATAACCAACCCTAACGCCAATCGATTTGTCAAGAAATGTTCGGACGCACGCCTGGAAGCGAAATCGTTGACCTGAACCTTATATAAAACTAAAACTTCACAACTATCTAAATCCGCCCAATTCTCTCCTCGAAATCGTCAAATTTAAGCTGCTAGCTGCTGCTCTTCTATACATGAATCCAAACCATCGACCTTAGTCGAGCGAAGTGACGGATTTGGACCTTGCCAGGACTACAGTCTATGCAGAACCTGCGAGAAAGAGGGAAAGGCAAGACAGAAACGGGATTGATAATTTCTGGATTAATCCTGTAAGAGGTCGATGTGTATAGAAAGATCTCGCCCCTACATTAGGAACAGTCAGACTTTAGAGCTCGCTACACTTGTCCTTCACTGGCCTCTAGCTCTACTACAACTATCAGATGTAGCTCCTCGTAGATCTCTGCTGTTCAATTGTTTCTACCACTACTGTAGTTGGAGCGCGTCGCAGTTTTTCCTGCTAATGGAGTGACTCCTCGTATAGAGACACGAAGCACATGATGTGCTAACTTCTTACTTTTGTTTTTTGTTTTTAGCTAACCATATCAGCTCTTTGATGGTTCAGCCATTGTTATCCCATGAATCTCCCCTTTCACCTTTTACTACAATGAGTTGCTTTTGCTTAGTGAGCACAAGTTTACTCCTGTATACATTATGGTTAGATATCCTACACTTGAATATATTTCGGAGTGGATGATTTTGAGTGGAGGGTAGCAGCCAATTTCTCCAAATATATGGGTATACAAAGTTGACTTTGGAGTTATATGGAGCTATGTACTCCAACTTGGAGTCATTCTTGAAAGAGTGTGGGAGAGCCTACCATACTACACGACATGGGTATCATTCTTTTAAGTATATTGTATAATATATTTTAGGTAATATGTATCCATTGCTCTAGAGAGAGCATTAGCTTATGCAATCCATAGGAGAGTAATCATGTTAGGTGATGCTTCTGTAATATGTAGACTATTTGACTCATATAATTCGAATATCTTAGGTGTAGTGGGAAATATTTCCCATTGTGATGTTATTGGGGCCTAGCCTCATGTTACTCCTTTGGATTCATCCCTTGTGTGATTTGATGGGGTCTTCCCATCCTTTTTGCTATATTACTTGGTGTCCATTGAGTACTTTTACTCCAATTAGCTTTGTGGAAGATTGTGTCAATTTCAAATTGTTGATGTAAAGATTTATTCCCTAATTTTTCTTCAATCAAGAAGCTTGTTGGTTTTAGTCTTGGTTCTTTTTTCCCCTTTCTTAGGCATTTTTCATTTTATTTTAAACTCAAATTGAAAGTTTTAACAATCTTGAGTTATCTCAATAAAAAATGACATTCAACGCTTACTTCCTAACTTTCTTTTGAGTCGATCATTATCTACAAATATTACATTAGGGTATTATGTTGGATCCTCATGATAGCTTGGTTGCTTGACCCAACAACTTCAAGATGTCATGTGAATAATTCACCATCTATTTTCTCTATAACAATGAGGTTCCCCCTTGGTTCGGTCTACCATATGTATCTTCATTACTCACCTTATATGAAAAGGGGGTCCATATGATTCGTTGTACATTTGGATGACATAAGATAACTATTCATGATGTCATTAGAGATGTAATGTTTGTTATGGAACGAGAGGGTGAGTACCTTGCATAAAGAGAGCGTTGATATGTCTTGCAATAGATTCGGGTCATGACATACTTATATTTGGTTAAAGTTGCAGAGAGTGTGATTATGTATCTTAAACGTGATAAAATTTCGGAGGGGTGATTACCCATCCCCATGGATGGACGATGTCACCATCTGTGAACCGAATATACTTTGGCCACCCGAGAATCAGAACTCTAGCGGGTGCTTGATTTACGAACCAATCTAGAGGGGCTAGCGAGAATGACAGGCCTAATTACAAAGCAACAATACCCCCGGTTCAAAGGAACCACAGACAACGAGGTTGCAGATTCCTACATCAATACCTTTGAAGCCATCTCTACGGTGAATAAGGAAAACGACCCAACCGATCGTCGTCGCATCTTCCCAGGGCTTCTTCGGAAGGGAGCCCGAATATGGATGAATAACTAGGAAGAGAGCCATGCAGCGGAAATCGCCTCTTGGAATGGACTCAAGAGTCGGTTTTTGGTACGGTTATGAGAAATGGGGTACGACAAGGTACTCCTAAGACGTTTGGGAGCCATCAGAAGGGAGAAGCATCGGAAATTGCGGGAGTACATTGAATAATTTCTTAGTTTATTAGATAGGATGCCGTCATCGGGAGCAAACGCCAAACCATATTCGGTGGCTATGGCCATCAAATGGTACATGTCTGGCATGGGTAAGTTTGACCCAGACCAGGAGACGTTCTGCCGAAGTGCAGATCCGTCCACTGTGGACGTCGTCATCCAAGCCGCCAAGGCTTACGAATTGTCTAACATACATCGTAAGCAACTAAAGGAGGGGAGGAGTTTCCAAAAGGGAAGAAGGACTAAACACCTAAAGTCCCGAAGATGACGAAGTCCTTCGAGCAATGGAACTTCAAAATTTTTGGCCGAAGAGGAGTCTAGCTCCTCAGATGAAGATGGAAGTACGCTTCCAAAAAGAAAGACACGCACCGGATGAAGCATCCAGAGGGCAGACGAAAAGGTATAGAGACCAAGGTTGAGGAGCTGACCAAAAGTATGGAAGAGCTCAAGGTACACTTAGTCAATAATAGAGATAGGAGAAAATCCCCGATGTAGGGTCATGCCAATGTGTGGTGCACGATTTGCCGCAAACCTGGCCATACCAACTCTGAGCACCAGCCCAGGAAGGGATATTCGGCCCAGCAAGTGGAGTGGGTCCCGGTATGGGAGTATCTCCAATACGACCCTACCACCGAAGATCAACTTTATGGGGTCCATGAGATGTGGAATACATCCTCAATACCGCCAGTACAGATTCCTAGATATAGTCTAGTAGAAATGGTGGTGACTACGCTGCAACGGAAGATGGGGGGCTTACCTCAAATTCCCCCTCCACCAAAACCTAATCCTTGTTACAACTGCGGCGCCGTGGGACATTGATCTCCCCAGTGTCCACAAACCCGGCGCCGAATGACTTACCAACCCATGTGTAGTAACTGCCGGAGGCCAGGACATATGCACGTGGAGTGCGACCAACCACCCCAACCACGAGGAGAAAGCAAGCGTTACCCAGCCCAAGGGATCCGGTTCGTGACTCCACCAAAGAGAGACGTGGGGGTACATCAAGTAAGCTTGGAGGACCAGCCACTACCGAAGGAAGAAGACTAGCCAGAAGAAGTGTTGGACGTACTAAGGGTATCCATCCAAAGTACGAAGAGAAAAGCAAGTCCAGTTGTAGACAGAAAGAGTAAAGATAAGAAGAAAGAAGCAACAAGGGGAACGCTGGTAAAAACTATTTTAATTCCAGAAGAGAAAGTCGCCATACCTCCAAGTCAAGGCACATCCCCGGAATTTGCAGCGGATATTTGTTCCGAAGTTCAAAATTACATTAAAGAGTTCAATTCGAAGAAGGGGGAGGTAGTGTATGGAAGAATCAACTCAGTAGAGCACGGAAGAGGCCCACAGACAACACCTCGGCAGTACTATGATCCGGTGGCAGATTTGGCTGAAGTCAAAGCCAACATAATAATGAAGTAGCTACTGGATGATAATAAAGCCTATAAGAAGCTACTTATTCAGGCTCTCAGGTCCACCAAGCCAAAGCCAAGTCAGCAAGACAAGCTACATGCTGTATACACGGTAGAGCAAGAAGATAAAGGAGCTCCAGAGATTGAAGTCGAGATTATGGTCGCATGTGAAAGCAAGACCGCGCACTCGGATCGAGTAAATATCATGACTGAAGACACAGCCGCATCACTTGGGTACAAGAAGTACGAAGCTACATCCATGGTGTTGAGGTTGGCCGATCAATCGCGAAAGAAGCCAATGGGGATGTTGCGAGAAGTGCTTACAAAAATAGGAGGTGTAGGATTCTCATTGACCTACATAATCTTGCGACCTCATGAGGAGAGTGGTTACAAGGTCCTCATTGGGAGGCCCCCAGTTGTACAAATCATCACCACCAATTGGCAGCGGAAGACCTTATCCTTTTTCGATCCATGCGCATCAACCGCCAGAAAGGTAACTATCTCATGGAGTCTTCTGGGTACCTCGGGGAAACATCCTTGGATTCGGGAGTTACTGATCCTAGTGATGACAACACCGATTCAGGATATTCGTCCGAAGATCACGTCAATTACCTACAATGCTACGAAGTAGACGAAGAACTCCAATCAAAAGATGAATAGCAATTACATATCAGTGTGGGGCGCAGCGAAGCAAGTCACACTGACGGAGTTGTAGGGCCTGACGCTTGGGAAGAAATCATGGTAACACGAGGACATCAACTAAAGATCAAGCGAAATCTACCTTGGGTCGACCTCCAGAACGTGTTGTCTCTTCTTCAGAGATTCGAAGACGTGTTCGCATGGAAGATAGAAGACATGAAGGTATTCCCCAAAAATGGGGTGAACATCGGATAGATTTAATAGAGGGAGCAGTCCCTGTAAGACAGCGGCAGTATCGCTTAAATCCGAAATACTCTTTGTTAGTCAAGGACGAAATTGATAAATACCTCCAAGCTGGCATTACCTACCATGTGTTGAGTAGTGAATGGGTTGCGCCTATTGTCATTGTGCCTAAGAAGAACACTGGTAAAATCCGTGTATGCCAAGATTTCAGAAAGTTTAATGTCAGGACGAAGAAGGATCATCATCCTCTACCATTCGAAGATGCAATCTTAGACCATGTGGCATGACATGAATGTTATAGCTTTTTGGATGGATTCTCTGGGTACAACCAAGTATCCATCCGTGAAGAGGATAAGGATAAGACTACATTCACCACGGATTGGGGGACGTATGACTACCACAAAATGCCATTTGGCCTATGCAATGCACCGGCTACGTTTCAGCGAATAATGACGCATATCTTCCAAGATTACTTGCGGAAGTACTTAGAAATCTTTATAGATGACTTTTGCGTATTCGAGAAAAAAGAGGATCACTTGTACCATAAGGAGAAAACTTTCCATAAGTGTAGGGACAGTCAGCTGGCCTTACACCCGGAAAAGTGTTATTTTATGATGACTGAAGGGATTCTTCTGGGTCACCGGGTTTCGACTCGAGGGTTAGAAGTTGACGTAGATAAGGTTAAGGTCATCAATTTGTTAGAACCCCCTAGAAACATCAGGGAGCTTAGAGCCTTCCTGGGGCATACAGGGTACTATCGGCGATATGTAAAGTCATATGCCGCTATTGCATCCCCATTGACGGGTCTGCTAAAGAAGGAAGTGGAGTTTGGATGGACCTCTGAACATCAGGCCATGTTCCATCGAATGAAGAACGAATTGGTATGGTACTCGGGCAGCTAGATGAACAAGGAAAATATCACCCCATCTATTTTGCCAGCTGAATATTAATAGCAGCCGAGCGTAATTACTCCACTACGGAAAGAGAAGCACTGGGGATGGTGTATGCTGTTCGAAAGTTTTGACATTATCTGTTAGGATAGGACTTTGTGTTTCATGTGGATCATTACCCGCTAAAATATCTGGTGTAGAAGGCCGATCTCTCTGGACGGCTGGCACGTTGGATGTTGTTGTTGCAGGAGTTCTCATTTACAGTGCAAACAAAGAAAGGAGTACACCACACGAATACAGATTTCCTATCACGACCTAAAACAACCATACCAACACTCGCACTGGACGACGAATTCCCGGACGAGCAACTGTTCCATATGACGGACTATAAGGAAATACGATATTACGACTTGTACCGATACCTTCATACGTTGGAATTACCAGAAGGGTTGTCAGTGGAGCAGCGGACGGTTTTTATACACAAGGCAGCTCCCTACCAATTGGAGAAGGGGATACTGTTCAAACTGGGGGCGGACGAAGTCCTCAGACGGTGCTTGGAACCATATGAAGTACAATGAGTTATAGGCGGGATGCATGGAGAAGGGCAAGAGGGCATTATGCTTTACACAACACAATAAAGAAAATTTTAGCTGCGGGCTACTGGTGGCCAATAATGTATAAAGATACCCATAAGTTTATTGAGAAATGTGATGCGTGTCAACGAATTGAGAAACCCACGCATACCACTCGATGGCCTCTAAAACCAATTCTTCCTCTAGCACCTTTCAAAAAATGGGGAATTGATTTTGTAGGGCCAGTTTCACCAGCTAGCAGAGGAACAAGGAAACGATACATTCTGATTGATACAGATTATGCTACAAAGATGGTGGAGACGATCGCAACACGAAGAAATGATGCGAAGACAGTCGCCGAATTCTTTTTCAACCAGGTCATTTGTAGATACGGATGTCCTCTCGAACTAGTTAGTGACAGGGGTACCCATTTCTTGAATCATCTGGTGGAAGAATTAACCACTTACTTCCAAATCAGGCATCGGAAGACTACCCCGTACAATCCCAAGGCTAATGGGTTGACATAGAAGTCTAACGGCTTATTATGTAAAATTCTTAATAAAGTTACTATTAACCACATCTATGACTTGGATACCAAAGTACCAATAGCTTTATGGGCATTAAGAATTGCAGAGAAGATTACCACCAAACAGACACCTTTTTATTTGACTTATGGAATACATCCAATTACTCCAATAGAGTTTGAAGTGCCAACATACAGAGTATTGGTGGATGATCGATTATCAGCAGAGGAAAGTCAACTCCATCGCCTCATGGATCTTGCTAAGTTGGAGGAATCTTGTGATGAAGCGGAGGAATTGACAAAGGTCATCCAGAGCAAGAGGAAGGAGAAATATGATAGTGGATTACGACCTCACAAAGTAGTAATTGGGGATAAGGTTTTACTCTATGATAGTCGACACATGAAGTTCCCAAGCAAACTACATCTTCAGTGGATGGGCCCATATGTAGTCAAAGAAGTGTATGCTAATGGATCCCTACAACTCTTGGACTTGGATGGCGCGTTGTTTGCAACCAAAGTCAATGGTTGGAGGATGAAGAAATACTATGAGTAGTGATGTTCGCGGGGGCGCTCACAGCTAAGGGCGGACGTATGTAGGACCCTAGTTAGGAATTTTAAGCTTGTTTTTTTGTTTTTCGGAATAAAACACATGATATTCGGAGGAACTTAGTACTGACGAATACGAATATGACTTTTAAGGCGAATATGCATATTGAGTGAGAAGGTGAGTAGATTAAATCTGGCGGGAGCAATTCCGTTCCGGTTAGGGTAGTGTTGTAACCGTATCGATGAGCAGTGGCATGCGTAGAACCAGCAAAGTGACAAGATGAAGAAGCGAGTGGCATTTTGATCGAGAGCAAGGAAAGCTATTCGATTACCTCCTCAACAGAAAATGACAAGCATGATTCGACCTTTGGTGCCAAAGCCGAACTGGATGGCGGAAGAATTGAAACGATTGAAGCAATTGGGTGGAGCGTTCTTAGCATGGCGATGGTACTATGTGTGTCCGGAGATGTGTGATGAAGTGAAGGCCAAGAAATTCGCCAATCCAATCGGATGGAGAGGTTACCCAGATTCGTGGGATGCGATTCTGTGGGCGGAAGCCTTGGGGTGAGATTACGCGATAGATAAAGATGGCATCGACTAGGAAGGATCAGCATTGCATACGGGATTCGATTTTGACGAATCTAAGTGGTTTGATTCTCGAGGAAGAATGGGACCAATGGTTTCAAGATTGATTTGATTAAGGATGATTTTCGACGGAAGATAATGTATACGTTGAATCAGCTATTTTTACTGCAGAGAACTACTTATGCTAGTAAGCATAAGGTGAGGATAGTAGAAGGATTTGTCGGAGGAAAGATCAAAGTCAATCGGGGAGAAATATTCGCTCGGAATGTGTAGGCTATGGGACTAAAGTTGAAAGCAGGAGAGAAGGGAGTTGTGTAGATTTCCTCTTTTCTGGTACACATGTACTCAAGCATGGGGTGGTTAACTCCAAGGGAAAGAGTGAAGTATCAATTGAATGCAGAGGATGTTTTGCGAGAGCAGAATATGAGTGAAGCCAGTAGTGGATCAACGAGAAGCGTATGGAAGTAATTTGCAGTCACCAGTTGCAGAAGAGAGAGACGAGATGCCTTCAAATTTGGACAAAGTGATGCGGGGTCTTGAGGAAGCTGTATTCGAATGAGAGGATTCTGCAGGAATTTCGGGGAAGCGAGTGCAAAGTCCGAGTGTAGAGGAAGTTCAAACATCGATCAATAAGAAGCGGAAGTTAAAGGAGATTGTTAAGCTGAGGAGCCCGGTACCGAAAGTATTGAGTCCTAAGGTGAAAGCATCTAAAGTAGATGGTGGAGAACCGTTCTCTTCGGTGTTGTAGTTAGCACAAAAACTAGAGAATGTAGTTGTCCCCGTTCTCATGGAGTTGAATGAGATGGGAACTGTAAGACCCAGGGTTGTACATATAGGATAAAATGAAAGTATATCTAAATTGTGCCTAAGTTTATCTTAGTCATGACTATGTTTAGCTAGTTATGGTTAAGTTGGAGGAAAATATAGAGTAACTTTTGGTGTGGTAGATGAGAACTTCTATTTTGTTGTTTAGTATGAGTCAAGGAATAGATTCCATCACATGGGTATCTTGACTTCCCTTGACTTGGACTAGTTTTCATTGGTTGGACTTGGTGAAGACCCTTAAATCTAGGGGCGAGATTAACTTGGTACACTAGAAGTCAATTAGGGAGTAGTTGGGCTTCTAGAAGATCCAAGTGGACCAATTGCATGTTGCCATGTACCCTTTTCATTGGGGTTTGTGATCTCTACCTCGTTTAAACTTGGTAAGAGGAAGTTACATGGTGATTACTTGTAGTTACTAGAGTAAGATTCTAAGTAGTATAAATAGAGAGGTTGAGAAGCACCTCTCAAGTAGTTTTTCAATGGAAGTTATTTTTGGGAGAAGATAGTGTGGTGATCTTAGTTTTGGGGAGCTTGGTTCTTGGAGACGTCATGTTCGGAGTGGAGCCTTGATTCAATGAAGACTTTGATTACCAAAGTATCCCTTTCCTTTTGAGTGATATCTTACTTTTGGTGATAATGTGCATAATGGAGCTTGGACTTTGAGAGTTTTTGTAAGAGTGAGCAATAGGGTCATGGTCATAGGGTGGGACTAAGTCCTTCTAGATTCATGATGAGCTTCCAAAAAGCCATCGGAGGTAAACCTGAGTGAGAGTCAGCCCGGAGTTCACATTTTGGTTCCGTTACCGGGACCTCAGTCTAGAAGGAGAAGAGATGTTTCGAATCCAGTTTATTGCCCGTGAGAGCGCAACGATGAGAACTCATATGGAGAGGACTGTGGGGGAAGAGCGAACCGAGATCATGATGCATAGTAATGTACCTTTTGTGTATCCGGTAGTGTTATATGATAGCCTGGAAGTTATTTTGTACATTTTGTTTACTTAAGTGTTGTCTGGGATGAGGCGAGAGTGCTATAGTACGTATTTGGAGGGAACACTTTATTTTCCAAAGTTTTTCCGAGAATTTTATTGATTTTAGAGTACTAGATAGGATACGTTTTGCACTTAAAATAACAGTCATATCATGTCTAGATCAAAAGTTATGATGTTTAGAATTTGCTAGGGTCCTGACGGGTTTTGAAAGATAGCTCTCGGGAAAAAGTGTACAGAGCTTATCAATTCGTGCAAGAATTGAATCAGGATTTGAAACTTTGCACGATTGTTTATCAGGAGCTAAGCTACATGTGGGTCTAAATTTCTTTGAGAGATCATTTCTATAGAGAAAGTTATGATATCCGAAGTATAAGGGGGTATAAAAGTGAGCAAAACCGCTTTAATTTTCAGATTTGCTTTTTCCTTGTTTATGGTCATTTCGAGAGAGTTAGTGCATGGGTGTTTGCATAGTGAGGATGACTTGACACTCATTGAAAAATGGGAGATCAACCTCTTTGGAAGATCCGGTTATCTAAGATACCTCCAGGGCTGGACGTGATTGTTTCAGCGGATTCGAACACGAGGGAGTTCAGAGTGGAGTTTGAAGAGAGGACACTAAAAAGTTCCCCGAGAGCGAAACGTGAGAGTTGCTTCTATTATGGAGAGGAGGGACATAAGCTTGTGAGTTGTCCTTTGAGGACCAAAGATCGGAGGTTGAGAGAGAGACGAAACGTGGGAGAGCTAAACCTTCATCTGGGACCATCATCTCCCCATGAATCCAAGAGTGGAACCTATTGTGAAAATTGTGGAGTGACCGACTTCCCTTAGGACACGAGTGTAGTGGCGTGAAAGCTCTGTTGGAGTCACTAGTGGAGGGCTTTGAAGATAAATTGAGAGTGCAGATACCGAAAAGTTGAAATCTCCAGGTGGCTCAAGTTCTAACTGAAGATGGAGATCATTTTCAGAATGATCGAGAAGATGTCGATGAGGGTAAGGCTCATAGTGTGTTTAGGAGAGGAGAGCCATGGCAATCTTGGACCAACCAATTCCGTTCATTTTGCCATTGATGAATTACTCTAGAATGGAGCTAGTTTTGTTTGTGTTGTATTAGGGAATCCCGTATAAATTTCCAACAACAACGACAAAAAGGAGTTGGAAATGGGGAAGCTTCGGTGTTCTATGGGAGAGAGAAAGAAGATGTAGAATCTTTTGTGAGAGACTTCAAGAGGGCATGTATAGGAAACAATGAGAGAAGGAAACCCGAATGGGCTATCCTTTTTGCCCGACTTCTTGGAGGATTGCATTGAAGTGGTACAATGAGTACAAGAAGGAGCATGTGGAGGAAGACACTTGGGAGAGTTTGACGGAGAATCTTGTTGAAAACTTTCTTCCGGATGAAAGTTACGAAAGGCGATGTGTGAAGTCACCTTTTTGAAGCAAGGAGAGAGTGAGAAGGTGAGATCATACGTAGAGAGAACGGAGAAGCCGGAGTCACGTTTTAGGTGTGGTGTTGAGAAAGAGTGGAGACAGGTCGAGCCAACCATGGTGGGGATTGTGGCGATGTTGACAAAGAATTTCATTGGAGGTTTGAAGCCTCAGATTCGAAGCAAGGTGAGATATGAAAAGCCCTCTTCTAAGGTTGAGGCTATTCGCATTGCTATTCGAATGGAGGAGAGCCTAGAAGACGATGATTCTAGATTGGTGGCTAGAGAAGCATGACCACCTGTTGTGGTTAGAATGGCAACTCCTACTGTTGTTCTTTGCTGCACTGATAGTAAATTCTCCAAGGTAGACTTGCACCATGAGTTGAAATCTATCACGTAAACACTCGGCGATCTCAAGATTAACGTAGTACAACTATGGGAGAGGAGGAATCGAATGTAGGGGAGGATCTAGAGGGTATGGGAATTATCCTCCAAAAGGAAATCCACCACAAGGGAACTTCACGGTTTCATGCTTTAGTTGTGGAGACCCTCATTTCCAAATCGAAATTGTCCTAATCCTCGACAACATGATGGAGTTAGACACAACAATTCTACTCCCCGCTCCAAGTCAATCGAAGGATAAGGGGAGTAGCGTCTATTGATGTGTTTCCTCATCGGTGCACGTTTGAGAAGGGAGAGAGCTCTATAAGTTCCATAGTTGATATTCTTGCACACGAGAAGAAGAGAGCAAGATTTGCGAGGAGTCCATCTCAATGGAAGATCAACCAAGCCGGAGCACTCGATCCAAGGTGGTGTGAGTCAACCAAGAGCACCGAGGAAGAAGTTGGGAATGGATGATTTCTCCATTTCATCTACCCACTCAAATACGACGTGGTGGAGGATGTGGGGAATCAAAAAGCCAATATAATCAAGTGGCCAATTGATTGCTCTAAAATCCTACGATAAGAAAGGAGTTGAGGGGAGGCCTAAGCTCCAAAAGGACCAAGAAGCGGCGATCAAGGGGAAAGCTTCCATGGCGAATGTTGGAGTAGGAGTGGTGGATGCCACTTTGCCTCGGAGGTATGCACTCGGGCTTGAAGATTGAAGTACGCATTAATGGGCGTGATGTTTTGGATGTACTAGTGGATGGTGGATCTGCGGTGAATGCCATGTCGAACGTTTGTTGAAGAAGTTGGGGATGAAGCTTTCAAGACCTTCCAACATCATTGTTGGGATGGCCAACAAGCAAAAAGGTGCGACCCATTGGAGTGGTGGACAAGGTGGTGGTAAGCGTGATGGGAGTTCAAACCTTGTTGTCCTTTCAAGTGCTTGAGGAGGCTAGCTACGACTTGTTGTTAGGAAGACCTTGGTTGAGGGGGCAGAGGACAACTGATCGGTGGCATAAGGGTTACCTTCGTATAGGGCCGAAAAACCATCGAGTGAAGGTCCCTCTCACAAGTGGTGGAGGAGCAGTCCCGCACTTCGGATAGACCTACACAGTGATTACTCGTAGTCCGAGAGTGAAGAAAGTGGCAGTTTTTCAGAGGTTGACACCAACATGTCGATCGATGAGGAGACATCATCTGAAGATACCTCGGACGATGATGTTCAAGTTCAAGTTCTTCTTTGCAATGGATTTACTTCCTAGGCCGGGGTGGTGAAAGATCCCGACAAGATGAAGATGAGTGAAGATGAGATAACTCGACGGCTCTCCCACTCTCAAGTTTGGTCCCAAGGTTACTATGGAGGAGAAGTCAAAGTTCTTGGATATATTTCGAAAATATATCCATGTCTTTGCCTTTAGCTACAAGGATTTGAAGGAAGTAACCTTAGAAACTCATCGCATTGAGTTAGAGGAGAAGGCTCGCCCAATGCGTCGAAGAACGTCGGATAAATCCACCAACGGCCGGTGGTGGTCAAGGAGGAGATCGACAAGCTAAAGGATGCGGGTTTCATCTATGAGGTAGAGAATTCTGAATGGGTTTCTCCTATTGTGATAGTCAAGAAGAAGAATGGTAAGCTACGTGTATGCGTAGATTACAAGAAGTTGAATCTTTGTCACAAAGAAGGATTACTATCCTTTACCTTTCATAGATGAGATTCTAGAGGAGGTGGCGGGGGCATGAATGGTATAGTTTTGGAGATGGTTATAGTGGTTATAACCAAATTCAAATTGCTCACGAAGATCAGCTCAAAACCACTTTTACCACGCCATGGGGAACTTTTGCCTTTAGGGTAATGCCCTTTGGTCTATGTAATGCTCCAAAGAACTTTTCAGAGGTTCATGAACAAGGTGTTTGAACCTTTTATTGGGAAATTTGTGCGAGATTTCATAGATGATTTTTGTGTTCTGGGGAAGAAGGAGGATCATTTTGATCATTTGATCAAAATTCTACAACGGTTGGAGAAAGCCAAGGCCTCGCTCAATCCAGAAAAATGCATTTTTGGATGTGAGGAAGGTTTGTTGTTAGGGCACATCATCTCCAAGGATGGGATAGCGGTGGATCGAGAAAAAGGTGAAACGCATCCTTGACTTACCTTTTCCGGTGGCGTTGACCAAGTTGAGGCGGTTCCTTGGAATGGTGGGATACTATCGACGGTTCATCTTTTCCTTCTCCAACAAAGCTTATGCCTTGACGGTTTACATGAAGAAGGGGACGGATTATGATTTAATCCTCAAGGATGGAGAGGCAGTTGTGGCGTTCGAACTTCTTAAGAAGGCGTTGGTAACGGCTCCTATTTTAGCCATACCAAATTGGGGTAAACCTTTCATTCTCTACACGGATGCATCAAACATTGCTATAGGATGCACTCTAAGCCGATTAGATGAAGATAGCCATGATCATCCAATTGCTTATGCTAGTAGACCGAGATGGTGCGGTGAGAGAAACTATTCAAGGACTAAAAAAGGAGGCTTTTTAGTCGTGATCTTCTCATTCAAGAAGTTTCGACACTATCTTTTGGGAGGGAAGTTTACTATCGTTTCTTGACCACAAGGCTTTGAAGTACATTTTCAACAAGCCTAATGTTTGAGGTAGAATAGCCGGATGGAAGTTGTTCTTGGGCGGAGTTTGATTACATCATTGAGGATCGACCGGTAAAAACATGCCAATCTTTGATTTGATGTCTCGAGCATACGATGAGGAAGGAGATCAACCAAGTAGATGATACATTTCCGGATGAGGATTTGCCGATGATGGACACCATAACAAAGGTACCGGCCGAATACAAGGGGATATGGGATTTCATCTCGGAGGGAGAGTTTCCCCAAGGCATGCATTCACGGGAGAGGAATGCATTGGTGAAGCAATGTGAACCTTATACCATCATAGAGGGCGTGTTGTTTCATCAAGGAGCGGATGGACTACTCGTAAGGGTTGTTGGAAGGAGGAGTCAATTCAACTTATGAAGGAGTTTTCATGAAGGCTCGGTATGTGGAGGACACTTTGCGGGAAAGGTAACTACATTTAAGATCCTAGATGCAGGCTATCATTGGAAGGGCATTTTCAAAGATTGTGTAGAATTTTGCAAGAGTTGTGATGTGTGTCAAGCTTTTGCTAAAAAGTCCATGAAAACCCCTCCTTTGACATCAGTTCTATTTTAGGTCCTTTTTGAAAAGTGGGGAATAGATTTTGTAGGACCCTTGAATCTTACTCCTCGGGGTAACAAGTTCATTGTGGTAGCTACTGATTATCTAACCAAGTGGGTAGAAGCTAGACCTCTAAAATCTACTAGTGAGGAAGAAGTGGGTAGATTTACGTATGAGAGGATAATAACTAGATTTGGATGCCCTCTAGAAATTGTATCTGATAGAGGTGGTGAGTTTGTTGGAAGCATTATACAAGCCATGCTAGGTCATTTCTCTATCAAGGCAAGGGTGACTACTTCCTACAAACCAAATGCTAATGGGTTGGCGGAGAAATAACCAACTATACGCTTTGCATGATGTTTAAGGATGCGACATGGACGGGGAGCAAGCAAAATTTGGACAAGAGGTCGCATGCTATCTTGTGGGAGTATCGGACGACTTGGAAGACATCAACAGGGTACTCACCTTTCCGTATGGTATATGGTGTCGAGTCAAAGCTTCCAATTCAATTTGATTTGATCTACCTTCTTAACTATCCAACGGAAGTTAAAGAGGAAGAATGGAGTAGAAGCTATCAAATCAAGGCGTCAACAACCTGTTGAGCCGGAGGAGGCTCGAGTGGTGGCCATGGTACGTGTGGAGCGGGCTCAACAATTGCGAAAGAAGTATCATGATAATCGATTTGGGACGAAGAAGATGAAGATTTTCAAAGAAGGTGATTGGGTAATGCTTTACGACTCCATTAGATATAAGAGAGCAAGAAAGAAATTTCTTCCAAAGTACTTTTGGTCCTTTCATAGTTCACAAGATGTGGGGAAACTTTACTTACGATTTGAAGGAGTTGGGAGGGCGACATTTTGACCGGGTGAATCACGACAAGTTGAAGCCGTTTCATCGACGATCAGATTTTTTTCACTCCGGGGACGGAGTGAAATCTTGGTCCGGGGTAAATGTAAGACCTGGGGTTGTACATATAGGATAAAATGAAAGTATATCTAAATTGTGCCTAAGTTTATCTTAGTCATGACTATGTTTAGCTAGTTATGGTTAAGTTGGAGGAAAATATAGAGTAACTTTTGGTGTGGTAGATGAGAACTTCTATTTTGTTGTTTAGTATGAGTCAAGGAATAGATTCCATCACATGGGTATCTTGACTTCCCTTGACTTGGACTAGTTTTCATTGGTTGGACTTGGTGAAGACCCTTAAATCTAGGGGCGAGATTAACTTGGTACACTAGAAGTCAATTAGGGAGTAGTTGGGCTTCTAGAAGATCCAAGTGGATACAATTGCATGTTGCCATGTACCCTTTTCATTGGGGTTTGTGATCTCTACCTCGTTTAAACTTGGTAAGAGGAAGTTACATGGTGATTACTTGTAGTTACTAGAGTAAGATTCTAAGTAGTATAAATAGAGAGGTTGAGAAGCACCTCTCAAGTAGTTTTTCAATGGAAGTTATTTTTGGGAGAAGATAGTGTGGTGATCTTAGTTTTGGGGAGCTTGGTTCTTGGAGACGTCATGTTCGGAGTGGAGCCTTGATTCAATGAAGACTTTGATTACCAAAGTATCCCTTTCCTTTTGAGTGATATCTTACTTTTGGTGATAATGTGCATAATGGAGCTTGGACTTTGAGAGTTTTTGTAAGAGTGAGCAATAGGGTCATGGTCATAGGGTGGGACTAAGTCCTTCTAGATTCATGATGAGCTTCCAAAAAGCCATCGGAGGTAAACCTGAGTGAGAGTCAGCCCGGAGTTCACAGAACAGACTATATTCAGGGGTGGAATCTTCAAGAGGACGGTTACATGGAACTGATTCAGGTAATGAACCGCACCGCAACCGGGAAGAAGGACCAGACACATACCATTAAGCAATTGACAAAGTCAGTGGGACGTCTAGAGAAGGAGAAGGTAGAAGCGCAACGGGAGATAGCAAAAGCAAAGAAGGTCTATGGGGAGATTTGTAAGATCCGAGGAGCGGAGTTGAAATTCGTGGAAGTCAAAAATGAGAGGCTTCGGAATCAATTGAAGGAGGTAGAGTGACAGTTGCACGAGGTCAATGTGGAGAGACCGGCTAGATTAGAAGTTTTTGCCAATAAGTGTGCGAAGTATCTTTTTGCTCGGTTTGACGATGTGGAAGCTGATCGATTGGAGACATTGACAATGGCGATGAACACTCCTAGTGATTCGAAGGAAAAGCGAAATGAGATGTACAAAGCGATGGATCGTGACTGTCAGAAAGCGTGCGAATTCACCGGAGAGAGATCGTATATGACATCATCGAAGTATGTAGCAGATCTCCGAAGTTGTAGTCGGACGCGATCCGTGTAGGTAGCGATTCGGATAGGACGTTAGGATTATGTATAAATAGAACTAGAGTAGTTAATGGAGATATCTTCAATTTGCAAGAGAAAGTTAGGATCTGTTCCTGTGTAACCAGGGTAGAACGGAAACTCTCGAAGCCGAGCAGAGATCACGGTGGCCTACCTGGAGATTGGATTCCTGTGAAGTTACCCATGAATTCTTCCCACGAGTTGGGCTATCGAGGATTTCGTCGGAAGAACTTCTGTGAACTTACACCTGGTGAATGTTAACTCTTGTAATTGGCATCACCCAATTTCAATAAAAGAATTTCTTCTGGAATTTCTTAGCACTTTATTTTCTGATGGGTTTTAAGTTATGATTTGATATCACTCTTCGGACAATGATCGTTCAGAGTTGATTAAAGAAGTCTAAACACACATATTTCCCACCTGACATTCGTTTAACATCCCATTCCCTTGGGAACAAATCAATAAACACTATAATTTCCCAATTCTAATGTAACTTGAATGTTACACCATTTCTATATCAGAGAGCACAATTGGTTAGACATGCTCATGAGAAGTTAGGTCATTTTAAAGTGAAGAGTACATATAGTTTACTTCAAAATCACTATTGATGGAGAGGTATCCAAAGTGAGGTGCAACAATTTGTGGTCACATGTATGGTATGTGATTGTGTTTGACATCATCCAATGCCCATATACCACAGTTACATCTTATATCAATCATGGGACTTGGTTATCTTGGAGCTTGGATTTTGCAGGACCTCTACCATTGACTATACAACATCATGGATATGAATTGATCATTCTAGAGCTTTCTTCCAAGTGGATTGAGTTGGTGGCATTGTCCGAAAAGTCAATGAGGAAACAACTTATGTGTTCTTAGCGTCAATGCTTAGCCAATTTGGTGCACCAATGGAAGTGTTGACTAATGAGGGTACTGAGTTTTTTGACGAGTTTTAGCCTTTGTGTGATCAAGCGTTGATCGATCATTGTACCACCTCAAGAGATAATCCTAAGAGAAGTCTAGAAGAGAGGACTAAGAAAGTTTGGCTTGGAGATAGGTCATCTATGAGAGTGGGACATCCATCTATCATGGTTGGCCATGGGTTATCAATATAACCGGCAAGCATCTCTAGCGTCATTTTCATGATACTTTTTATTATATAGTAGAGATCCAAACTTACTTGGAGTTATTCGTCAAGAGTCAGCTGAAGTCTTGAACTTGGATAACCTTGATGTTTGGATTAGGATATGTTCTCAAAGGGTAGAACTCTTCCGTAGGATAATGCCCATGGCATTTGAGCTATTGCGTAGTATAGAGATATTTTGTGTTATGCTAACATCCAAGGAGGTGGATATCGAGCTTCAATTCATAGATTTCATATTGGTGATTACGTTCTCTTGCAATAGAGTGCACCAACCACATTGGATGTTACGGCTGATTGCATGATTCTACAAGTATGTGAGGATTTACTTTCTGGAGTTTTGGCATTATGGGGTCATGATGGTATGATTCGGAAGGATCATGTACAGTGTATATGTCCTCGATGTAATTAGCAAACAAGTTGTTTTGACCGTAACATTGTATGGATTGCAAATATGTGACTAATGATGCAACATTGTAGCACTCGGCCTCCTTATCTTAGCCCCATGAAGGGTATATTATGTTATGGACTAGATGGCTATATGGTGTTAGAGGGATCTAACCGCTAGTTAGGGGGTGATTGTCATACACTTGTGTTGATGTATGATGATCTATATATTGTGATGGTTGATATGATAGCGATGTATGATGTGATGCAATATGTATGTGTTCGATAACTATCTCGACTTATGTAGCGGTATCCTTAGTTAGATAGATGTGTGCATATGCAAGAGCAGATACATCAGTTAGAACCGATTGTGTAGTTAGCGTCGTTCGTACTAGAACTGCCATTAGGAGATCTAGGGCTCAAGGGATAGAGTTTAAATTAGGCCTCCTTGGGGTGCAGTTTTCGAATTTGATATTCTTAGAGGATGACTATGGTGGAGAGTAGCTAATGGGGGAACCTCGAGTTTTTGAAGCACAAAATATATTTGGCTCAAATGTAATCTCTCTTTTATGCTATGATTATAAGCGGAGTGTACTTATGGACAATTTGAGAGTAGAAAAGATTCATTAGTGTATGACGATCTATGTAGTGTGATGGTTGATGTGACAGTGATGTATGTTGTGATAAGATATATATGTGCACGATATTATCAAGTATGAATAAATAAATATATATATTTGTATAGATCATAGCTTATGGAGCTTTCATAACTATATTTTTCACATGACAAGGAATCATGTCGCATTAATACTGTCATATTAAGCATTTACGACATCTCAAAAATTATACTTTGGATCATCGAGACATCGCATGCATTGTCATGCGTAGAGGTTCACTCCATTCTTTTCACACTCGCAAATCAAAATTTGGTTTAGGCACAACAATTCTGACCAGCTAGGAACTTGTTGAATTCTCACACTATTTTTTTCCAAGGTTCACTACCACTTCCCACAATCGTCAATTCAAAATTGATTTAGACACTACAATTTTGGATCTGACTAGGAACTTGTTGGAATCCTACACTATCTCCGCGAATGCAAATTCAGATTTGATTTAGACACAAAGAATCTTATTCCCGCTAGGAACTTGTTGGATTCTTGCACTATTGCATTCCGAGCGCATCCCAACCGCTTGTGCTGGAGTCCAACTTCTCATGCAGGAGTATTCTAAAAAGAACAGAAAGGAACACAGTAAAATAACAAAAGGGATGGGAAGATCCCATTAAATCATACAAGGATGGAACCAAACAAGTAACATGGGGCTAAGCCCCAATAGCATCACACCGGAAAATATATCCTTAAGCACCTAAGATATCTGAAGTATCTAGGTCAAACGGTTTACAAACAACAAGAGCATCTGAAGAAGCATCACCTAGCACGATTACTCTCATATGCATTGTAATCTCTAGAGTAATGGAAACATATTAACTAAAATATGCTATATTGTAATCTAAAGAGAGTGATACCTCTTAATGTCTAGTATGGTAGGCTCTCACGCAATCCCTCACAAACATGTGAAATTGGGTGTCCATAGCTCCATATAACTCTCTTATTTTCAAGAACAAACAAAATTTCTAAAACTGGTAAAATTAGTTATGGGCTAGGTTCTAGTGTGTGCGGATAGCAAGGCTCTACTTTATGATAACTTGGGGCCGTAAAGTCAATAATACATAAAGCCAATGGCGAGAACTTTGTAGGTGGAGTCAGTAACTTGGCATTATAGAAATTTAATAACTTGACCTTATAGAAATTCAATAACTCGGAATAACCCACATGATAACTATCAGGATCTGATGGCGTCTTCCCATTCTTTTTGCTATATTACTCGTACCCAGTCTGTACTAGAAGGATCTTTCTCGAAGGAAGGAATGTCACCGTATATATAAAGTCGAACCTGGCTATGTGAAGTCACTCATGGTCACATCCATGGCTTTCAAATAGAGAGGGCTTACGTGTACAATAGAGCAAGATTTTACATGTGGATAAATTGAACAAAAGCCAAAGTTTGAGTTAATCATGTTCTTTTGGTGTACGTACACAGAAATTCGATTAAAGTATTGTCAAATTCGCAATTTTCTGTACATCAAAACTTGCAGATATGAGGGGTTGACTTACAAATTTGGCTGGAGTAGTTTTCCACTAAGAAAGATGTGAAATATTTGAATATTCCTTTTTATTTTTTCCCGAGGTTGACGATGAGCTTTGATTGATCGAGGGATTTCATATCTCGAGTTCTCACTTAGTTAAGTTCGAATGTAGTCCAAGACACACCCCGGGCAATTAAAAAATGTGAGGAAAGAGGGCTTCTATTTCGCCCTACACAATGCAGAAGAGTCTGAAAAAGAGTACAAAGTAAAATAACCAAAAGGATGGGAAGACCCCAACAAGGCAGAAGAGTTGCATTCACATCTTCATTTGACTGACCACGAAGTGATAGAAGTGATAGTGGGTCTTCCTAGCCTGAGTGGCTAGGAAGACCCACTACGATTGATTGGAATTGTCGGCCCATTCTCCTCGCCTATGTCCTGTCGACAAGGAACTGGAACTGTGGTCAAAAAATGTCCGTTGAGCGTGAACGTCGTCGATTTCAGCAAGTCCGAGTTTCCTGCGTCCGTGACCCCCTGCTCATTCTTCATCGTTCTGGAAGTCCCACCAGCAGGTACTTCCCATCTTTCGTTGCTCCTCCTTATGAATTAGGGTTTCCATTTTCCATCCAGTGCACATGGAATATGTTCTTGAAATTCTTCATCTCATGTAGCACATGTCGGTAGTTTCGAAGACGCACAAGTCACATGCAGAACAGCAGACTCTACCCCAGTTAAACACGTGTCAGCTACACGGTGAACACAACACGTACGGTACCTGAGCTACAGCACGTATCACCCTGATTTGAGATAACGTGGTCAAAGGAGCTTCGTCAACTGATTATCACAATCACTGTGTGCGACATCATAAATGGAGGGAGAGATTGATTTCTACGATGCAAATTATCAGCATGTCCATTACATGGAATAAAAAACATCTATCGTAATTATCAAATTACCATGTTCCCCGTTTGGTTTCATCCATGTACGACTTGAAGGGTCTTCCCATCATTTTTGTTATTTTATTGTGTACTCTTACATTATCAAATCGAATAAAAGGTAGGAAGCAAAGAGCTTTGTTACAGCAAGAAACTATTGTACTTCCTTACGTTTAGAGAGCATACAAGCTCTAAATTCCAAACCCTTGAAACTTTCAACAGCAGTAGAAGAAACTCGTGGAAGCTTACTGTTTCAAAAGTTATATGGAGTGGAACGAGGACTATAGATGACTGTAAGGTGAGGAACTAAATGCTTTTACTGAAACCATCAAATTCTACAGTGCAATGAACTGAGAGCTCGGAGCAAATGACCAAAGGACTCAACGTCGCTCCTGTCGCCCTTGTCACCTTCTAGTCCACAAGGAATGTGACCTTCCTTATTTAATACGAATCCGTCCAAAATGTGCAATATACATGTCTTCAATACTGTACAAAGACTGTGTTAGAAAAAGATTTATTTCCTCTCTTGAGAAATTGCAACTTAAAAAGGGTAAAAACTCGTCAACATTTAGTCGTTGTTTATATGAAATGTGCTTAATTGAACGTTTCGACTTGATGTAATCTAATATCGACTTCTAATATTATTGTATGATCTTCAGGAGTCCAGTTTTCAATATTTTTTTATAGACTTGAGAAAAACCGTATAAATTTATTCTTCAAGACGTTTTAAATTTTTACAATGTAAAAATGGTTCAGTTAAGTGTCAATATCTAGGAAAAATATACTCAAAGTATGAGATTGTCTCTATTCTTGAATTATTATTTTTTATATATTTCAGTGACTTAGTCGGTGACATCAGATGTTTGCTTTTGAAATATTGAAATACATAAACTTTACTCTAACTGAAAGTCAAAGGAGATAAGATAGATACAAAAGTTCATGCACACTTCAAGGACGAGCATTCTGATAAGAAATAAGAAATCTTAGCTAAGGAATATAGCTATATCTTTTGATATCCAACCCTTTCTTTCTGTCCTCATACTTTTATAAAAGATCTACCAAGATTCATTGCAAAAGACACTTAGGATTTTGTGCTTAGATTGTGGAGTAAGCTCAACAGAGTGCCCAACAATCTTAGTTGACCCTGTAGAATATATGAATGTAATGTACAAATCTCCTTTACCTTAGGCTTTGGTTTTTACTGTACCACCACTATGTACAAAAAACACCAATAAAAATCCATTATTTCAAAAACATTTTAGAACATGAGTTTTAATCATAACTGTACAAAGTGATTAAACCCCTTTAAACATGATTTTGCAATTTACATCACATAAGGCTCGAACTTCTATGAAAATTTAATGAATTTTCATCGAGCTCAACGCCTGGACGCAAGATATTTTCAGTTGTAAGTACAAAAGAATCAGCAGATTTACATTCTTGTACATCATCTTTAGAAAAAAAATTAAAGATATTAGATATTAAGCGACAACATGAGAAAATTAAGATTATGATCCATTACTTTATCGAATTAGGAAATATCGGATAATTTTTATAACCCTACATATTTTGTGTAATTGCAGTGATATTTAAAAAACCTATGTAGCTTATTGTGGATTGAATCTATGCTCGCAATTGTGCTGGTGATATAATAGGGGTTTTGATTACCAAAAAATGGCAAAACTTATATAAAGTTGTATATTTTTATAAGATAATGTGACAAAAATGGTAACAGGCGTGTCAAACAAACATAACCGTCTGCAGGTAATTTACATGAGGTACTAATGAGAACCAATTACATATTGTAAAAGCTACATTGTTCATTTGGAACACCATTCCGTAGGGAGGATACGTCCGTCATTATCCATCCCATGCAGGTCTTTGCAACCCATTTTGAACAGTGGTACCCGCCCACAACACAATTTATATCAAATGAGTCTCCCACCTCCTCAAATTTCTGTAGTCTATGCTCAATTGCCATAAACTTGCGCTACGGGAGCACAATCATTTGATTTGACAAACAAAAAGTTAAGGTTTAAATGAGGAAGAATGAAGACATGTCCTCATGTTTTCGAAGCGAGGGCTGAGATTTCACATTCAGAGGACGCGACGTTCACACCTGCCCACTTCCCAAGCACCCGGTTTCACATAACATTCATTGCTCTTTGAGGTTTGCATTTGCTTCTATAATAGGTCATTGACCGGTTTATGGCTTATTAGAAGACTTTTGTTGAGTGAAAAGTTCCATTTTGAGATTACAGAAATCATTCACGGTAAAAAGGATTCTTCGTCTTTTAGATTATATATTTCCCAACATGTTTGTGGTTGTTGGCGTGGGAATACATCAACAAATTCAGGACGCATTTGTTGATGCATTCCTGTAATTTTGAAACACAAGCCCACAACTAGCGTACAACAAAGTTCTCTTTAATTTCGTTTGATGTTGTACTTTCTTGTTCTGTGATGGGATATAGGGCTGGAAACATTGAAAAGGACGCGCATTCGCAACAACTTTTACCTTCAACAGTTTTATTCACTCCTTCCCCACTCTAAGCAACTGACTTTATACTTCTCTCTCCTCTTCTTTTTGGTCAAAAATTGATTCACAGTGCTTACAGAAGATTGAATATGGTGACATATTCACAGCAGACATATGTCTGCTCTTGCGAGAAAATTCAATTGTTCATTGTTATGCAAAGGCCAGGATGTAAAGTGAAGAATTGACAACTTACTTTTACATATGTTTCATGTACAAACATACATACAAAATCGCTGAGCTAAATAAGCAACGATTCGCGCAAGTGGGCACAGACTATATGGTGCAGGCGTTCCACATTGAGGTTTTTGCGTGGTGTGAAAGAATATCTAAAGAAAATTCCGTAGTTTCTGACGAAGAGAAAAATTCGCATGTTTCACCAATCAGTTAAGGGCATCTCCTCTCGTATGGCTTAAAGCTACAACAAAACATTGCGTTGCATAAATCGACTGCTCAAGAAAGCTCATGTGTAATTTAACAAATGCGGGGTCCTTAGAGCGCCAGCACAATATCCACAATAGCTCAGCCGAAGTGTGCCCTCACTGGAACACAGTTACGTTCCTTGAAAACGAACATATGTCTATGTTTAGCATGTATGTATACTGTAAGAGTATACCATACGAATCTAAACTCGTGTCATCACGAGTTCAAGGCCAACGAATTAAATCGATTTACCTCACGTGTGTTGTGTGTTGTTTGTTATTTGTTGGTTGCTTTTTATTCTGTATGACAGATCATGTCCTCTGAATTGATCGTATATTTTATGAAGTGGTTTACACTTATCTTGGGATTTACTTGGTCTAAGATGAAGATTTTTTTCACCCCAATCAGCAAAATATTTTATGAAATGGTTAAAGTGAAGAATCACCTAATGAAACATTCATGTGCAAAACTTCCCTTTTAATCCAAAAGAAAAATACGCATATATACAAATTTCTTATGATGATGAATTAAATATAAATGTTTGTAGTATCATTGAAACCAACAAAATTTTACCCTGATATGGTCAACGAGAAAAATTTAGTCTTATTCAGAGGAAATTGATGATAATATAATATAACATCATAAAAGAAATTATTTTCTCATTCTTGTAACCTACTTGGAAGAAGTTTATAAAATACTGTAACATACATTTTAACGTTACATAAATTCCTCTTTTACATTCTGATTAATTACGAATATTATTGATATCGGACGGGATACTTTTATATCGCATCTTATCACGTTTGTAAAGTGATAAAATGCGGTGAATGTGTTTTTATCACAGATCTTTCGCAATAATTTTTGGTAGAGTGAGTAACCTTTGACTTTACTCAAGTATTTTTCGTGTAACAAATAAATCAATGTTTTCAGTTCTTACGTTTACATGTGGGCTTTATTAAATATAATGAATAATTTAGTTTCTATACCAGAAAAATAAATTGCTCTCTCTTCAAAATTGTGAAGCTCTCTCTTCACTCATATTTGTTCTAATTACCTAGATGCAAAAATAACTGCAGAACACATCAAACTAGAAATCATTCTTAAGTTATGTATTGTTATTGCTATAATTTGTTTCCTTATCTAATGTTCTATAAATGTTTCACATTATATTAGAAATAGTCTCCGTAATATAAGCCGATTTTACAATTCCTGTGAATCAACAATAGGTACCGTTTTCAAAAGCTCTGAGACCGATGGAGATTCACGTCTAATATATTTGGAATCTCTGTTGCATACCTGCACGCTGTGTACTCCTTTTAATCCACGTAGAGGATGCAAGCATCAACATAAACGTGATGGGATGTACCTTCGTCAAGGACTATATAACCAACCGAAGAGGCAAAACCAGCAGAGAGGTATACAGTCTTCAAAATTCACGAAAATTCATATTGTTGTTTTAACTAGTCTTATGCTCCAGAGCTACTGTAGAGTTGCCTTTTCCACTGGTGTCTTACAGTTTATTTTGTCGTCCATAAAAAATTGAACATATTTGTAAGAGACGTGATCGTGTAGTACATTTGAAGAAAAACCACGTGAATGATTATACACGCTCCCTATTGCTCCAGATTCTAGACATCGTGCCCTAGGCTTTTCTCCAGAATGAAGGGGATCTTCGAGATCAATTACAAGCTTAAAAGGCCATAGCATAAAAAAACACCCGAAAGAAAAGGAATGAAAAGAAACGTCGTGGCATACAAAAGTCGGGACAGACCGGCTTTTGTAAAGAAAAGAAACAAAGAAATGTGAGAGCTTTTCAGGTTCCAGTTCTCTTGAACCCTGTACATTCCATTCCTGTTATGTCGGTGTCTCTTTGGTGTTATCTAGGTGGTGGATCCCAATGAAATGAAGGAAAGCGAACCAGCGTAGAAATACATAGAATGACAGCGAAGACAAGAATGCTGCCTATCCTCTTCTTATTGTTTTTCCTACTAGTACAACCAGACATAATGCGAGTTGAAGGAGGACCGTACGAGCCGTGCGATTGCAAAATATTCGAAAAAGACGAAGAAAAATGACCTCGGTAAGGGCTATAAGCCGAACGGACTCTGGAACTATCAGACAGGGAGAGATGAGAGAAAAGTCAACAGTAAAGGTCCGAAACTGGAAACGGAGATGATATATGAATGGCAACAGATAAAAATAGGCAGAAGACGAAGCTCTTACGTCAGAGACGTTCAGAACCATATAAAATAGTAGAACTTCACTGTCCGTCCCTGAGTCGCGGACCCGACGGAGGGCTGGGGCACGGCAGGGGATGTCCGGCTCGGCTCCAACTGGGACGGGCTCCCCGCCCCAACTCGCAGTGCAGCTGCAGTCTGATGGCGGCTGGGCTCCGTGATGGGCGCCGGGATGTCCCGTCGGCGCTGTCCTACATAAGGTGGAGCTAATGCTAAGCGTATCTGAGTGGTGCAAGAGTTCGACCACTCCAGGGAGATACTGTCAAGAAAGCCACTCCCGCTCGCTTGCCGGCGATACGTGGTGGCGACTCCGTATGCCGCGCAATGACGGGTATGACGAGCACCTCAGCTTCTCCCCGATTCTCATAGCCCATATCCGCCTGGGAACAAGATCAGGCAGCAAGGCAGGCAGCGTGACAAATTAAACTGGAATTTTGGTCTCTTGTGAGCGAGCTGGGTTGCATCGTCTGCAATTTCCATATGCTATTTGTATCCTGGCACGGTTGACAGACGTTGCGCCCCGTGCAACGACAGTTGGGCAAAATGGAGTGAAATGCCGTGAAATTACTGCGGAGACTCGTCAGAAGATAGAGCAGCAGCTGCAGCAGGGGGAAGGTCAGTGCCAGGAGGCGGAGAGCAGGAGTAGCGCATTCTTCCAGCTCGAAGGAAACGCTCGGGTGAGGGCGAGTGACAGCAGCAGCAGCCACGGAGGACATGGCGTCGTGGAGATCGTCGAGAATACACTGGGAGCGATGGTTCATATTCGTGATGTTGTGCTTCTTCGTAGGAATGCTTTCCTGGGTGTCTCCCGTCGGGGAATTGCGTCAGTTGAGATGGAGAGTTGTCGGCTTGCATTACGAACTCCAGCATTCGGACCAATCGATGGTTCCGTATAATGACTTTCCGCTCCTTCGTCCGGTAGGTTCCTGTACCCTGCATTACAGTGGCGGCATTGTGGTAAAAAATGAATGGCCGTTTTATTCCGTAGTGGAATACCTTTTTCTGTGGAACTCAGAGCTTTGGACAAAGTGCCTGCTCAGGCGAAGAAGCCTGAGCAGGCACTTTGGGAGCGTTCGAAGGCACTGTTGCCTACAGCTTTTGTTCGAGGAATGAGGTGATTAGATGATTAAGTGGTTCGAATGGAAATTTTGGGTTTGTCCCGGAGATGTTTAGCGCTTTTAAGCTGAAACGTTCGTGAGTGGTGCAGTCGGACAGTAAGAGAGTGGCAATCTGTTTGGTTGGGGGCGCGAGGGCGTTCGAGTTGACTGGTCCGAGTATCAAGCAGTACCTGCTGGACCCTTACGAGGACGCAGATGTGTTCGTGCATTCACCAGTCGACAAGGACGTTCACAAATTGACGTTGCTCGAAGGCTTTCCTCATCTCGCAGCTATAAGGCTTTTTCACCCGAAGTGGATCAATGAAACCAAGATTGCAAGTGAGGTTTTGACTGCTCGAGGATCCCCCAAAGGAATTCAGGTATATATTTCTTCGACCTGTTGCTGTCGTCTGATTTTTCTGGTGTTATTAGCCCGGAGGACAGGTCGAGGGGTGCTAAGTTGTTGTGAACCTAAACTGCCTCTGTACGCCCGATTTCGGCTTCGAAGCCATAGTATTGGTGAAAGAATTATCACTTCCATGGGACGTTCCACGCTCATTTTAGCTATGGGCTTTGTGGCAATGGAGGTCTAGAACTTGCTGAGTGATTGTCCTCTGAAGTGTAATCCGAGGTAGGATGACGCTTGTCTTTTATTCTCGTGCACCTTGTCACAGATAAGCGTAGTCCTCACACTTCCGCTCGGCCATGTTTGCAAGAGCTAACCGAAGAATTTCGGTTGCTGATGGCGTTCCCATCTCATGTATATACGAAACATATTCAATCGCGTCATTTTCTCTGATCCGGTCTGGATTTGCTGTTTTGCTGCGGTCCCGGCATTCTGTGTTTGTCATGATTTAGCTCGATTGATACCTGAAAGCTTGGCCATGCTGACGAGCATGATGTCGTTGATCTAAGTTTTGAAACTGAGCTGATTTCAGCAAACAGTTTGCCAGGGCTGCATCCAGTTGATGTGACGGCAAGGTATAAGCAGTTGTCCTGCAGGTGGAGTTACTATCAACGTATGCTGATGGTACCAAGCTGATACATCTTTGCAATACTTGAAACAGGGTCTCCTTCAGTACTTCCAGTTGGTGGAAGGTTGTCTCGACATGATTCAGGCATACGAACGTCTTCACGGATTCTCTTACGCTTGGGTCATCAGAACGAGGGTGGATGGTTACTGGAACGCGCCCATGCCTCAGATGGAATTCTTCAAGAAGTCGTACTACTACGTGCCTCACGGATCCGGATACGGTGGCCTGAATGACAGATTGGGCGTTGGGACTCGCGAATTGAGCACAATTGCTCTATCTAGGATGGCCCTGCTCCCGAAAATTCATGAACTTGGCTATAGAGGACTGTACTCGGAAACCGCTTTTCAGGCCCAGTTCACGTCCTGTAATGTGGAGGTGAAATTCAGCACGTTCCCGTTCTGTGTGTTGAGCACCCGCAAGTACCCATGGCCTCCAAAGGTTTACGGCGTTCCTGTCATGTCCATAGGGAGCAAAGGACCTCTCAATGGCGCCAAGTGTAGACCTTGCACGCCTTTGGCCGTCGGACGACATGCCAGGTCCATAGTCAACGCCAGTGATAGATCTGTGGCTTGGGTTGGTCCTACGGAGGATCCCCAACTCTGTGACGCAAGAGGCGATTGGGAAGATCAGTGGGAAGGGATATTTGATGAAATTTCGGGGCCCGACGCAGCTGACGCTCGAAAAAAAATCAGTTCCAGGACTTTCGACGAGTGCGTACGCGATGTAGAAGATTTTCAACAGCAATGGGAGGTGTGGGATGCCCCATCTTCTGAAATTCTTTGTGGTATAGACACCGGCAAAGAGTCGAAAAGTTAAATAAGGAGGAGGAGTAGGTGGACACGCATCCTGGCAATTTTGTCCTTGAGTCCAGGTGGTCGACACCTTTCTCGGTTGGACTCTGAGACTATGACTGCTATGAGGGCGTGATGCTTAATGCTTAATTGCAGAGGTCCGGACTTGCGGTGGAAGGCGTGGGGCAACCGCGAGATGTAAATGTAAGTGAACTGGATAGATTGTGTTCGCCAGCAATAGGATGTAACCATGATCCTAAAGGTGTCATGAAGAGCAGGTATTGTTGAACTGATGGTCACGCGCTCCAACACACCACGCAACAAACTGAAACTGAACGATAAATGAGCACATTTCGAGACCACGAGGGTCGCAGCGTTCTTCAATAACCCAAAGATTACTGCCCGTGTCCAGATTCATTTTTTTCTACATCATTTTTCGGCCTGACAATTCACCGCTACATAGTTCCATGGGAGGATAAAGCGGGCCTAAACTAGTCGCTTAGCTGTTACATATTTGTGCATAGAATGAGAGAAAAGGCGAGAATTGATCAGTGTATATATATATGGGTGCGTCCGACGTGCTCTATTCATCCTGGGCATGTGAAAATATGGTCGAAATCTTATCACCTGGATGGCCACTTTGGAGCAAGACGAGGAGATACTTAGCTACAGGAAACCGAAAGTGGATCCAGAAGAGGAAACGAGACAGTATCGCCACTGAGCCAGACCTGACCTGGAGACGATGATCTCTGTCTACCTCTCAAAAAATGATACACAAAGCATTGTGCCAGGTTGTCACTAGTGGTTCGATGTAATCCCACCATTATTGTTTAGCCCAGCTGTCGGGAGAGGTTGTCATGTATGCCCACTGCATGCAACAGGAGTGAAAAACGAGAGATTCAGGAGTGTTACTTCACTGAGCATCCTGTTTCTCAGTTACAGATTCTGCATAGACAGCTGAATCGAGCCGCGAATATGGTATCAATACATGAGGGCAGATTATACCACATATATTGAAGCGGAGGCATTGTGCCAAGTCTTGGAGGGTGATACATACATGTTAATAAAATATAGGACATGAAGCTACCAGAGCTGTTTCATATCAACGACGTTTTTTGTGTTGCTCAGTTGTGCTTGACAATGAGCATCATCTGGTTTCCTGGCCTGATGGCTGGATCTTGGTAAGTGGTCAGTGGGGTCAAGATATTGTACAGAATCTTGTCAAATTGGTGTGATGCTTCGGTTAATGTGTAACCAGCACTGGCAAGTTGTGGGTAGATTTTGGCAGGTGACGTTCACGTGCCTAGCTGCACTGACTAACAACTCCGACTCCGAAAATATTTGGCTGGTCGTTTTGTACCGAGGTGATTTGGTTGTAAAGGCTTAAGCAGCTACGTGGCTGGTCTTTCTGGAGGAACATAATTTTCATACCTTATCATTTGGGATCATAATTCGGATTGTTGTCCGTTCTGAATCGGTTTTTCCCATCCAAGCGACCGTAGGTATGAAAAGTGCCTTATTCCACGAGGTCATCTTCAGGAAGGCACAAGCATGGAACAATGAAAGGAAACCTACGAGTCTTCACACAAGTACTTGGTTTAATGACTTGACTTTGCATGAATTAACGAACAAGCAATAACGACCACTGCATGTTTTGATGGCCAGATTCCTATTTTCAATGCTCATGCAATTGTACATTCTCTAAGCCCACTACTTAAAAAGATTTTTCTAGTCAATTTTCTATGCCTTTTTACAGACTACAAGAAACTTTTTGTCATCTGGTCACAGACGTTTTCAAATGAATTTCCCCAGCAGCTCAAGCCATAAGATGTTGGTGGCACTGACTTATGTTTCACATGCCCTAGTAGTGCTCGAAGCCAACTTCAAAACGTTCTGGGAGGATGCGTTCACTTTTTAGAGAAGTGGACTGGTGACTGCAGTATATTCGGATTCGTCTGATCCATCCCAACATATTCATGACCGTACAGTAAAATACGTATCTGTCAGAAAAGGTTATTAGTGTACTGAGGATTTGCTACATGACGAGATTTAGTTTCGGTGGTGGTCTGTTCCCACCATATGGTGTGTACTAACCATTTGGAAAATCGTAATTATAGATGACTCCTCAAATTCCTCGACAGTGGATCTCGCCACCGGTATACCTCTTTCAATGTGTCACAGCGATGCGTAGAGTTTATGAGACAAGCTTCTGGTGTTGATGGTGGGGCCGTCTTGACAGTGATATACCTGTCTGTTAAAAATACCTAGAACTCTTTGTATTCATATCAGACCCTACCATCATCTTGATTGCGGGAGCAAGCAGCTAGATACTATGGAAAGAAATAACACTCCGTGCATTTGATTCACATACCCGCGGCCTATCGAATCGCCCAATTTTTGATTGCGTTGGTTACTCATCTTCCTTCTGTTTGCTCATATCTAGGATTTCTTGCCGACTTGACGAAGGTCGGACATTTTATATCGCATGCACATCATGGCAAGAAGCTTCTTGCTTTAAGAAGCATCAGGAGCGGTTGATATGTGCTTCATTTCAGTAGCCGTTTCATCCTTCCACGTTTTGAGTACTGTGTATTTTGGGCGAGGTTATGGTAGACACCAAGGTCGTGCCACAGTGCCTCAGTTTGCGCTCTGCCTGACGCTGTGCATCTTCCTAAGCTCCCACAATTTCAATGGCCTGGTCGATTAAAGTGGAAGAACTGCTAGCAATCTGGACACTCTGTCCTGAGATCTTGAATATGAATATCCGATGGAATTTCATGGAATGCTCTTCTGCGGAAACCTTGAAGACGAAAGTCTTGCTTGAGGACAATGAGGAGCATTAGCAAGGAATGCTTCTTGATAAAGAAGCAAGGGAGTTATAGGAAGAAGCATATTGTACATCGTCAGCATGTGTGTGGGTGGACAGACCAACATGTTGATCTGTCCAGCCACACACATGCTGGCGGGCTTGCCTACAAGTCGAAGAAACACTTGCTTCTGTCACATTTGCGTTGCAGTTGTCACATCTGGAAAGAAAATGTGATATTTAGGACAGGGACCGAAGACTGCGATTTTTTAGCATGCCTAGAACGTCTTACTCCACTATATCCTAAAATCATCCCTGCTGGGTGAAGGATGTGAATATACCCATGACAGTGCAACTTCCTCGGAACTTGAGACAGAAGACACGGCTTAGAGTAGTGCCTACACAGCAGGAAGTAGAGTCTGGATGAAGGAAGTAATGCAGGACGTCATGATCCAAGTTTTGACATTTTGCATATCCGCGGATTCTCCCGTCTACCCCTCCACCAAGAGACATCGATAGTTAGGACAAATCTGCGATAGAATATTGTCAATCAAGCATTGCTCCTGCTTTTAGTCATATCATGCATGACTGTCGTAGCATCGCTGCTGGTTTGGGATTTGACTGGATCAGTTCTACTGCACCAAGACATTCACGAAGAGGAGCCTTTGAGGAATTTTTCAAAGCGGAGCGGAGCGGGTGCCAGTTCTGGTGCTGGTGAGATCATCCCATCCATGTTATGTAGTAAAGGATTTGATGCATCTGGATACAATCAGATGCAAAACTCTCACCAAGCTCAGTGCCCGGAATGGCTAGGTTTAATAGCACATGAAAAAGCTCTAAACATTGTCTTCCTTGTTGATTCGGGCTTTGACTGTTTCTGTTTCATGTTTGTACGAATAAATATCCACCTTGCAAGTTCGGTAATTTGAGAGAACTTTCCGAAGTGTCCCATGTGGAGAAGTCTTCAGACATGGCATAGTAGAAGTAGATGGCCTTTTCTCCACATATCGGTCTCCTTTTACGAAAGTCACCCCGCCTCGGGGACAGTGCCGATCAGAGACGACTTCTTTTGCTTTCCCTTGGACGGACCAAACCGGATAATGAATCAAGCTTTTCACGACGCTACTGGCACGCTGACGCTGACCTAGTTAAGTGCCCTGAGTAGCAGTCTACATTTCGTGCAATCCATGCAAACAATATCCATGTACCTTTAAAACACTGAAAACGATTGAGCAAATACTTTTTTCTTTTCATGAATGAGGAAATGATGTGTCACAATTTACTCATGTGAGATCTGACTTCCAAAATCTCATTTATGTCCATTCTCGTATACTTTCTTAAATGTTATTCCATCCCTTTTGTTATTATACTTTGTCCCTCTCATCTTAAATGTTATGCGACATTGTGTATGTCTCCTAGATTAAGCATCTAATATATATTATAAACTAAAAGTTACTTTCGACGTGACCGTCGGAGCACGTGTAATTATTCCACCTGCGAACATACTAAGGATTGAATGTTCCGTCAAACCGTTGCTATGAATAATGATTAAAAGAACTGTCTTAGAACTTGTTTGTCGCTTAGAGCACCAAATATGTAGGGCGGTGTGGAATGTAAGCCGCACCAATTTCTTATAGTACCATGGCCATTTGGAATTGTCCGTCGTACTATTGGATTCCTTACTATTCAAAATATACTTGCCAACGGAGATTTGGATTACTACGTAGACATGTGATTGTAGCCTTCAAGCTAGATGGGGGTGCCATTCAGGCTGAAGTTGATGGATTCGGTGGTGCAATGATGAGTTATTGCACAAAATAGGGCAGTAAATGAGAGTAATGGATATCATCTAGACTATAACAACCTTAATGTCCTATAATAAAAAAAAATGGGTTTAATATCGTCATATATTACGTTGAGATTCACTAAGGTTGTTTCCAAGTGGTATTTGACTTTTCTTCATGTAAAGTTAAAAAAAATTGTTTCATGAAAGATAGATATTATGCTTAATTTACAGAACCGCGTAAAAAAATTTCTTTTTTATGATGATCATAATATTAAAACTATATATTTTTAACCAAAGGAGACTTAGTCTAGCCACAGTAGTTTGCTAGTCTAGTCTGAGTCAAGTCCTCTTTCGCGTGACACAATGCAATCCCTCATACATGATGAGGGATTGAGTTGTTCCCATACTAGGACTTCCGGGCAATGGATTACCTTGTAAGAACACAATTTTTATTAACTTGAAGATCTAAAGAAATCAATAATTGTGATATAACAACAAAAATTGTAAAGAAATCGAGAATTAATTTTAATAATTTAAATATAATAGAAATACATATAAATAAAAATATTTTTGAATTGATTTTTGAAAAACGTATTTTTTTAAAAAAATATGAATAATAATATTCCAAATAAATAAATTTTTTTTCATAATTAAAAAATCCAAATAGTTAAATAATGAATTTCAAAGAATATATTATCAAATTGATTCATAATTTGTATTTTTTTGTAAATTTAACTCTTGTGTTGTTAACTATATTTGGTTTAATCATGGTTAGAATATACTAGTTAGATTAGATATATGCTAGACTCAAGGCTATATACTAGTCTGCCCACTTTGGGTGATCAGTTTATAAACTCTCACTAACAAGATTCATGTACTTTGAGTTTTAGTGAAACCCAAGATGTATACTGTTGGAGAACAATATATATATAAAGTGTTTATATTCTATGTTGTGTAGATTGCATTGTTGATGTGATGTCAGAAATCGAAATTGATGCTCACAATTGAAATCAAAGATGGGTTGAAAACTCATTTCAGTCATGGATGTGATCGAGATGATCATTAATAGTCCAGAATTCCAAAGAGATAAGAGATCAATTCAGCTTCAGATTTATCCATCAGAAATTTTAGTTCAGTCAAATGAAAGGAGAAGAGATCAGAAAATTTTTAGATTTCTCAATCAAAATTTTTAGCAAGCGTTGAGTAGATTGCAAGGAAAAGAGATCAACTTGGTTTCAGATTTGTTCATCATAAATTTTAAGATGGGTGCAGTCAAACTAGAGGAGACAAAATTAGTTCGGTTTCAAATTACTGCATCCAAAATTTTGATAACTCTTAAGTTAGAAGAGAGGAGAAGGAATTAGAGGTTTTGGATTTTTAGATCAAAATTTTGGGAAGTATTGAGTTGGATGAAAGGAAAAGATATCAAAAAATTCAGAAATCTATGTTAGAATTAGATTGCGTTGAAATCAATGGGTTTCATATTGTTTGGATTAAAAATTTTCAAAAAATTATTTGAAAAATTGGTAGTGTCCAATCAATGATCTTAGATTCCTCGATCATGAATTGTCAAGAATTGACAGTTTTGCTTGTGATTTCGATGACGTCACCATCCTAACCCTAATAGTGATTGTAACCGTAACTGTGACTACGACCCTGATCGGGTTGCGAGTAGTAATTTCAGGCACGGGATAGTATTTTTGTTCAATGGGCAGCAATTTTAGTTCACGCGTAGCAAGTTTGGGCCGCAAGAAGTCCAACATTGTGAGCATTTTTGTGAAACATGAGTGTGTCAGATGATAGTTTGGAGCTTGTCCTTAGAATGGAGAAAAACAATATTATCTCTATCCAATGGTGGTTACTAAGATTGGTGGTTCAAGGTTTGAAGAATTTTTCAGTAACTGTTGCATGTTTACCAGGCCCGTTAAAAGTGCACAGAACAGAGTGGCCGGAGTTTCCTTCCAAGGAACTGGTATACACAAAGGTGGCGTGGGGAGAACATTTTACAATTAATGCAGGTATGGTTTCAGCACATATCTCTCTAAGAAAGTATGCGTGTTACCTCCAAGCTGTTCAAAGCTGGAGCTTCGGGATTGAAACATCTAACAAGGGATAAGTACACTGTCAGGTTTTCTGTCAAGTAAAACAAAACTTGAAAGAACGAAGGCGAAGTTTACGATCATAGAAATGGAACCGTGTCCAAAAAAAATAAGCAGACTGTTGTGCTTTGTGCGGTAAATTACGAGACAACAACGAGAGTGGAAGTTGTATTTTACTGATAGATAAACTGATTACAAGAGCCACATGTAGAGTGATTAATACCCCTAGACTAGAGATCAAACCGGGTGTAGGTCAGAGTCACGACCGCAGACCTGAGTAGCAGGTCTTGGTTGACTAGGTACTGCCTGTATATGAGTCCCTCCAATACTCCCACTCATACTGTCATGGGTCAATTATTGTCCCAGATAGGGCCTGATTCATAAGGTCAGGTATCATACGTGAAGGAAGACAATATTCTAGTTTATTGGACCCCGACTTGGCTAGGTGTACGATAAAATGATATTCAATATCAATATATTATTACTATCATGAAACTTAGTGGTGACCACATCAGACATAATTTTAATTGATGGAACGACAGCCAACTTTAAGTCTTCTTATCCATATGGACTCGGTGGCACATGTACTAAGAGTCACAACATATTTGGCATCAGCGCTTGAAAACTCCCTATAGTTTTGTCTTTTGGAAGATCAGCTTACATATCCACCTGAATATATAAAGCAATATCTGGAAGTTGACTTCCTTGTTATTTGGTCGCTGTGCTGTATTAGATTCGAGTTCAACTCTAATGGACTATATTCAATATAATAATTTGCAGTGCCTTTGATATATCATAAAAATCTTTATTTATGGCTGCAATATGACTATATTCAGGTTTAGCCATACATTTGATAAAACGCTTATGCTAAATCCAACATGGTATATATAACAGCCCATTTAATTGATCCAACTGCACTGGCATATGAATATTGAGCACATCTAGGTTCTTGATCAAATGAACTTGGTTTTTCTTCGTCTTTAAATTTTTTTCCCACTACTAGGGTTGTAGTTTCCGGTTTACTCTGATCCATTTTCAATTCATAAAGTTTTTGAGTGATGTAAATTGACTGTCCTATTTGTACAGATATGTTTAAAGTGTCACCTGATACTTCAACAATAATGAATAACTTCATATCAATCATATGAGACCTTGAACTTAGTTACTCGTTGATATAGCGTAATAGACCAAATTATTACAAGCTAGTATAATATCTTCCACATAAAGAGCTAAAATAGAAAAATTCTTTCCTTTGTTTATAAAATAGAAACTTTTTTTCCACTTTTTTTTCATAAACCCTATAATATGGAGAAACTTATCAATTAATATGTACCATTCACTTGAGTTTTGCTTCAGTCCATATAAAGTTTTCAATAATTATATGCAAGTCATCTTTTTGGGGTTGTCACTCCTTCATGTATATCCATATAAAAATCTTCATGTATTATAGGATTGAAGAATGGAGTCTTTACATCTATTTGATGAACATAAAGACGAGATTGAGTTGAATGTCAAATATGAGTAAAATATACTGAATACACATCACTACAAAAAATGTCTCCATGTAGTCCAGTCCTTCAACTTGAGTATAGCCTTTAACCATCAGCCTAGCCTTATACCTTGCAGCAGATTCATTAGAATTTAGTTTTAGTTTAAAGATCCATTTGCAAGTAATAGCTGTTTTGTTACTTGGTAATTCAGCAAACTCCCAAGTATGATTTGCTTCACAAGATTTAAGTTTCTTTTGAATGATTCCTTGTCATTCCTTTGATCTTCTAGACTTGATCTCTTCTTGATAAATTGCTGGTTCTAGAGTTATCAACTTAAGTCTTGCAGTTACTATTTTTTAAGAAGTTGTACTAGTATCTTACTTTTTAGTTGTAGTTTAATCGGTTGATTCTCTTGTCTGTGTTCATCTTGTAATAGTAGTTGTTCTTTGGAGTTGTCCTGGTTCCAAACCAAGATGTTGCCTCGCTGATATAGTAAGGTATTGAGAAGTTTAAGGAGTTGAAAAATTGTATACTTCTTCCAACAACCTTGTGGGTGGGCTCCCAAGCCTTTGAGCACGCCGAAGAGCACTAGTTACAACCGGTAATGTGGTTGAAGTCCATTGCGGGGCTGTGCACATCGGAATAGACACCGTCAAACACTGATCTATTTGTAGAGAGCAGATAAGACGAAGTAAAATAACAAAAAGGATGGGAAGACCCCATCAAATCGTACAAGGATGGAACCAAACCGGTAACATGGGGCTAGGCCCCAATAGTATCACACAGGGTAAGCTAAAGAGAGTGATCTATTTATAGAGTATCCATGGACTTACAGCTTTTGGGTTATCATCATTTCGTCTTCCACTCTTGAGGAGTGTGTTGAAACTACTCTTTAAATACATTTCTTCATATTTTTGATAAATGGCAATCCATGTGTGGTTTTGATGGTTGCCTAGATTCATCATACTCATGTGGATCATCATCATCTTTAATTCTATTGCTGTCACTATCTACAAAAATTCCAAAGTGGTCACTCCTCCTCTATAGCCTGAAGTCGAATGAAAAGGGGATGGAGGATTAGCTTTCACTGATTGAAATGAAATGGACCAGGTAAATTTATCCAAAGATTAGGTTTAGCACACTCCTCCCGAGGCTAGATGGATTGGTAAAGTATATCCTCATGGAAAATGATGTCACGAGAATAAAAGATAGACTTATCAGATTGATGTAGAGTAGAATATCTCAGCAAGATGCATTTGTGAGAATGATCATTGAGTCGTCATGAAAAACTTGGTAGGTGTTGAAGAAAGTTTTGTCATGGATTATGTGATGTGTAGCTTTGGTATTGACATACTAGGCACTTTTGGATTCGTTGTGAGCTTCTTGTTGGGAAAGCTTCGCACAAATGCTCCTTTTTGCATGAATTTCTTATACGGGTGACCAGTGGGGAACTCATTGGTCACCCGTCTTGAGTAAAATGCCTCGAGAAGATTGGTTGGTAGCTTTTTGTCTGTTAGTATTATGCTAGCACTCTTTCAAAAAATTTCTTGTCTTGCTACAAGTAAAACATATTTTTTCTTTTGGTGATTGTTGACGCTACTTAACAAATTTTTTTGTTTGGAAAAGTGTGTATTTCTCCTCTTCTGTCTTGACCCATGCTAACGATGTGGAAGAGTCTCACCAGATTGGTGAGACTTTCTCCTTGGCACAAATACGTTACTAACCGTGGGAAGGTTGTGTTAGGTCTGGCATTAAGAAACATACTAAAATTGGGAGGCATGGATATCATGCATCATGATTTGTTTGTGCTTGTCAATGATGTGAAATTGTTTACATGTGTTGTATATATATATATATATATATATCATCATAATATACATCGTTGTCACATCAAATATCACAATACATAGATCGTTATACACCAATACAAGTGTATATAATAATCTTTTCTATTCTCAAAATGTCCACAAGTACACTCCGCTCATAACCAGAGTATAAAAGAGAGATTGGAGTCTAGCCAAACCCACTTTGTGTTTCAAAGACTTTAGGTTCCTGCACTAGCTACTCGCCACCATAGCCACACTCTCAAAAGCTCAACTTCGAAAACGGTCATCCAAGGAATCATAATTTAAACTCTATCCTTTGAGCCCTAGGTCTTCTAATGGCATTGTCGGCCCTGGCGTCAGTTCCAGTGTGAACGGCGCTAATTGCATAATCGGCTCTAACTGATGTATCTGCTCTTACATAAGCGCACCTATCTAACTAGAGATGCCAATACATAAATCGTGACAGCTGTCATGCACATATATATCACATCATAACATACATCACTGTCACATCAAACATCACAATACATAGATAGTCATATACCAATACAAGTGTATCATAATCGTCCCCCTAATTGACGCTTAGGTCCCTCTAACATCATGTAGCCATTTAGTCCATAACATGATATGAACTTCGCGGGGCTAAGATAAGGAGGCCGGGTGCTATAGTGCCCCATCCTTAGTTGCCTATTTGCAATGACTTGTTGTGACATAGTGAGTTCCAAGTAGGCAAGATTAGCGAGTGGTTCACCTTGTCTGGACTTACCGTAGCAGCAACTGTTAGGGTGGGCTTGTCACCACTAACAACACCCCACAGATAATGGACTTCGAAGTGTTTTTCCATCATGTCTTTCCGGTGTAAGTAGCTAGTGCCATCTAATCTGGCCATGTTCAAACGTTAAAGGATCATGGTGTTATAATAGGTAATGCTAGTGTTCGCCTATGGTTCTCCCATGGTTTTTTTTATGTTAATGTTATTTTCATCAATCTGTTGCAGGCTCAAAAAAAAGATAAGTACTCTGGTCTTTGTTAATTTTGTTGCAGAATGTTGTGACGAAGGTGATAAATCAGGACCTGAATGAATACCGCTGATGTCGTTAAATATGACGATGTAACTCGCCGGTCCTTCAGGTTCAGGCAATCTTCTTTCATCTACTCAATGACAGTTTGGAGATTCTCTGCTGCTGGTTAGCGTTCGGTAGAATTGCCCAATACGCAAGCATTACTGATGAAACTGGACGTCATGAGCATCAAGTTGAGATTTCAGAAATTTCATCGTGTGTAAATGATTGAGAACGTAAGATGATGTGCTCTTTTCAAGTTTGACCGTGAATCATTGCATCATGTACGACATCTTCGATTCCTCAAGAATTTAGAGCTAAGATCGAAGATTTATTGACAAATAATCACTTTGCTTTTAAACTACCATATTCGTCTTGGTAGTTCTTTAATGTTGCTGTTCATCTTCAGAACTACGACAGAGACAAGGACAAACTTTTCTATGAGTTGGTCTATTCCTGTATGCTGGCCCTGTATTTGACGATCAATTAGCCTTATTTGACGACCCATGTTCTCGCGATCGTTACCGATTGTAAAGTAATCTTCGTTCGCCAGATGTGTATATACGAAATCAACACTCTGATTTTCCATGGTTGTCATCCGGGTCTTCAATCTCGAAGCTGGAGAGTCTGACGATACCTTACGACGCAAGGCAAATAAAATTAGGCACAACCACATAGCCTTTGCCATGCAAGATGTAAATGGATGATCACATAATTGGGTTTTATGTGGCCGACCGATCATGAATTTCTTATCGTAATAGGTCAAATACTGCAGTTCAAAATCATTTGGCTATAGCAATCCAACACACTTGCAAGGTGCATGAGATGCCGAAACCTTCGAAACTTCCAGCTGCTAGTCATGTGAGTTGCTTTCCTCTACGTTCCGATAACTCGGAGCTGCTAGTCATTCACAGGTACTGGTCATGATCCTATTCCACCCATTAGGCACCGAGGTCCGACATACTCCTCGCTGATACTCCAGTGCAGGATGGTCTCCGCTTGGATAGTGACGTGCCGTTAGACGCAAAATCTGAAATCGAGCTCTCCTGTTACCAAACTTTACTGCGAAACAGGGATCCAACAGTAACAACTACTTTCTTTGTCGTTGTAGAGAAATCTTGCAATTGCACGATCTATTTTAGATCAGAGACCATCTCAGCTTTTGAAGAGGTTACATTAGACTAAGAGCACCGCGAACTGCTCCTTCTGAAGCCAACAAACATCGTTCATTGTTTGGTCCAGATGGTCGTTATGATTGAGACGTGCAACATACAAGTCCAGCCTATCCTTTGCGATTCCGAAGAAACTCTGCGCGAGTTTGTTAAACATGGGCCCACTGAAATCGGATTGGATATCCATACTACGCCGACGTCAGATTGCGATCAACAATTTGGTTCTTGGATTTTATTAACCCGTAAAGAACCACAATCATTACAATTTAGAATTGTGCTCCTATCATTCTAAATTTGAAGTAAAGTTTTTGCATTGCTGTGAAGTACTTTCGAGTACCGTACGTCTCGTGGTAACAGAAGGCAACAACCGCTACAATTGGCATCCATATTGGAGTCGAAACAAAGACACCGGCCGTCCGCAAAATTGTTGTTAAGACCATATCTTCCCCGTGCAACTGGTAATGATAGAGGAAACGGACAGAAAGTATTTCGATACGCTTGAAAGAAGACCAGAAGTAGACCGGTGATGACGCATACCAACATCAAATCTTTGTGGTCCGGTGGCCAGTTGTCATGCCCTGCAGCAGCAAACGCTGCTGTGGCCATCACTGCACTTATTGTTAGGGGCACAGCATTTCCTACCTTCACGAGTGAAATGTAGGCTTTGTATTCTTCATAAAGGCTGTGGTCAGTGCTCATAATGGTGAGCAAGCAGCGCAGTAAGGTGTACATCGCGAAGTAAAAGGACGAAGTGTTGAAAGTCCAGAACCAATTCTCTGCTTTGCTTATGTGACCGTCGAGCGCTGCTCCGAAGGATGACTGCAGATATGCTCTGAAGGTGAGGCCCGCTAACAAAGTCGCAGTCACCAGGAACCCGTTCACAGAATCCTGCACTGCTTTCTTGGTCTCACTCCGAAATGCCACGTAACATGCACTGGACGGATGCGAATTCAGCAATTGAAGGACTTCTCTTAAGTTGCCAGCTTCGTCGGCCTGATCCACTCCAGGGCGACTGGAGCTTCTCTTCTTGTGCTAGACCAGATTGTTGGTGCAAAATACAATCCAGTCCTCTCTATTGCTAGGTCAAAGGACGTCTCTCGTAAAGTGTTGAGTTGGGTCGCCTGGAAGTCCGATCGATTACACAACTGGTACACAATCTGCAAAAGAGATTCAGATCCACAGGTGCGAATGGCCACGTGCAGTGGGGTCTCATCTCGCTGAGAAGCGAAAAATCTCATCTTTTTGGAGCTCTCACGCCAACAAGAAGAAAGCATGTCAGCGTTTTCTACAAACCATGATGGACGTTGTAAAGCACACCGTTTCACTAGCGTGGCATTGACGTTCACTTCTTTCACTGACTGTAGAGCAGTAAAGGCCGACACAGCTTCTGTCCTCACGGCGCAGTGCACAGGACTCATCCCCAACTCGGCATCGCCTTCATTCAGCTGTATCTCAGGGCGTTTGACCAGGTCTTCCGCGAACCGGTCATTATCATGCGTGGCAGCCAAGTGCAGCGCGCTATGCCCTTGCATGGGAACTGCAAACCTTCTATACAAGTCCCGTTCACTATAATCCACTTCCTCATTGACTCCTGGTATCTGCTTCAAGCTGTTATCAATTTCAATCTGAACCAGCTGTCGCCAACCTTCGGCACAAAACTTGGACACTTCTGGATCATCACTCTTCACGTTCCGCTTCCCAACCTTGTCATTAACCTGCCCGGGATTTGCATCCAGCAGCCTTTCGATCAAAGATAAACTGCACAGCTCTTTGGGCTGCATGGCAGCCAAGAGCAGAGGGCTCAAGTCCCTGACTCGGTCTTTGGGGCATATGTCGACGTTGCGCACTCTCAGCAGTAACTCAACGACTTTGTCATGGCATCCCAGGGCTGCGAAATGCAAAGCGGTTCTTCCGAACACATGATCTCTAGCATTCACAACGTGTAGATCTGCACACGCCCTCAGCAGAAGTTCAGCGCTTCCATGGTGCACACCATAGGCTGCCAAATGCAACTCCGTGAAACCCTCTCCAGATATTGCTTTACCATCCACTCCCGGCATGGTCAGCAGGTATTCCACAGCGTCATCATGCCCTCTGGATGCGGCCAGATGCAACGGAGTGAATCCACCCTCCGTCTGCGCTGTGGCATCGGCAGGCACATGTGCAGTCGCTAGCAATTTAACAACGTCGGCAGGTCCCTGGAGCGCTGCACAATGCAGCGCCGTTCTTTCGAGCCCGTTATCTTTGTCATTAACGATATCTGCACACCTTGCCAGCAGTAGCTTCACGCAGCTAGAGTGCCCATCTTCGGCTGCCGCTGCCAAATGCAACGCGGTGACACCTTCTGCAGATACTGCTTTAGCATCGACAGCCGACAGGCTGAGCAGGTATTTGATAGCATCAGCACGTATCTAGCCGAGTGAATCCACCATCCGCCCGCGCCGTTGCACCTGCAGAGACACTCACTAGCAACTCAACAGCTTTGGTACGTCCTCCGAGAGCAGCAAAATGCAGAGGAGTTCTCAAGAAATTATCTGTGCTAGCAATAGCATCTGACCATTTCCCAAGCAGTAGCCTCAAACTTTCATAACCCCCATGATAGGCCTCAAAATGCAATTCGGTGAACCCTTCTGCAACTGCTGTTTTATCACCGACTCCCGGCAGACTGAGCAAGAACTTTACAGCATCATCATGTCCCCCCCATGCTGCCATATGCAATGCGGTGAAACCTTCTGCAGAAACTGCTTTAGCAACGACTTTCGGCAGACTAACCAAGAACTTTACAGCATCATCATGTCCACCCCATGCTGCCGTATGCAATGCGGTGAAACCTTCTACAGAAACTGCTTCAACATCGACACCCGGTAGTCTAACCAAGTATTTTACAGCATCATCATGCCCCCGGGATGCAGCCTGATGCAACGGAGTGAATTCGCCTTTGGTCCGCGCTGTTGCACTTGCAGGTCCATTCGCTAGCAACTCAACAACCTTGGCATGTCCTGTGAGTGCTGCAAAATGCAAAGCGGTTCTTGAGCACTCATATTCCTTGGCATTAACAATATCCTCACACTTTCCCAGCAGCATTTTCACACTGTCAGCGTGCCCACCGTAGGCTGCGAAATGCAATGCCGTGAAACCTCCTTCAGAACTTGCTTCAGCATTGACTCCCTCAAGGCTGAGCAGGTATTCCACAACACGAGCATGCCCCTTGGCAGCAGCCAGATGCAACGGCCTGAGTCCTTATTTCTGCTCCGAGTTTGCATCTCCAAGACTGTTGGACCCAACACGGCCGCGGATGGTCTGAACATCTCCAGTCCATGCTGCCTCGTGCATTTTAGAAGAAACGTATTTCTCTGCTTTTGAATGAATACAACGTCCATCAGGGAAGCAGGCTGACTGCAAGAGGGACGGCACATCCAACTCTAATGTAGGATACGGGAGACTGAATATCGGCGGCGAGTTCATCCTTCTCGAGATCTTCGATTGTTTCTGTCAAGAAGATGGCCAAATCTGGTGCTAGAGATGGATTACTCACAAACAAGTGTCTCATATAAGTTCGAGTTACGGAGTGTTGCAACAACTGGAATTCTTTTGAGCTCTGTGGATCTCTATAATACATCGCATTGCATCCTTATACTCCCTGCCGTCAAGCATATCGAGCTTTCAGACCCTCAGCAAGGAGACGCAGAACAGCTTGTGTCGTCGTGAGCGTAACATGACCAGCGGACAAGTTTTGCAACATGAAGTAAAGGCGGGGACCATCGCAGAAAACTCTGTCTCAAATGGTAATGCTGATGTACGTGATGATCCCATCCCTGTGGGCTTCAGTATTTCCTGTAAGTTTGGAGTGGAGTCCAAGAAAGATTTTGGAAAAGCGTGGTGAAAAATTTGGACAAAAACCACTGATCTGAAAGGAGGTCATTTTTTTACACCCGATTATGTAAAGCCCGTTTCAAAATTTTAAGAAATGACACAATCTCCACATTTACAACTGGAGACAACAAGTAGCTATCAACTCACCTTTGCAAATTTAAAACATTAGAGTACTTCTACATATCATATTGGATTGTATTGCATGAGAACATTTTTAATAGTGTTCCATATGCATTCATTTTTAGAGAGAATAGAGAATCTAATAGACCTTTATCAAGCCTCATTCTTTTCATAGTCTTTATATGATTCAAATTCTTATCTCTTTTATAAATATGACTTTTCCCATGAGGGAGTCACCATTCCAGAGTCTGCCACTTGTACTTGACACGGATATCCTTTGGGACCCTTTATTCGCCATGTCTCATTATACACCTCTTTTGTCTACTGTGTTGGCTGTGCCAGGTTGTGTGTTCCACTCCCAAAGGAATGTGTATAGCATATGATACACACATTGTTGGCCTTGTAGATCACATTAGGCATGCCTTTGATTACTTGACTTCCGAGTTTCATCTTGTAGGCTTGAGAGTCAAGGTGTCAAAGTGTAGGGTTTGGTCTCCTTTGGACATTCCTTCTCATCTTCAGCTTCCAGAGGGATGTATGACATTGATAGACGGCTTACGCATTCTAGGAGTGCCAGTAGGATCCGAGGATTTTGTCTCTCGTTACCTAGACCTTGCACTTGCCGAGGATATTTTGCATGTAGATGAACTTCCTTTACTAGAGGATCAGCATGTGACGTTTGGTATACTCTCATCTAGTATTGCTAATTGATCCATCTACCTTGTTTGCACGGTTCCTCCTTTCATATCATGTTTGACAACCTTTGATATGACGATCATGATTGTCTTTGATGACATCATTAGACAAGGGATCTTTGAGTGTGTGACATGAGATTTGACAAGGATATAGACATTTTTGCCGATTTCGAGTGGAGGATGGGCTTATTATCGATGGAAGAGACCTATAGCATTTTTGACTAGTTGGACACTCTCTGCAGCTTTGTTATCTTCTTGGTTTGTAATTGCATATCGGCCCATCCTTGAGATATATGCAAGGGATATGGATATGGGGTTATTTCCGTTATAGGTTTTATTACAACATACGAGATATGTTTTACCCCTGGAGGTACGACATGAAGTCCTGTCTTTTTTTCTTTGTCCATCGATTGGACTAGAGGTTTACAGTCTACCTTGATGGATCAACAATTTCAGCAGGCTCTATATTTATTTTTAGTGGATCCGGCCATTCCTCATACTACTAAGGCTCGTCTATGCTCTTGCTCCGACAAGGATGCATGCTCATGAACCTTGGCTCGACCATGCATGAGGGCTTTCCGACTCACACTAACTACTTTCTCTACATGAGGTTCCATCTTGGCTTGATCCATCCATCTACATCTTCATTACTCACATGTGAGTGTGGTATCACTTTAGATACATAAGATGTTCATATGACTCGTTTGGAGGCCAAAGGATAGCTACCCATGATGTCATTATGAATGTGGTGTTTGCTATGGCACGATAGGGTGGATACCTCACGTGAAGGGAGCTTTAGTATGCCTTATTGTCGAATAGGGTTAGAACAGACCTATACTTGGTTCGGGTCGAGCAAGTTATTGTGGCAAATGTGATGGTTACCATATACAGGTATGGAGAGAGTTCACCTCTTTGTTCCTCTAGCTTTAGAGCTATATGAAGTTATGGACACCAACTTCAACATGTTCATTAGAAGCCTACCATACTAGGCGGCAGGGGTATCACTCTTTTTAGCTTATTGTATAGCCTATTTTAGGTAACTTGTTTCCGTTGCTCTACGTAGAGCACTAGGTGATGCAATCCAATCATGTTAGGTGATACTTCTTCATATGCTCTTGTTGTTTCTAGATTGTTTGACCTAGATAGTTGGGATAACTTAGCTATTATAGTACATATTTCCTAGTGTGATGCTAATGGGGTCTAGCCCCATGTTACCTGTTTAGTTTCATTATCATGTACTACTTGATGGTGTCTTCCCATCCCTTTTGTTATTTTAGTGTGTCTTCCCTTTATTACTTGGTACCGATCTTGGTTACAAAGATTGGACAGTAACATATATGAATTAACTTGACTAATCAATGCTTAATGAAATGAAAGAGCACGGATTAAACAACTGTCCAATGATTCGACATATGACTTTCACCCTTATCTACATAACATAAGGCACTCCTGGATTAAGTATAGAGTTATATACTGTTCTGATGAATACTTGGGAGGTTTGAATTAGACTTAAAAGCTTGCACACGAGATTGCAAACTTTGCCATCTCAGTCGATTGGTTCGTCTTGATATAAGTTTGTCACGCCTTCGTACTTCGAAGATTACATCTCTAATCTAACATTGTTGCAGATTTCTCTGGTGCACAAGTCTATGGGCCACTTGCTAGCCAGTTCTTGCACAGAAGATCGCCCAAGGGAGTCGTGGCTCCTGGCAAATATATTCATCCATGTATTGCTACCACATGCATGATCGATGTTTGTACTACAGTTCTCCCCTCACTGGGCAAATTCTGGTCCTTCAATTGTGTCTCTTCATGAACGGTGTGGAGGAGCTTGTTATTTGTACTAATACAGATATGTCAACTTACTTGACTACTTGACAACTTACTTGGGTCTTACCAACATTTTTGCTATACTACTCGGTTTCCCTCTTCACTTACTTGACACTTGTCTGTGGAGAAACTTCCAGCTATATTGATGCATGTAATCTCCTGCAGAGAAATCATGAAAAACGGTGTAGATGAAACGAAAGAAAAGAAAGACGTATTCCCTCGGGCCCCATAACTCACAAGCAAAGAATATACCATCGTTGTTGCGGAACATCATACAAATCCGCCAACTAATAAGTCCACTTGAGTCAGATTTGTCCATTCGTATAGGTACAAAATGTACGGAAACTTTACTATAATAGTTTCGGTCTTGCAAAACCTCATCGCAGCTCGACTGCTGTTGGAGTGCAGTCATCACTTGCTACACAGTCGAGAACCACAACGTAGCACGTTTGGGTTCAATTAATAGACATGAGAGATAGGAGTTCGGGAGCGCGGTATGGAGATCACGGGGAGAGAGAGCAGAAAAGTGTACTATATTTTCTTGCATATTTTGCTCTCATACTTTGCCAAACATGGAGAGTGAATAGTACATTCTTTTCGTTTTCAATTTGGGTTTCATTGTTACCTAAATTGAAGACTATGAAGAATGATACGATGAGATATAAATATTTTTATTTTTTTAGGGTTTTGAGTGATTTTTCTTCAATTTGACATATGGGTCAAGTTTTTTTTGTTCTCATCTCTTTCTTTTTCTGCATTGGTTCTATTGGAATCTAGTTGTAAAATTACGGAGATCTGAATAAAAAGTTATAATTGTTTTTAGATTTTAGGGTTTCCATAGTTAGCATTTTCCAATGTGATGTGGGGTGTTATGGGGTTGTGGTTCTACACGTGGGAGTATATACATGATAGAGTGTTGGATTTCTTTATCATTCTCTTTGTGCTAGCTATAGCTTCTCTTTTCCTCATGGGGCCGCCAAAAGTGGTGCGTGATACACCATGTCCGGTGTGTCATTGTCTCTTGATCTCGCAAGGGGTATATACCCACATGAGAAAGATGCACAAAGATCATGATTGGACTACTTGGAATGCGCATGGGAGGAGAGCAGTCATATCGACATCAATATTTATCACTTTGGGGAATACGCAGACTACATCGACTCCTTCGTTGAGCATTCCGAATATACCGATCGGGTCGTGGGAGTGGTTAGCTTCCCATGCAGGTTCGATTCTATGGCTTTTTGAGACTAGATTTCCATGTCCACGTTTATTCCATAGGCTTCCGCATGCACTCCATGACGAGGTTAAACGTGCTTTTTGCTTACCGCTCTACTGGTTGACTCGTGATCCCATGGACGAATTAGCATGATTTTTGTTTTTATTACTTTTGCGATGGTGTCTACGTTATACTAGAGGGGGCGTGCTTGACATAGGGAGGTGATAGCTAGATTTTGGAGATTCCGAGCATGGGATTGGGCTACATTGCAGGAAGAATCTATTCAGGCCACACAGGTTAGGAGTTGGGTTCAGTCACATGATACTTTTGATTCGATGCGATTGCGATGGTGTATGATCTTGGGGTAGGCTGGGGAGTATAGCAGGGCTACACAGGCCGTTCTTCCTTTGTACATGGCTAGTCCTACTGAGGAGATGATTTCCTCTTTACGCCTTCTATATCCATCCATGGGCGAGGAGATACCATTAGAGATCTTGGAGTATCATCTAGAGGAGCCATTATGTCTTGATAGATCATTTTTTGCCCATTCTCTATGCACAGCCCCACGTTTATCCTCAGGGGGTTTTTTAGGGATGGTATATGAGAAAATTCGAGATTGCTTTCAGGCGGATGATCCCTCTAGTGGTTTCATTGAGTTGTTCCATATGGCTGTATCAGTTGCGAGAGGGGAGATTTCGTTGTCAGTTAGTCAAGTTCTAGGTGCTAGTCGGCTTCTCACGATGGAGAAGAACACTGGGGGCATCAGACCGATTGCTATTGGAGAGGTTTTTTTGCAATTAGTTAGTCGTATCGTTGTCTTGCAGCATCGCTCACACTTCCGGGAGCATCTTTGTCCAAATCACTTTGGAGTCGCCACACCAAGAGGCTATGAGGCAGTATCGTTGGACATTAAAGCACTTCTAGATATCCATCCGAATTGGGTTGTCTTGCAAGTGGACGCTAAGAACGCTTTCAACAGCATCTCGAATGCATCCATTTTTAGAGAGCTTAGAGAGGCTGGTGGACCCCTATCAAGGCTCATTACTTTCGTACAGTCTTTCTACGATTCACATTCTTCTCTATTTTATTAGCATGGCTTTTCCGAGGAGGGAGTCACCGTTTTACGGTCTGCCGCTAGTACTCGACATAGAGATCCTTTGGAAGGACCCCTATTTGCCCATGATTCATTATAGAGCTCTTTTGTCTACTGCTTTGGCCGTATCCGGATGTGTGTTCCCCTCCTTGACGGATGATACACACATTGTGGGCCCTATAGACAACATTATGCATGTCTTTGATTACTTGACTACCAAGCTTCATCTTGTAGGCTTGAGAGTCAAGGTGTCAAAGTGTAGCGCTTGGTCTCCTTTGGGCATTTTGTCTCATCTTCAGCTTCCAGAGGGATGTATGACATCGACAGACGGTTTACGTATTCTAGGAGTGCAAGTAGGGTCTAAAGATTTTGTTTCACGTTACCTTGATGTTGCACTTGCCGAGGATATTTTGCATATAGACGATCTTCCTCTACTAGAGTATCCACAGATGACGTTTGGTATACTATCATCTAGTATTGCTCGTCGATCCACCTACCTTCTTCGCACGGTTCCTCCTTCACCTACATTCATATCACGTTTGACAGCCTTTGATACGAGGATCATGGGTGTCTTTGGTGACATCATCGGACCAGGGACATTCGAGTGTGTGACAATAGATTTGACAAGGAGACAGACATCTTTGGCAATTTCGTGTGGAGGGGTAGGCTTATTATCGACGGAGGAGACTGCACCTACGGCATTCTTGGCGAGTTGGGCGTTAGTTGCACCTTTGTTATCTTCTTGATTTGTGATCGCAGATAGACCTATCTTGGAGATATATGCGACGGACGTGGATACATAATCATTTCCCTTATATGTATTATTACGACATATGAGAGATGCTTTATCACAGGAGGTACGATATGAGTTCCCATCTTTTTCCTCTTTGGCTACCGATTGGACTAGAGCTCTACAGTCTATCTTGATGGATAGACAGTTTCAAGAGGCTCTACATTCACACTTAGTGGATCCGGCCATTCCTCGTACTACTAGAGCTCGTCTACACTCTTGCTTGGGCAAGGGTGCAGGCTTGTGGATCTTGGCTCGACCATGCATCATGGCTTTCCGACTCGCATCAACTACTTTCTCCACAACGATGAGGTTCCGTCTTGGCTTGGTCCATCCATCTACATCTTCATTACTCACATGTGAGTGTGGAATCACTTTAGATGCAGCAGGTATTCATATGACTCATTGTCCATTCGGGGGACAGAGGATAGCTACCCATGATGTCATTAGGAATGTGGTGTTTGCTATGGCGCAAGAGGGTGGATACCTCACATGGAGAGAGTGTTGGTATGTCTTGCAGTCGACTAAGGTTAAGGCAGAGTTGTACTTGGTTCGGGAGGACCAGGTCACTGTGGCATTATGTGGTGGTTACCTATCCTACTAGAGACACAGCTTTAGAGGGGATGATCACCCATCCTCCAGGATGGATGGCGAGTGGAGCGGCAGCAGCCAAGGTCTCCAAGCTTTGGAGTTATATGGAGCTATGGACACCGACTTCAACATGTTCGTGAGGGAGTGTGCGAGGGCCTACCATACTAGACAACATGACGTATCACTCTCTTTAGCTTACTGTATAGCCTATTTTAGGCAACATGTTTTCATTGCTCTACAGAGAGCACTAGCTTGTGTAATCCATAAGAGAGTAATCACTTTAGGTGATGCTTCTTCATATGCTCATGTTGTTTATAGACCGTTTGACCTTGATAGTTCGAAAATCTTAGGTGTTGTAGGACATATTTCCCAATGTGATACTATTGGGGCCTAGCCCCATGTTACGGGTTTGGTTCCATCCTTGTAAGCTTTGATGGGGTCTTCCCATTCCTTTTGTTATTATACTTTGTTCCTTCAAATTAATACCTTCCGAGGACGCTTAATACTTCGGAGTACTTCCAAGTTTCAAACTTATTTCCTTCTATAATATTCCACTTTCGTCATCCGTCATCTCCCGGTGATTCGGGTTTTCTCCCGTCTCGTCCGGTAATGTTCTTATCTCCTTATCGACTGAACGTTGGTTTCAAAGAACCTGGACCTACATGTGCGAACCGCAGAGGTGTGTGTCTTCTTCCAGGGCTTGTTAACGCGACAAAAGCAGACGTAACAATGAGGAGAGAACTGAAATTCTACTATGCACTCGAATTCTCCTCCAAATGTGTCCTTGCTCTTGTCGTCTTCATGCTTCAGCCCCACAAACGTCGTGTTGATAAGAGAAATGTCTCGCTTCTCCAGTGCTATTCATTGCGGCTGGAATTTGGCCTAGAATCAAGGAGAACTATGTAAACAGCTTTTAAGTTTGGAAAACGAGGCTCGAGTAAGCTGCCTCCCGTTTCATTCTACGAGTTAAATTGCAGGCACTCCAACACTCGATCCATCACAGCCAAATTCGACGTTCCTGCTTGGGATGCCTAAGACTGGGATGAGAAAATGGGAACAGATGAGACAGGAGTGGGAGTGTGATTCTTCTGAGTGATAAGAATCGGTCGATCCATGCACTTCCTCTTCTTTTCCAATCAATGTTTTTTTTTTGTGTGGGATCAATAAATCTTGCTGTCAGCGTTGGCTCATCATCGAATTTTCAAACTTCTGGCCCTGTGCACGACACAAGGACATTCGCACCACTGTGTTCAGAAACGGCATGGTCAAACTGCGTGCAACTGCAGTCCTGAGATGGAACATGGTAGACCATGTTCTTCAATTCGACAGAAGAGACTGCTTGTATGAAAGAGTCCATAGTAGTGCACGGCACCTGTTGCTGGCATCTGACGGGAATGGGATACTAGGAAGTAAGTTTGAAACTTGGGGGGTACTCGGAAGTAATTAACTTGAGGGATAGTGGGAAGTAACTAACTGGTTTCGGGTTACAGTCTAATAATATGCGACGATGGAGTTTCATGTTTTTTCTACTTTTGAACAAATATTTGACATGACAGTTGTAGTCTAAAATTTGAAAATGAGGTATATTTTGGGTTTCAAAACTTAAACTTAAGAACTCACATCTTGAATAACTATTACACAACTCACAAGTCAGACAACACCATGCAAAAGAAACTTCTTGTCTGGAAGTTTTTCCTTCTCTTGTTTGAAATTGTCATGCAATAAAAATCTCCGTAGATAAGATTTGGAGGCGTGGAAGGGCATATCAGACTCTTTCTCATTACCATACCATAGATATGAAATGCACTTTAAATTTCCTGTCAAAACCCGAAGAGCATAGATTCCATGGATGAAAGACTAAGAATAAGGGAATTACTTCACAGTAGCCATCGCTAGACTAAGTTTAAGCTTTACGGTGATCAGGAACATTCTAGGTCATTTTTGGTTGAATCGCACTTCAATATGTAAAAAGCAAGCGAGATTGAGTCGAATTTCAATGAAGTGTATCATGCAAAGCGAAAAGGAGACGAAAGTTGTTCTGCACGATTTTGCTCCTCCTGAAGTTGTCCGCCTCCTTTGGAAATGACCTCCCCAAGTTCTGTTGTGCTTGCTGGACAAGGACCGAGTAACAACGGACACTGGGCAATGGAGATGCTGTAATCAGGGCAAAGAAAGTAGCGGACAACAAGAGTCGGAGCAGAAGAGTGCAGGACAAGAGTGGGCTCCTTTTTATAAGTAACGGTGTTGCACTAGGGATTTTCTAGATAAGTCTTAGTGCAACTTTCTACATTTAAAAAAATATGTGTAGACCCCTTCACGATAGAACACACATTTAAATTCCACGGCTGCGTGTGTGCTGACAACATACATAATTCTTTCTACATCTCTGCAGTTATGAGTTGGGAAGCAGAATATCTACAATCTTCTGAGCCTGACAACCAAAATATGATGGGGTCACTCACAGTTTGTTTTTTTTTTTTTTTTTTTTCATCAAGTCGGTCACTGTTGTACTTCTTGACAACGACTACCTATGCCTTATGAAAGAAAGAAATATGATACATCAGAAAAGAGCGTATCTGACGTCTCCCATTTCGAAGATTTGTTGGTTGCTCACTATTAGCTGGATTTTGATATGAGCAACCTAATAGTACTTGTAAGATTGAAGTTAACTTCCTGTCATCATCTTTTCTGTAACAAGTTTTGACTACTTTCAAATTTACCATAAATCTTGACTATCACTTGAAGCCTTGCACCGGTTAAGCGGAGAAACCACAAAATCCTTTCACCAGAAGAAAAAAATCAAACCAGAACCAAAAACAACAACAACTACTAAACTTTAGACAAGCATTCCGATCATTACTATAGAACTCTAAATGACTCTACAAATAATTGTGTAATAAGTGTATACTACACTATTTTCATTTGGACTTATAGCTCTTCATCCCTCATTTAGTGTTCAGAGTATACTACATTAATATATACTGATTAGAGAATATACATTAATTAGAGGTAGAGTATCATATATAATAAGTAGGGTACACCTAATTAGTGTAGATAATTGAATGATAAATTTACACTAGTACGGATAACACTTATGAGTATTCAATAGTGTGTAAACTTAATTAAATATTTAAACTTATTATAATTTGTGAAAAGAAAGTTTTTGGGAGGAGGTGCAATGCTCAATGCTACTAATGATAAATATTTTGCTAAAGTTAAATTTTTTAGTAAAAAAATATACAAGATTAATAAATCCCTCATGACATGAGTGTTTCGGATTGTGCAACATTCTATTTAAAAATAAAAATTTACTTATAATTTCATAAATTTACTTCCAAACTCCTCAAGCTTCAAGATCACTTGATTTGAAATTTTTTCTCAAATAATCTTAAAAAATACATTTTAAAAAATTTCAAGAAAAGATGACAGAAATATATTTTATGAAGGATGTCAAAAGATAAATATTTATATTTTATTCATTATAATTTTTAAATTATTTTTTAAATTTTTGAAATTCCTTGATTGATGTATAACATACACTAGTTAAAATTCAGAAAAATACGTAATTATAAAAGTATTACGCTATTAAGGTATATACACTACAAAGTATTTTCAGCTCAAGTATATATTTTCTTCTCAGTGATATTTTTTTTCTCATCATGTACCAAATTCACAACTGCTCTAAAATTATCCCATAATACAACCACACAACGCAATATATAAGTGACAAAATTATCAAAAGGATTATCTTCTCACTTTTTAAACCAGATTCTTATGGAAAAATGGTTAAACAACACATATATAGATTCAATTATCTCTAATATACATTGTAATTTAAAAAAAATACTCATTTTATTTAATATTTGATCTTTATAAAATTAAAGATATAATCAATTCACTATAAGTCAATAATGTGATATTTCAAATATGTAATCACCACTTTATTACTTCCAGTGAAGAAGCATAATAATTCAAACTCTTTGCTACATCTCCTACGTATGTGCTTTCATCCAACAATCAAATTATTTCAAATAACATGACACGCTATAGTCTTACATATAATTCTCAAACTTTTTGGAAATAAATCATTCCCTTGACACAATAATAACTAATCAAGACACTTAGAATAACATATGTACAACATAATCTCAACATACTTTTTATCATGCACTTTACTTCAATTATAAAACTTAATTCAAACTTATTGTAAAAAAAATTCATCATAAATAATTTTAACCTCTTATAAACAAATTAAAATAAAATATTAAATCCATGGAGGTCACATTTTGTATGAAAAAAAAAATTCAAGACACAACACAAAAAAATTGCAAAGTATAAAATCTTAATTTCAAGTTTTTTTTCAAGCCATAACACTCAAAAATCTGCAAACTATAAATTATTAATGTAAAAATCATGCAAACAAGGTCTGCAATAAACAATTTCAAAGTCATCACTATTGAAGCCAAGAGCCATTAAACAATTCAAAAATACTCCAAAACTTTCATTTTATCCCACATGAAACATTATGTATTCACTCATGATTTCATTGATAAGTTATATTATATGTTGCTCATAAATTATTACCAAACTTCATGTTGAACTACCCTAAATATTTAGTTTTTAGACATGACTTTATAATCAAATTATATAATATATTTTTCACAAAATAACTACTAAATTTTATTTGAATTTTTCTTAAACAATAAATATTCATGCATCACTTTATAACCAAGTAAAATCATATGTTGCTCATGTAATTACTACCAAACTTCACCTTGAGTCACTTTAACCCTTAGTATTGGAGCATGATTTTTTAATTAAGTTATATTACATTTTGCTGACATAAGGGCTTTCTAAGAGCAACCTTAACAACTAGAATAAAAGATTTTATGAACTTGTTTATGTTAGCCGTTTTTCATCCATTTCCTCTTTTTGGTTCTTAATTACTAGTTAATGTGATTTACGGTTCATGTTGAAGTGGTAGAATAAATCACATCAAGTGAATGAATTTTAAAATACGAAATACTTTACCCAAGATGATTCCATTCCGATACGTGATGATATTACTTTAGTTGATGATTCCATTCCTCTTTGCTTCAGTATTTCCTGTAACTGTGAAGTGGAGTACGAGAAGGATTGCGTGCGTGGCAAATTTCGACAAAACGCAGTGAACTGATTGAGGCCTATTTTGTGCATCCGATTATGTTAAACCCGATTTAGAAGTTTAAGAAAGGACACAGTCTCCATATATACGAGTGGAGATAACAAGTAGCTATCAACTGAAGGTTGCCTACGTTAACGGTATACTTGCAAAGAGATTGTAAAGTCAACAGTAAGTTATATACATGATTTTATATGATCAATCAATCCTTGATGAAGCCGTGAAACAAGGATCAAACAACAGTCCATCGATTCCATATTTGTGTGTCATATGCGGAGGCTTGACCGCGCTTAGTTACATCACATTAGTCACTCATAATCAAATGGAGATGTGAATGTCACTTTTAAGCATTGAAAGATGCTCTCTTGCATGCATCTATTCTCAAGTGATATGATGGTTGTAATCTGGTTGTTTTCTTCTCACAAAAGTTGGTGGTAGCCGAGCAAAACTATCACATAATTGAACGAGATGAGTAAGCCTTTGTTCCAGTCACCAAACATTGGAAGCACTACTTGGGACACAAAGAGTTTGTGGTAGAAACCGACCACAAACCATTGTGTATTTGGAAACTTAGAAGAATATCTCCAAACAAAAAATTTGATGGACTGAAGGTTGTCAAATCAAATTCAATTGGAAGTTCTAACTCGACACCATATACCATACGGAAAGATGAATATCATGTTGATGTCAATCATGTCGTCCGGTCCTCCCACAAGATAGCTTGTTGCCTCTTATCCCAATTTTGCTTGCTCTCATCCATGTTTGCATCCTTGGCCAACTTTATGCAAAGTGTGTAGTTGGTTCGCTCTGCTAATCCATTAGCATTTGATTTGTAGAAAGTAGTCATATGTGCCTTGATAGAGAAATGATCTAACATGTCTTGTATAATGCTTCCAACAAACTCACCACCTCTATCCAATATAGTTTTTAAAGTGCATCCAAATCTAGTTATTATACTTTCATAGAGAAATATGACCACTTACTCCTCACTAGTAGATTTTAGAGGTTTAGCTTCTATCCACTTGGTTAGATAAAATGTAGCTACCACAATGAACTTATTACCCCAAGGAGTAAGATTCAAGGGTACTACAAAACCTTCCCCATTTCTTGAAACGATCTAAAATAGGAGGTCAAAGGAGTAATTTTCATGGACTTTTTAGCAAAAGATTGACATAGATCACAAGTCTTGCAAAATTTCACATAATTTTTTAAAACGTACTTCCAATGATAGCATGCATATAGGATCTTAAATGTAGTTATCTTTCCTGCAAAGTGTCCTCCACATACCGAACCTTTTGTGAAAGTCTTTCATGAGTTGAATTGATTCCTCCCTCCCAACAACTCTTCTAAATAATCAATCTATTCCTTGATGAAACAATACATTCTCTAAGATGGTATAAGCTTCACATCTCTTCACCAATACATTTTTCTCCCATGAATGCATGGCTTAGAAAAACTCTACTTCCGAGATGAAATCCCATATCTCCTTGTATTCTGCTGGTACCTCTGTTATGGTGTCCATCATTAACAAATCCTCATTTAGAAATGTATCATCCACTGGTTGATCTCCTTCCTCATCGTATGCCCAAGATATCAAATCAGCTTTGGCATGTTTTTTACCAGGTCGATCCTCAATGATGTTATCAAACTTTGCCAGTAACAACTTGTTATCCTACCCTCAGCATAAGGCTTGTTGAAAATGTACTATAAAGCCTTGTGATCTATAACAATAGTAAATTTTCCTCCCAATAGATAATGTCGAAACTTGTTGAGTGAGAAAATCATAATCAAAACCTCCCTTTTTGTCACAAAATAGTTTCTCTATGCTTTTACCATCTATCTACAAGCATAAGCTATTGGATGATCATGATTATCATCATCTAACTTACTTAGAGTGCATCCTATAGTAACTTTTGATGCATCTGAGTAGAGAATGAAAGGTTTATCCCCAATTTGGTTTGGCTAAAATATGAGCCATTACCAATGACTTTTTAATAAGTTTGAAAGCCACCACCACCTCTCCATCCTTGAAGAATTAATCATAATTTTCCTCCTTCATCATGTAAATCATCAAGACGTAAGCTTTGTTGAAGAAGTAAAAGATGAACCTTTGAGAATATCCCATCATACCAAGGAACTGCCTCAACTTGGTTGATGTCACCAAAAATGGTAAGTCAATGATGGATTTCATCTTTTCTAGATTCATCGATATATCATCCTTCGATATGATGTGCCCTAACAACAAACCTTCTTCACATCCAAAAATGCATTTTTCTAGATTGAGCAAGACCTTTCTTGTCTCCAATCGTTGTAAAATTTTGATCAAAATGATCCTCCTTCTTCCCATAGACATTAAAATTATCTTTGAAATCTCTTACAAACTTCCCAATAAAAGGTTCAAACATCTTGTTCATGAAACTTTGAAAAGTTGTTGGAGCATTACATAGACCAAAGGGCATTATACTAAAGTCAAAAGTTTTCCATGTCATGGTAAAAGTGATTTTGAGCTTATCTTCAAGGGCAATTTGAATTTGATTATAACCATCTCCAAAACTATACCACTCATGATCTGTCACCTCCTCTAAAATCTCATCTATGAAAGGTAAAGGATAATAATCCTTCTTTGTGACAGCATTCAAATTCTTGTAATCTACGCATATACATAGCTTACCATTCTTCTTCTTGACTACCACAATACTAGAAACTCATTCATAATTCTCTACCTCACATATGAAACCGGCATCCTTTAGCTTGTCAATCTCCTCCTTCACGACCACATCTCTAAGTGTACTTATCCTACGTTGCTTCTAACGTACTGGATGAGCTTTCTCCTTTAACTCAATGTGATGACTTTATAAGATTTTTTGCTTCAAATCCTTGTAGCTAAATGCAAAGAAATGGATATATTTGTGAAATATATCCAAAACCTTGTCTTTTCCTCCGTAAAAACCTTGGAAACAAATTGAGAGTGAAAAACCGTCAAGTAATCTTCTTTTCACTCATCTTCATCTTGTCGGGTTCCTTCATCATCCCTGGCCTAGGAAATAAACCCTTTGTAGCAAGAAATTATACTTGAACCCCATCATTTGAAGTGTCTTTAGTCATGTCTCCTCATCGATCGACATGTCGATGTCAATCTTTGAAAAACTGCCACTTTTCTTACCTTCATACTCCCAATAATCCCAAGTAGGCCTACCAAGATACTTCTCCTCCACCACTTTTCATAGGAATCTTCACTTGATGGTACTTTAGCCCTATACAAAGTTAACCCTTGTGCCAATGATAAATAATCCTGTAACATACAAGTTACAGAAATGTTTTGCCATTTGTACAGAATTACAGTTTGTTCCCAAGGGAATGAGATGTTATCTTTCTGTCAGCGACGAAAATGAGTGTTTATGCTTCTTTTGAAGACTCTAGACATTCACAAATCAAGAATGCAAAGGATGTAAGTAGTCCAAGACCACTCAGTCAAATTGACAAACCATTACCCATCCATTACATTGCACAAAATTACACATGTAATTGAAATTCCACTCCAGATTATGGCTCATGGACGAATATCCAAATATCTTCACAGGTATCACGCACCAATCAAGGCCAATCGAACGCAACATTCAACAGCTTCTCGAGCACTTCGTTCTACCCTGACTACACTTTCGATTCTCAATGAACACTTGTAAAGGAAGCGATAATCTTACTCTAACACTACTCCTATTTATATAATCTACTCGCATCTATTCCTAATCGTCGCCTACACGGATCGCACCCGACTACTTCTTCAGAAAGTTATTGATCCCTTCAATGGCGTCTCTTCCCTCAATGCAAAAAATCAACGCTCATATGCAATTCCCTAATGTCCTCTGCTATCTCCTTCCAATGGACTCGCATCGCTTCCTGGCATTCGCGTCCCATGGCTTTGTACTTTTCCTTCCTTCGATCCTTCGAATCGCAAGGGATGTTCATGGACGCTGTCAAACGTTCCAACCTTTCAGCCTCCATATCGTCACACCGAGCAAAAAGGTATTGCGAGCATCTACTCGCCAAAACTTCTAATCTAGCCGGCCTCTCAACATCAACTTCATGCAATTGCTACTTCGCTCTCTTCAATTGCTGTTGAAGCTTCTCATTCTCCCTCTCGAAAAACTTCACCTCCGCGCTCCAAATCTTACAGACTGCACTATATGTCTGCTTCACCGTGATAGCTTCCTTTATCGCCTCCTTCTTCTGTTTCTCCAGATGCTCCACTGATTCGGTCAATTGCTTTATAGTGTCCGCCTGATCCTTCTTCCCTCGAGCAGTGTGGTTCATCAACTGAATCACCTCCATATAACCATCCTCTTGAGGATTCCACCCTTGAATGTAACTGCTTCCCATCTCATTCAGCTCCATCAGAACTGACACCACCACGTTCTCCAACTTTTGCGCCAACTGTAACACCGAAGAAAGCGGTTCTTCTACTGTTACCTTGGTTGCTTTTACCTTAAGCCTCGATGCCTTCGGTACTTGACTTCCTGGCTGAGCAATTTCCTTCCGATTCCACTTCTTACTGCAGGGCTCCGCAATTATCTCCACACTTGGACTTCTCTTCTCTGTGGTCCCCACGGAGTCCTCCTTCCCGAATATCGCTTCTTCCGCGTCTCTCACTGCCCTCGCTCTAGCCTCCGAAGGTATCTCCTGTTGAGTTGGTTGCACTAGCGACTGCACACCATTATCTTGGTGGGGTCCACACACACACTTCGATCCACTACTGTCATTACTCGCCACTGGCCCACCGAGATTGCTGACCACATTCACTTGATAGCGCCTTCTTTCCTGTGGCATCAACCATCCCATGCGCGAATACATGTGCACCAAGAATGAAGAGATGTAGATCACTCTCTTTTCTCCCGCTCGCAGCCTCTGTCCCATCGCTTGCACATTACGAGCAAAGATCTCTCCCCAATTGACCTTTATTGATCCGCCGCCGAATCCCTCCACTATTCACCTTATGCATGCTTACATAAGTAGTTCGTTGTGGTGAAAAGAGTTGATTCAGGGTATACATTATCTTTCGTCGGAAGTCGTCCCAAATGAGATCAATCTTGAAGCCGTTTGTGCCTTTCCTCTCCCTAGGGTCAAACCACTTGGTCTCGTCGAAGGTGACTGCAGTATGCATCGCCGACCCTTTCCAGTCAACTCCATCCTTCTCCTTCGAGTAATCTTTTCCTAATGCTTCTGCCCAAAGTAGCACATCCCACGAATATGGATGCCCTCTCCAGCCTATTGGGTTGGCCGTCTTCTTAGCTCGAACTTCCTCGCACAATTTTGGGCACACATAGTCCGAACGCCATGCTAAGAACTGTTCTCGGCCTAAGTTCTTCAATCATACTAATTCCCGGGCTGACCACTCTAGCTTTGGCATCAAAGGTCGATATACTCATGTCGGCATCTTCTTCACTGGCAATTGAATAGCCTCACGAGCCCCCGATCGAATGGCCGATCTCCTCTTCATTTCGTCTACTTGACTCTTCGGCTCGTTCTTGCTCCTCCGCGGCTCGTTGCACTTGCTGATATTGTTACTAACTGCCCTAATCCGTTCGACGCTTCAGACATCCTTAACAACTCATTCGTCTTGGCCATCTTCATACTTATTTCTCATATTTGTATTCGGCGGCCGAGACTTCATCCGAATATCGTCCGTTTTTATTCTAAAAACAAAAAAATAGTCTCGAAACCTCTAAGTATGGTCCTACAAATCCTCATAGCCCTCAACCAAGGTCTTCCTAATGCACGAGTCGTAGCTAGCCTACTCAAGCATTTGAAAAGACAATGTTGGTCATCCCAACAATGATGTTGGATGGTCTTGAAGACTTCATCCCCAGCCTCTTCAACAAACATTCCGACATAATGTTCACAGCAAAACCTCCATCCATCATCACATTTGAAACATCATGTCCATTAATGTGTAATTTAATCTTTGAAGCTTGAGAACAAATGTTCAAGGCTGTGGCATTCACCACTCCAACTCCAACATTCGTCATTGAAGCTTTCCCCTTGGATCTTTGCTTCTTTGTCCTTTTGAAGCTTAAGCCTCCTCTCAACTCCTTTCTAAATGTAGTATTTAGAGCAATCAATTGACCAATAGTTATATTGGCTTTCCTTCTCATGTGTAAGAATATTTACTCTTAAATTCATAGAGTTGTCTCCCTTTTCAAACGTGCACTGGTGAGGAAACACATCAATAGACTCTACTCCTTTGTCCTTTGATTTACTTGGAGCATAAGTATGATTGTTGTGTCTAAGTCCATGTTGTCAAGGATTAAGACAACTCTTCTCGAAATGAGTACCTCCACAACTAAAGCATGAAATGGTAAAATTTCCTTGCGTTGAATTTTCTCTATGAAGATAATTTCCATACCCTCTAGACTCTCCCCCTACATTTTGATTCCTACTCTCCCATAATTGTTTAATGTTGTGTTTGAGATTGGTGAGCATTTCTATGCTAGATTTTAACTTTAAATGCATATCTATCACTGGGGTATTTACTACTTGCGAAGCAATAATGGTAGAAGCTACAATTCTTACCATAGCATGATATGCTACTTCTCTAGCCAACAAGCTAGAATCATCATCTTCTAGATTCTACTCCATTCAAATAGCAATGCGAATAGCCTTTGCTTTAGAAGAGTGCTTTTCATATCTCACCTTGCTTTGAATTTGAGGTTTCAAACCTCCAATCAAATTCTTCATCAACATCACCACAAAAGCCATCATGGTTGCCTCCATCTCATCTTCTCTCTTTCTTAACATCACACAGAAACGTGACTCGAGTTTCTCCATTCTCTCCATATATGACCTCACCTTCTCACTTTCCCTTTGCTTCAAAAAGATGACTTCATACTAAGCTTCTCGTAACTTTCATATGGAAAAAAGTTTTCAATAACATTCTACGTCAAACTCTCCCAAGTGTCTTCCTCCACTTGTATCTTCTTGTACTCATTATATCACTTCAATGTGTAATCCTCCAAGAAGTTGAAAAAAAGTATAGACATTTGGACTTTCTTCTCTCATTGTTTCCAAAACATGTTCTCTTGAATTTCCTCACAAACGCTTCTACATCTTCCTTTTCTCTCCCATAAAACATCATAAGTTTTCCTATTTTCAACTTATTTTATTGTTGTTGTTGGAAATTTATATGTGACTCACTAATACAACACAAACAAAACAAGCTCCATTCTAGAGTAATTCATCAATGGCAAAATGAATGATATTGGTTGATCTAAACCCTAAACTCTTCTCCTAAACACACTATGAGTCTTCCCCTCATAGACATCTTCTCATTCATTCTAAAAATGATTCCCATCTTCAATTGAAAACTGAGTCATCTAAAGATTTCAACTTTTTGGTATTTGCATTCACTTTATCCTCAAAGCCCTCCTCTAGTGACTCTAGTAGAGCTTTCACACCACTACACTTGTGTCGTATGGGAAGTCATGTCACTCCACAATTGTCACAATATGTTTCATTCTTGGATTCATGGGGATACAATGGTACTAGATGAAGGTTTAACTCTCCCAAGTTTCTTTTCTCTCTCTCAGCCTCCAATCTTTGGTCCTCAAAGTACAACTCACAAGCTTATGTCTCTCCTCTCCATAATAGAAACAACTCTCACATTCTGCTCTTGGGAAAATTTTCAATGTACTCTCTTCAAATTCCACTTTAAATTCTCTTGTGTTTGAATTTGTCGAAACAATCACCTCTAGCCCTTGAGGTATCTTAGACCACCATATCCTCCAAACAACTTAATCTCCTAAAATAGGAGATTAAGCTGTTTGGAGGATTAAGTTGTTTCAAATGAGTTTCAAGTCATCCTCACTATGCACAATGCTCATGCAAAAACTTGATGTCAATGACCGTTAATAAGGAAAAAGCAAATCTGAAAAGTAGAACAATTTTTCAAACTTTTATAGCCCTACACTTAAGATATCATTGTCACTCCGGACAATGCTTTCCAAAACTAACTTCTCCCAAAATTCGCTTCTCAAAACTAACTTGAGAGATGTTTCTCAACCTGTATATTCATACTACATAGAATTTTACTCTAGTAACTAAAAGTAATCATTATGTAACTTTCTATTATCAAATTTAATCGAGGTTGAGATCACAAACCCCAATGAGAAAGTATACATTGCAACATGTAATTGGTCCACTTGAATCTTTGAGAAGCCCAACTACACTCCAATTGACTTTGGTGTACCAAGACTATTTTATCCCTAGATTTAAGGGTCCTCATCAAGTCAAATCAATAATACAAGATACTCATGTGATGAAATCTGTTTTTTGATTCTCAACTAAACAACAAAATAGTTGTTCTAATCTCTTATATCAAGAGCTACCCTATATTTTTCTCCAACTTCACCATAACTAGTTAAATATAGTCATGACTAAGATAAATTTTATCACACTTTAGATATATTCATATTTTATCCTATATTTATAACCATGGGTCTTATAGTCCAGCAAGCTAAACATACATTGGGGAGATCACTTACAAATGGTTGAAGTAAGATTGAAGTTTTTTTCTTGTCATCATCTCTTCTATAACAAGTTTTGACTCTTTTCAAATTTATCAAAAAGCTTGATTACCACTTGAAGCTTTGCATTGGTTAAGCAGAGCAACCACAATATACTTTCACTTGAAGAAAAATATCAAACCCTAACAAAAATAACAACAAAACTTTAAACAAGCATTTTCATAATTTCCACTGCACTCTAAATGAAGCTACATATAATTGCATAATAAATGAATATCACACTAACAAATAAATCATCCATTTGACACAACACTAACTAAACAAGACATGTAGAACCTAACACACATACAACACAATCTCAACATGGCTTTTACCATGCAATTGTCTTCAATGCTTCCTTGACTTAATTAACAAATGCGAATACAATATCACATCCATAGATTTCACATATTGTATAAACAAGTTTCTTTTTCAAGCCATAACACAGAAAATTGCAAAGTATATATGATTCATATATATTGTATGTACAAGTTTTTTTAAAGACATAACAATAAAAAAAATAGCAAAGTATAAACTTTTAATGTAAAATCTATGCAAACAAGATTGTCAATAAAACATTTTAAAATCATTGAAGTAGAAGTCATAGCTATCAATCACCTCAAAAATAATTCAAAGCTCTCATCTTATCCCTCAATAAACACTAGTAGTCAGTCATGACTTCATAAACATATTATATGTTGCTCACATAATTACTATCAAACTTTACCTTGGCAACCTTAAACACCTAATACTTAGGCCTGACTTTATAAAAAATTATATGATATGTTGTTCTCATCTTTATATTGAATTTTACCTCCAGCCACCTTAAAAAATTAGTATTCATGCATTACTCTACAACCAAATTATATAATATATTGTTCACATAATTACTCTTAAACTTCAACTCAAGCCACCTTAAACGTGAGTTTGTTGTCATCATATTATAACCAAGTTATATCATATGTTGCTCACATAATAACCACCAAATTTCACCTTGACTCATCTTAATTAATTAGTTAATATGATTATTTAATTTTATAATGACTCATATAAATCTTAATCTTATGTAATTATATGAAATTTATTGAATTCATAATTATCTAGTTGATTTTATTTTTTTAAATTTAACTTGTTAAATTTGATTTTTTGTAGGTTATATTTATTTCTATAATCTTTCAGAAATTCATTTATATTATATGAATTATCAAAATTTCAAACCTCAAATGTATTTTCTTCTATTGATCAACATATTAAAATTAGATTTAAAATATGTAATTTTTAAATAATCGTTATTTTTATTTATATTTATTTATATTTATTTTATATTTTAATTTAAAAATAATATTAATCTAAAAATAATAATTGATACATATAAAATTTTTTCAATATAAAATTATACACATTTGTTGCATTTGAAATAATTTATTGCATTGGATTATGAAACATTGTAAAATTATTTATAAATTATAATTTCACTTAAAAAACTTGAATAAATTCATTTATATAAATCATAACATGTCAAATTTTGTACTTCACATTATATCTTCAGTTTTCTGAAGTCAAATATATTGAAAATATTTCAATTTTCTATCTGATCATTATAAGAGGATTAACAATTAAAACATTGCATAGTGCTTCATATTACATCCAATTTAATTGATTGAACTACTTCAATCTTTTATATACTTATTACTACATACATATACATATATATTTATGCAGCTGTCACTATATGATTATTATAAAAAAATTTCATAGTATTCATATACATATATATATGAATATTTTGAATTTGATCACAATCAGATTGATGTGATTGTGAAAAAAAAACACAAGTAATGATCATTTGATAAACAATTTAAATCTGGTATCATGTTGAAATATGATACATCATCAATTAGCTTGTTCAAATCTTCTAATCTAAGTGAATTATCATTGCCATTTCATCTTGAGTGTTTTCCATTTATTAGTTTCTTTGCATTAGAATAAAATATTTGAAATGATGAAAAAAAATATGTATTGCATGTTGAATGACTTGATAATTCATACATCAAGAATTTGAAATCTGCTAGCAGTATCAGGTAGTAAAAAATTCATCTTCATATAAGTGAGTTGGTATGGAATTGATTTTATATATGTTTTTGCGGGTTGTCCAACAAAGATAACTCTCTATCAATTTTTTGTGTTGTAGGTTTTTATAAAAAAAAAATTTGTTCAAATATTTTTCTTATCCTCGTGACAATGCAATCCCAATTTTTTTGAAAACTTAGATGTATTTAATACTAAAATTTTAAAAGCTTGTTCTAAATCTTAGATAGAAATTCGTAAGTATCATCCATGTTTGTGCTGAATGCATTTGTAATTATCTTCTTACGTTTCTTGCTTCTTGAAATCTACTAATTTGCAAGGGTACAATTTTATTGCAATTTGCAAAATAATACATTCTCATCCATATCGATCTTGATGTTCACACTGGAGAGAGATATGTGACTTACTTTATGCAAACTTGTCACAAACGTTGTTATGTAACGTGTACATGTTTGCTTTTTCGATGTACCAACATCATAATGATATTACACCCTTTCTTACATCCTTCAATCCTCCCCTCTTCTGAAGCCACAGCCCTTAAGAAATGTTACTTCTTCTCATATTTCATAAATCGATAAATTATCAGACATCTCCACTATACACACATCTACCGCGCATCGTCTATACAACTCCTGTAGTTTTGTTTCATGACATTGCTTAAATCTCTTAACCATTTGTTTTTTGAAGAAATCAAATGGTCAACCTCTATTGCGTCAAGTGCATGGAGCTCACGTGATAAGTTAGGGGCTGGCCATTTAACATTCTACAATTCCTGGCTTCTGACCATCCTAAAGTTTCAAAGGTTTCTCGACACATGTTCGCACTTCTGTAGTACCGTTCTTCGGTCTACACCCACTCCACTTCAGCTAGCACCCCCTCCAATTTTGGCTTCGAATCCGTTATTAGTACATATATCCTTTTACCTCATACCCATTGAAACTTCATTTCCAACGATAAGCGCCATGATGATCTTTGTCATCTTTGTCAACCTACTGCACTTTTACTGACTTGAACTTCTGTTTTTTTTAGATGTTTATGTAATCGATTAGTTATTCCTGTTCAAGAACTCCATGCAACCACATGCCAACAGCAGTGATATCAAGGAGTCACCGATTTCACAGTGGCGCCCGAAGTGAGCTTTGTGAAGCTCACTTGATTTCATGTTAAGTGACAATGATGAGGCATATTTGCTTCATAAACGTGATTACGTGAAAACGCGATCCCATGTCCAGATACCCACGTACAGAGAAGGATGTTCCTTGATTGTTCATGATTCCACCGTGGGCATGAGCGACTGATCCTTGCTTGGAGGCGTTAATATGAGCACCAGAGGCCTCTGCACACGACCTCATGGTCCACACATAACAAAAGAGGAGCAACATGCCGCTAAACCTTTGGTCTCAAAAAACTAGGTTCTATCATCAAGGACCACACATAAGGATACATGGGGTCAGATTCCGACTTTCAACCCAAGTTAGAGAACAAATTTGAGCAATTTAAATTTATATAGAGATGCCCTAAGAATGAATAGAATCTACAACCTAACTCCTCCAAAGCTGAAGAGCCTACTTCAACAGAGGTATACAAATCACCCAACCCTTCTTGAATAGGGCATGCTGAGAAAGCCTAGGTAGGATCACTCGCCTAGGTCAATAGACTCTAGGGTGGAATGCAATAGCATTCAAGCTATGCCTTTCATTTTTTCACCTGCTATCAATCTCAGTGTCTATTAAGATTTCCTCAACATGGCCAACTAGACCGCCCAGCAGATAAGTTTTGGTCTTCTACAGACATGGGCTCGATAAAGACTGCTGGCCTTTAAGGTGGAGACGACACGCGAACTGTTTCAACTCTTTCAAAAGAAAAATGCGGCGAGAAGTCCGGACCTCACCAGCTAAGTGTAACAGATTTCAGCACTTCAGCATGTCACAGTAGTAAGAAGGTAGCGAACCTCTCCCACCCACTTCACGGGGAGAGGAGCAGTAATCAGCTCACTTTTCCGTGGCATCACCATCTCCATCCACACCCCATTCTTCCTCATTCGTATCTACTCCATTCCCATTGGTCTCAACAAATTCCCCCTCTGCTTCTACGTATTGCTCGCCGTCAGCAGCTAAGTCCCCTGCTTCCTCTTGGTACTCCTCGTAGTATTCTCCTTCCTGTTATACACCAAACACGATGATCGGAGCTTGAGACGGGTGTCCAATACAAGAAACATCGGACAGATGCATGCATGGTTCCAACATTACAGATGGTTGACCTCGTCCCTGATTAATACACATTGAGGTAGTAGTGAAATCCTAAAACTATTAGAGAATTACTCAAATGAGCATGCAACTGACACTCATGCCGCAGTACAGGGAACGGGCAACGAACAAAGCTCCTTCATGTTATCTACTAGATTGACGAGAAAGGCAAGTGGCAAAGAAGCAAACTGCCAACAGACAAAGACCAGCTGCGCTTGCTCCTTTGACTACCTGAGGATCAGCCTGTCCATTTGCGTCACCGTTCTCTTTCAAATCCAGAGCTTTCAGCTCCTCGATCAAGTCAACATTTGTGCTCCCAACGTAGTTCAAGTATTCCCTTGAGGGAGGAAAACTGCCCCTGTATCACATCGCAGCTCAGATTTAACGTCATAATTAGTGTCAGCCTATTTCAAAATGCTGCACGAGGACTTTCAATCTCAGACATCCCTGTGAACAACCAGCTAATTTGTAAAAAATTGACCATTATAACTTGAAACGCTAGCCACTACGTGCATCAGACGGGAAGCCACGAAGCTTACACTGGTCTGAAACCACGTAAAATCCAAGCAGTCAGAGCATGAGTAACAGTCAAGTCTGGCTACTCAATAGGAAGAAAAAAGCTTGCCTGTTTTCCTTCACTCTCGCTTCAGCATCCAGTGCCCACTGCCAATCGGGGAATAGGTTTGGATACTCTTGAGGATCAGCTAACGATTCAGCAGCCTTTTGATTTATCTGTCAAAAGTATTCCAAGCCAGAATAATTATTAGGAACAAACCAAAGTACAAGCCTTGAAGTTACGATACATGCTGACATCCTGGATGCTGATAGGGAAAAAATAAAAGGAAAAGAAACCCCTTGACAAGATAGTCAATATAGTCCACCCCCTAATATGGATAGAAAGATGCATGCCTGGCCTTACGTTCAGATTTATAAGCCTTGACTGCCCAACAGTACCTTCCCAACCTTGACCTAGTAAAGGTTTAGGCTCTTCAAAATAGGCTTACTAGGTCCACTTGATGAAACCAAAGCTCAACAAACTTCTAAGAAAACAAGTTTCCATCTAACGGTTTAGTCCAAACCTTCTTCAGGTCATTCCGCCATAATCCAACAACTTCTGAAACCTCGCTTGGGAGATATGTTCTCGCAAAGAACGCTGCCTCAGGTATACGGTTGCTGTAAAGCAAATAGACAAAGAACGTCAAGTCTCTGCTAAGATAAGTTGTTGAAACTGATCGCCTCATCTAGAAATTCCTTATCAGGAGGAATTGAGCCCTTAAAGCACAACAATTACCTCTCCACCAATAGTTGTACACAGTCTTCCAATTTCCTAAGTAGGAAAAGGCAAAGGAAGGCCACATTGTTCTTCCCTTGCTCCTTGGCAGAGGCAGCAAGCTTTTCTAGTCCTGCTGCATCTCCTAGAGCCGAGTAAAGGAGTAGAAGCCCACTGAGATCGGCCGCATGACCAAGACACTCCTGTGCAACATCAAGCTGTACAACCAGCACGGAGTTCAATTGTCAGAACGTAGAACGGAGATGGACTTGAAAGCACAACAGCAGTAAATTGTTTTACTTGATCGTTTCCTTCCCTCTCAAAATCAGAGTCACTTCGCCACTCGTGAAACTAGTGCAGATTCTTACCTGTCCAGCCGACATCGCAAGCTCTCCGAGCTGCTTCCATTTGGACTCGCTCTGTGCTTCTTCAGCGATCGACTGCAAACGGCAGAATGCTTTTCTTATCTCAGTTTGAATCTCCGATTCCGAGAAATAGCATGATACTAAACAACCATTGATCAGACTACAAAACTACAATCCTTACTGAATCTGTAACCAAGTTGAATAGACTCCTGCCTTAAGTCAGTTTGGCTTTGACTGGACAAGTGGAACTTAACATTGACAATAGTGTGAAAAAACATATTGAACATAAACCTCACCTTCGCCACTTCGAGTCTGCCAAGCTGGACAGCGAGGTCAAATCTGTAATCAGGGTCTGTTGCGACTTCAAGAGCTTCCTCTAACATACCTCTAGACTCCAAGAAACGAGCAACACTACATAACACGAAAACACCCAGATAATAAGTTAACAACAGAAACCGTTGGTACTGCTCCAATATCTCAAATCCACTTTCGAATGCTTGAAGTTACAAAGAACAAAGGTATATCACGACATTAAAAGACATCTTACATAGCAATTTAGTGCTACACAAACAACTTACCTGTTTAGGTGCTCCTTCGGTATGGTGGGCAAAACTTCCTCTGCTCTTTGGAAATCTCCCCGCAGAATAAGAGTTTTGTACTCGATCAAACTCAGAAGCAACGTGTAACTCATGACACTGCGGACATGATATGCATTAGATGACTGATCAAATAATATGACGGTAACCTCAGAAGTGTCCACAGCATCCTCCTGAAACATGGAATTGATTTTGAACGCTTCACAAAGAAAATCACAAATTTTTCCATTGGCATCATCTGCTTTAAATAGCATTTTCAGCATCCACGCAATGTAACATCCTCTTATCATGGACATCGTATGAACTAGCAAGAAAGGGAAAATCTTTTCTCCACATATTCTTTCCAACGTATACAGTACAGTACTTTCCAACAGTGATATAACAAGAATGACATATTTACGTTAGCTTGATCATATTTACTACGTACTTGAACTCCTTGTCGATAAGGTAAACACGGCTTTGACTTGCCAAATATCCCAAAAGATACATGGGACGATCCAGATGATACATGGTTGTGACCTGAAAAAACATAGATCACGCCCGTTACTCCCAAAAAGCATATGACTTGGATAAGGACAACTACACTAACCACGGACAAAACACAAGTGATAACTTTTCCAAAAAATGGTTCAATTGTCGATGTATACCTCACCACCAACGCAGTAGTTAAGTCGCCAGGTTGAATTGTTGTAAATGAAACAATCTCCCACCCAAACTCCAGTTCGGATACGCTCTGAGATTTCATGAAGGAGCTCAAAAGCATCCTCCACTCCTTGCTCATCGACTGGCTTGCCACTTTCAAGGTAGGAAGTGACAATGTCTCGCTGTGACAGCGGGCCAGGTTACGAAATCATCACGACAACAATAGTTACGCATGTGAGTACACGATTGTTGTGGTGAGAGACAATCAAGGAGTCCAGATTTCTATTTCTACTTGATAATCCTATTGAAATAATATAGAATACGTTAACAGAAGCGACGACCTGAAATTAAAGAATTCAAACCTCAAGATTCTCGAAGGAAGCTTTACAAGTGTCAAAGAAGCTCACATTGTATTTTAATATGTAAAAGGAGCTGTCACTTGCAATTGCAACCAAATCACCTCCATCCGACCAGTATATATTCTGCAAAACGAGCACAAGGGCATATGATTTCAATAAATCTGCAAATCTACATTGAGTCATCTTCCTGTGTCCTTGTAAAACGTTTTGCTACAACACTTGGCACTTGCTACATAAACTAAAACAGGAAGTTAAGAAATATCTGCAATCGTCATCACTGACCTTCACATTGACGTCAATGCGACGTACAACACGGCACTCCGCCCAGTCATAGAAGCAAACGAAATCGTTGGATCGTACTGCAAGCAAAGTTCCACCGAAAATGCCCTCTGCAGAAAACGTAGGTCGAATACTTTTGCGTTCCTGAAATAAAACACTTACATATTCAGCAATACTGTAACGGCCCCCAAGCTAAAAACAGTGTGAAGAGATACAAAGACGCAGGTAGTTTTGGAATTCTACTTAGAACTGAACCACCTCCAGAATTGATGTATAATTGAAGTAAGAACCAACAAGAAGACAACAAGATGAAGGAAAGAAAAGAAGTCAACCTCAGAACATACATTATATCAAGATCCCTCTAAGACCTCACAAAGTTACAAACAAAGAAACTTGCAAGTTTTATCAGCCGAATTTCCTCAAATGAAATACCTGGAACGTTTTGTTGAAAATTTTTATCTTGGAAGTGCTTTCTCTAACAGCATATTCACCATCCGTTGACCAAACAAACTCCAACGCAGAACCGAACGACCTATTTCTCCATGCCAGAGCGGTATAAATGATGTACTCTCCATCACCACAAACGACGACAAATCTACCATTTGGATTGTGCTTCAAGCTCTGAAAATAGACACAAAAAAATTAATAGCTCATCCGAATAACTTCGAATAATAATAGGACAGTAAAACTACTTCTTCATTAAAATACTCTGCCGATGCAACCCTAGAATACCTAAAATTACCAATCAGTATTCTCATTGATACAATCATACATGTATTGGAAATTCATTTTGCGTAGCGCTAGCCCAAGAACTACCTGCGGATACAGATCACAACTACCGAGCTCTTTCACTGCAAGTGGCAGGCGCTCCCCATCAGTCACCTGACAAAAACCACATCAAACGTCAATGATGTCTTAGATATAAAGGAAAAAAGGAATTCGCAGTTGCTTCCAAGGCAGACAACCACCGACGACACAGAATGCAACTATCCCTGTAGCCTTTTTCTCCAATTTTCAATGCTTACCTCAAAGTCGGCTCCGACTGCCTTGATATTGACAGTTTGTATCTCATTATGTTTAGCCCATATGATTTTGCCCCCATTGTCCATACTTGCGACAGGCTCCTCTCGACCTATCTTGATCATGATTGTTCCCTCATCATACCCAATTGCTACCCTGCCATCATTCCAAGCATCTTGTCAGTAATCGTCGAGGCAAGAAGAAAAGCACTCACAGACTTAAGATGACTTCAATTCATGTAGCCATAAAGTCTGACACATATGGACTTTACGTGCCCATCATACTCAGAACAATATAGACCACAAATGGTAGAGTTAGAGGTTTCGAGATACAGTAGCATGACATATGTGAATCTAAAACTCTAAACACTGCAACACGGTACATACCGATTAGAGCTTTTCAGATACCCTATGGTCCACACACGCTCCAACCCGTAGTTTAGGGTGTTCTCTAACCTGCGGAAGCAGCAATGATCGCGACACTCAGTTGTTACAAACGGATATGGACAGAAGCACTATTTCAGCACCTTGAGTATCACAGACAATAAGGCCAAGGCTCAGAAAAGTGTTCCCGCACTCTGAATCTCGCTCAATATTAGATGTGTTTATGAAACACCTTAATATCCAGATCTCAGATTTTATACCTGTAAGTAGTCGCATGCCATATGCGCACAGTACCATCTTCTGAACCAGTAATGATGATAGGAAGCTCTGGGTGGAAACACACTGCAGACACATTATGTGTGTGCCCCTCCAGTGTTTGAACGCAGCTCTTCGTTTGGTAATCCCAAACCTACATGCCATCCAGCAATAAAAATAACCTTCTGACTGATTATCTTTTCACCGTAAGAAAGATGTAAAAGTCTTGTAGATTCCTCTAATTGTGCACTCACAAATGTTACACCATTCTCTATTTATTCCTTTCAAGAGTGGAAATGTGTTGAAAGCTCACGTTTCCACCCAGCACAGGAGACAAAGGTAACTAATAGCTTACTTCCTCTTGAGGAGAGACAACAGCTTTTCTGTATAAACGTACTCTAATTCTCCGTATAATGAGAACGGAATTTACAAATGGATATTTTCTTTGCAAAAAAAAACCAGTAGAAACTCGTACCTTGGCAGTTTGGTCATCGGAACCCGTAATCAAGTACGGTCTGTCCCCTCCAGTGAAGTAGTCCACGCAGTTCACCCCTTTGAGATGAGCTTCAAGAGTGAAGTTGGGTTCCGGTGATCCCAGATTCCATATCTTCATAATGCAATACCACCCCAGAACGCAAGTGATAGCATGAGCGTACTCCAAATAGCCAATAAAAAAAACTTCAGGGTCAAACGCATATGCAAAACGAATGGCGACCTCCGACTAAATCTACATCATGAAGACAGCAGGTAGTAATTTACCTTGATAGTACGGTCCAAAGAGGCACTGGCAAATGTGTTGGTATCCTTTGGATTGAAAACAACTTGCATAACGTAATGAGAATGGCCCTCAAAGATTTGAGTGCAAGTCCAACCCTTGTCCCAGTCCCAAAGTTTGATGAGCATATCATCCGAAGAAGACAACACATATGGAAGAGTCGGATGAACCGCGACACATCTGATGTAATCCGTGTGCGCCTCAAAAGACTTGACTTTGTCCATGGTGTTGTAATTGTAAACTCGAATAAACATGTCATCAGCACCAGCCACAATCCACTGCTTCCGTGCGATAAATTTTGCAGATCTGACTGCGAATCCAAACAACCGTCCCGTGAACTTGAGGGCTCTAGCAAAAGTAATAACACTAGAAATAACAAGCGCAACCAAGTATAGTCAACCAAACTAATAACAAGATCAACCAGACACGCCTAGACGTTCCGGACTCAAAAGGCGTAAACACAACTCACCAGGAAGCTCGGTGACTTCAAACGATTTGACCAGAGTCTGCAAGATTAGACACATTTCCTCAATAACAACAGAGTAGAGAAAACTTCAATCATCATCTATCATAGCCTGCTGATTTAGCATCTTGCGAAGTTGCTAAAGTCCACACTCAACAAGGCTGCCAAATACACATTCTCACATTCGATATTCTGCAGGTATGGAATTGGAACTGAAAAACAAGTTATCATGACTAAAGCATCCAACGAAGCAGTATCAGGTTTAACCATCGCAAAGAAAAAGAAAGGTGAACAAATTTACCTGAGTCTGGTGGTTCCATATGTAGACACTGCCGGTGTAAAGGGTCGATAGAATCCTGAAAAATACGAAACACAGATAGCTCACTCTCCACTACACTGTAGCAGGCGAACAGAGACAAACCAAAACAGATAGCCATTTCGGAAACACTAGAAAGAAGAACAAGAAGAACGTCATTTATCGAAACATAAAATTTTTGGAAAAATCGCAAGGCTTGGCTTTCGAGGGCCAGAAAATGCCAGCTTACCATGGCTCTGTTGGATGAAGGTCTACACACTTTACTCGGTCTGACCTTTGGGCGAGCTTCCGCTGTATTTAAGGAAAAAGAACGTGAGTGCATTGATGAAATGATTGATTCGCTCGTCGCTGTATTTATCAGCTCAACAAGTATCCATCCACAAGTTAAATACAACCGAAAGTTCAATTGAGAAAAGACAATGGCAGTCAACGTACCTTGATTTCAAGTCGGAGCGGCTGCATAAAATCACATAAGAAGAACAGAGTTAGATTTACACGAGTTTATGAGTTGAGAACATACAAATCTCTCACATTGCACAGGGTGACAAAAGGCTAGTGCCCTCTGCTAAAGGGACATAAATCCTAATTACTCACTCCTTCGCAGAAATAAACACCCAATAGAATGCATCACCATTAAACCCCAAACCAACGCTTTGTCTGCATGATCGATAAGATAGCTACTTATCAAGAGGAAATGACAGAAAACCACTCCGTGATCAAATCACCGTTTTTTCAGCAGTCCAGCTCTAGCTAGGCAACGAATCTAAATTATGATCTAACAACTTCACATCCCTTCTTCTTCTTTCCCTTCAATCAGCACTCGGCCACTATCCACAAATGTCATGCGCCTACCCACAACCGCAGCTAATGGCCCTGATCTATGTGAGAAACGAATGGTACAGGAAATGCAGAAACAAAATCAATCCAGGTGAAAAATTATTCGAGGCAAAAATTGCGAGCTGAAGACATTTTTTAAAGCACTGCTTATCCAGCTTGCTGCTGGTAACGGCAAGTTGTCCGAATACGAAGGAGGCGAGGGAGCTAGATCTATTTGAAACTGCACTTCATTCGGGAGGACAAGTCAAGGCAATCCGGAAACGCACATCTGATCAAATCCAATCGGACCTTTCTTTGGCTGTCAACCATAACGAAGGGGCATTTGAGGGCGATGCGCAAAACTTCAAATGTACACGCATCTGCGACGAAGGACAAACTAAGACCAGCCTACAGCAAACCGAGGAAGGTCCAATCTAACAATGAGACGTAAAAGAGTTGGTAATACAAACCATTGTGAAAAGAAACGGCTGAGAGACAGCGAAGACGAAGGAAAAACTCGACCAGTAGGGTGATCACGAATTCCCAATCCAACTCGCGCTCTTCACGAACTCAGATTAGCTGACCCGCTCAAACAAAAAGTACCGAAAGAAGCCCGATCTGCAAGGAGAGATCAAATCAGTCCCATCTCACCAGCTCCAAAGAAACTCCACACGGCAACCAACCCCTCAGTCCGATGGCTCTAACTCATCATCGCCCAAATACACTCCCAAATCCCAGACGCAAAGCTAATCAAGAAAGCCTCCACGTCCACTACCACCGTCCAGTCCCTCACGTAACCCTGGATCTGCCCAAGATCACAACCAAAACTCCATCTCCTCACCTCCCCAAACCATCATCCGCAGCAGCTCCTCCGCCCTTCTCAAAGGCAGCAATTACTCAGCCCTACTGGTGCCTACTCTTCGAATAAACAGCCTCTAAATGCGCATCATATCGAGTCCGGAAACAGAAATGCGCTCTCTATACCCGGATCTGCCGCAGATCACGACTCTGCGAGCGCTCCCGTCTCCTCGGTGGCCCTGATTTGGAGCTTGTTCTCGGCTCGATCTGCTCCTCCCTCATAGCCGAAGGAAAGAACGAGTGCAAACAGCAGCGCCCGAATGGAAGACAGCCAGACCGGTCAACTCGCCTCTCGAACAGGAGAGGAGCTCTGTGCTCTCGCTCTCTCCTTCCCTACCCGCCCCGTCTTTCCACTCGCGTCGTCTGCTCTGGCCGATCGCTGTCTCTGTGATTGGCCTGCCCGCTTAACCCACCCCCGCTGCTTGACTCGACTCTCGGGTTTGCTCGCTGGATTGGGGGCGTTCGATGCTCTCTCTACTGCGGTGACCGTCTTTGCTTCGCTTTACTTATGCGTACTTCGTGGGCTCGTCGTCCATCGTTCTCCTGCGTGCGTACGGCCGGGCCAGGCTCATGGCGTTGAATCACCGGTACTCCTACGGTGATCTGATCTTACCAAAAGAGGAGGGACAATGTTTCGGGGAATCAAAAGAAATGGAGTTGAGACTCTTGAGAGGTAGGGTAACCCTTTACCCTAGAGAGATAGATGAATCTGCCATTCCCAGACGACAAGGATAGATTGATACTAGGGTGAATTGCCAAATGTTGTCGGTGATGATGCTCGGTCTCAAGCAAGACCTATGCTACAAACTCCGTAGATGTCAACTGAATGACGCAAGTTTGTGATTGGAATAAACATCTCTTCGACTGAGAAAAAACATGTACGACGTGATTGGGTCTTCCCATCCTTTTTGTTATTTTACTTTGTGATTCTCTCCATAAAAACAACAAGAACTTCTAAATCAAAGTTACAAGGTTATTAGCCTGGCAGAAATGGAACATTTTATATAAATTGACCACTTCTAGTCTCCAAGTAAATGCATTCATCCATCATGGAAAAGGTTTTTTTTAAAGGTGGTGGTAAGTCTTGTATACATGCGATTAATTTTACACTTCTACTCTGTATCCTCAAGACAAGAACAGTTTTGAAATTGTGAAGAATTTCTCCCATCACAACTTTGTAACTATGTGTCAAATTAACATGTCTACCTTGATGTAACTACGGTATGCTTTACATTCACTCTTAGTGGATCCAGTCATTCCTCATACTAACCATGATATGAAGAAGTGATGTAGTGTTTGCTATGGCACGAGAGGGTAGATACTCATATGGAGAGAGAGTTGGTATGCCTTGCAGTTGACTATGGTTAGGACAGACCTATACTTGGTTCGGGAGGATCAAGTTACTGTAACAAACATGGTGGTTACAGATCCTTTTGATGAGCGGCAACACCCAAGGTTTCCAAGTATATGGGTATACACAGAGGTCAGCTCTTTGTTCCTCTAACTTTGGGGTTATATGGAGATATGGATACCAACTAATGGAGATATGGATACCGACATATTCGTGAGGGAGTGCGTGAGAACCTACTATACTATGAGGTAGTGGGTATCACTCTCTTTACCTTATTATATAGCCTATTGTATGCAACGTGTTTCCATTGCTCTATCAAATGTACTAGCTTGTGCAATCCATAAGAGAGCAATCATGTTAGTTGATGCTTCATGTTGTTCGTAAACCGTTTGACCTAGATAATTCGGAATTCTTAGATGTAGTATGACATATTTTCCATTGTGATGCTCTTGGGACCATGCACCATATTAATGTTTGGTTTCATCCATGTAGAAGTCAATGGAGTTTTCCCATTTTTTGGGTTACTTTATTATATCTGTTGAGATGGGAGCGGAGGTTGTAAGGAAATAAATATAGCTGCAATATGTAGGTTTCAAATATGTTTGACAATCAAACATATTTGAAAATAAAAGTGTTAGACTTCTAGGTTTCAAATCTGACACTTTTATTTTCATTAAAAGACTTATTTCAAAGTCAACATTGCAGCAACTATACAATTGATCTTGCACACCAAATTATTTTTTTAAAAAAATATAAACTTTATTCACAAACTTTTTTCATTCTTCAATCCAATATTTTGTTTACAACAAAAACTAAAAGTACTTCCTTTTGAAGAATTGTTTCTCCACATAAATTCACTTCAATCAAATGTTCAATTCATAATTGAAATGATTTATCTTTAAATGAAATATGATATCTAAATTATTTTCCATATTATAATTTGTAAACATCAATTGATCATGATTTTTGTTTTCAAAATAACATAAAATTTTGATATTATTACATAAAGTATCATTTTTAATATATAATATGTGAAATTTCAACACAATACATCGTAATCACAATGTTACAAAAATGTATTTCATGCTTATGTATAAATAATTAATTTTATTATATAATTAATAATAATATAAAATTCACTAAATACTCCTATATGATAAGGAATGTATAGATGTTACAAAGACATCATATTCAACAAGTACAAATAATCAATGCAATAAAATAAAATAAAATATTTTAATTTATCATCTTTATAAAATATATATATTACATATTTAAATCAATAAAGCAAATCTTGATAAAAAAAATATCATCTTTGAGTTAAAATAAAAATTATAAATTTTTAGAAGAAACCATTTATATGTATATTTGAAAAAAATATGTGATGAATGTATTATGTGAGTCTATTTTTATATAAAAATAATATTTTAAATTTTTTTCACATTAAATCCACACATCAAAGTCAAAAAAATTACATACTTTCATTAATATGTCAAAATTATAAAAACATAACATGTCAAATTATTTTATTTTGTAATCAATCTATTTAAATGTGTGTGTAATATAATTACTTTTTACTTTAAAATAATTTAAATATAAAAATATTAAATTAAAAAATTATTTTTCACATTTAAAAATATTTTTTATTTCAATTTGTTGTTTATCATGTATTGCAATGTGAAAAATTTGCAATTTTTTTATTTAATTTTAAAATATTTGATTTATATTATTTAAAAATAATTTTTACAAAAATCATATGTTTTATAAACAAAATATTTGAAAATTCTATCATTTTAATTAAAAAATATCACTCTACCTGGATTTATATTTAAAGTTTAATTTATATGTTAAGAATATATTATGCACATAACATATGTGAAGATAATGTAATAAATTTGGATTTTTAATTCTTTAAAAAGTTTTTTTATAAATCATGTGTTTGTATGGTTGCTTAAAATAATTCACTGTATTCACTTCAATTAAAAATTAAAGATATAATATGAAATATAATTGTTGATGTGAATATAAAATTTTTAATTTTTATTGATTTGTATAAAGTTTAAAATTCTTGATGCTATTGAGAAATATGAAGTAGAATTACTAAACGTGTAAACATATATATGTCAATTCATTCAAACCTTGCCACTCCACAATCTTCTGAATTCTTGATATGCGATCACTCAAGGTAGCGTAATTTAGTAAACTAGAATTACTAAACGTGTAAACATAGAGCATTGATAGTATTTTGATTTTTAAAAATCATTTTATTTGGCAGTTTATATTTTTTGACTCAAATTTCAATAATTTGATCTTTAAATGATCAAGTAATTTTATTAAATAATAATTTATTTATTTAAAATTTTTATGCATGTAAGTGATGTAAAAATTTGTATAGTACGTTGAATAATTTGAGATACACTTGACATAAATTTGGATGTTATCACTTGGATTTTATTTTATTATAAGAAATAATTTTAACTTAATGACAAGTGAATATATATATATATATATATTCAAAAGTAAGAAGATTAATCCGTTCATAAATTATTTTTGAGTCATAATGAACAACTTCATCAAATAAGTAACAGCCAATAGCAATTACATATTTTTTAATTTTATGTTCTTGGAAATACACGTGGATAAGATTTATAGAAGTGATGATAATTTATATGTGTATGTATATATTTACAAAGTGCATATAATTCTTATATATATATCTTCACCATTGGATGTAATTCAGTGTGGAGAAGAGATGACAGAGATTGTCACCACGGGCAGCAAACGAGGGTGGATCCGATCTTTTCGAGAAAATCGCAGACGCCTTGGAGCACAAGGAATCTCCGTTAGGCTCTTGGATCCAAACTGGAACTCGCTTGGCGTCGACAGGAGCAACAGATCAAACGACCGCATGTTTCGAGCCTTACGTCGTTGGTCCTCGGTACGGCTTTGCCGTTCAGCTGGTTTGATAGCATTGCAGCTGCTTGCTTTGCTCGCGACGTGAAGCGCATAGAACGAAGGAGGAGAGCTGAATGGACTGTCGGACTGCCACCATTGACCTGCACGATACTCGATCGTGAGCTCTCAAATGAGGCTGCACACAGGGCTGTGCAACGATCGAGTCCTTCGAACGAGCTTGATTGTCGTAGTTTAGGTCGGTTTCGGCTGGGCCTGATACAGCTTCACTGGCCGTAGGAACGGGTCCTAGTGAGTGGGGCGATGGCGTTAAGGACGACGTTGGCAAGGGCGTTGTCTTCAGCTTCGTTGCGTTACTTGTCGACCACCACGTGTAGAAGTTCACCGTTATGTTCTCCGTTCGTCTCTCCGAGGACGGTGAGATTGGCCAGGACGCATTTTTTCGGAAATGCTCAAGTGCTGCGATACGAGATTCCGCAGAAATTGAGATGGAATCCGAGCAGACAGATGGGCGCCCGAGCTAAAATCAAGCGAAGGAAGGATTCCGCGTTTGACAACATTATTCAGAGAGAAAAGAAGGTGAAGATTGTCTCCAAAATCAAGGAGATTCTAGTGAAGCAGCCCGGGAGAACGATGACTTTGTTGTCGCTGGGAAAGCACCGTAAATCCATAGGATTGACTGGCAAGAGGCGTGTCATCGCCCTTCTGAATAGGTTTCCGGCTGTCTTTGAGGTTTATGAAGAGGGTTGTAACTTAATGTGCGTACGTCTCACAGAAGAAGCTGAACGTCTGTACGAAGAGGAGGAGAAGATTAAGCAAGACTTGGAGGTATTTTTGGTAGAGAAACTGAGGAAACTTGTAATGATGTCCATCGACAAGAGATTGACTCTGGATAAAATTGCGCATATTAGGAAAGAGCTCGGCCTACCGGACGACTTCAAAACCAGTATTTTGCCCAACTATCCCCAGTATTTTACAGTAGTTGAGACAGGTGATGGCCCTGCTCTGGAGCTAACCTTCTGGGATCCTCTGCTGGCCGTCTCGGCTGCTCAAAGAAAAGCTGCAGCACCAGTCCTAGAAGATGAGGATCTGGACGGTTTTCCACGCCCTCCGAAAATTATTATAGACGGAGAGGAGATCAGATCCACAGCCGTCTCTAGCAAAAGGCTGAACTTGCCTAAAGGTCTTCAGCTCTCGAAGAAGGATAGGGTTGTTGCCTTGAAGTTCCAGCAAATTGCCTACCAATCACCCTACGACGATGCATCAACATTGGACCCCGCTAGCGTGGAAGCAGAGAAAAGGGCTTGTGCAGTTGTGCATGAGCTCTTGAGTCTGACATTGGAGAAGAAAACGCTGGTAGATCATCTGACGCATTTCAAGAAGGATTACAAGTTCTCTCAAAGAATTCGAGCTTTGCTGATTCGCCATCCGGAAATGTTTTATGTCTCCTTCAAGGGACAGCGAGATTCTGTCTTTTTGCGGGAAGCTTACAGGGGTTCAGAGCTCATAGAGAAGGACCCTCTGGTTGTCGCCAAGGAGCGGCTTGCCGAGCTTGTGGCAGTGTCTAGACAGTCAAGGATGAGGGAAAGGGCTGCTTTGCGCGCAGATGGCACCGAAATTGAGGAGGACGATGATGACTACGAGGATGATGACGATGAGGATTATGAAAGTGAAGATGAGGACGACGAGGATGATGACGAGGACGACGACAATGAAGTTACTGAATCCAGAGAAACAGTCGATGAAGGGAAGACTTCAAGGCCCCCTTCTAAATCTCAGAAGAGGGTCACGGAAGAAAGACCTGCACCAACCAGACCGAGAGCGACTGTATCGTCATCCAGACCACGGCCGATTGAGGTGGACGAATTCTTGAGTAACCAGAATAGAGTCAGGGAGCGATGGTAGAGACCTTTATCCCACTGTAGACTCTGCTCTTTACTAGGGTCATGAAAAATGAGAAACTTTCGCGTAACGTAAGTAGCTGCTTTGCTGTCTTCACTTGTCAGTCTGAATGTTATCCAACATTTTGATGTGGAGATATAAGTTTGACCCAGCCCACAGAGTACCCAGAATTTTGTAGAGTTTAGTTTTGCTACCTCTGAGTAGTTTAAGAGCATTGAATCAAACTTGTTCAGTGCTGTCGCTTTGTTGTGTTCATAGATGCAATTCTAAATTACGACTGATTACTGGCTTCGGCTGGTGTGCTCTATGATCATTTGTTCATTCAGTCTCCTGGTTAAACTTTTGAGGCCACAGCACTATGATTGGCCTTTCGGTGTTTGTACTTTGATTGAGGCATATCTCAGCCTGACTGAACGTCAGCTCTATCATGCCGAGGCAGCCATAGACCAAAGTTAGCAATTCTTATGATTTTCAAGCCTGGCATTTCATTTGAGTATACGACGTGATTAATTGGATAAAAGCCCGTCAATTTGATGTAGGTTTATTTTATCTCTCTGTTCTTATTATTGTTGTCACTCCATATACTCACTTGAATGCTGGAATGCAACGTGGAATATCCGGTAGAAGTTTGAGTTAGTCTTGTTCCTTGCCGTCTGGCCTAAATACGAAGTCCATTGAATATGTGTAATTTTGGAACTGAGTTCGGTTCACCCGTTTCAGTCAGCGAAGATAATTGCAAGTTGAAGATTCAGTGCAGGGGGAAGCTCTTGGTACGAAGTCAGCCGACGAAGCTGACTTGTACCGCTACACCTGTGTATGACCGTGGACAGCCCATTCTTTTATCGACTGCAACCATGTTATAGACTTTCATGAAACTCTCATTCTATCTATTTCTGGTTCTCATTACCGTTTGCTGATGCTCTCTTCTTTTCTCTCTTCGTGACCAGCACGCTTTCTTCTTAACAGCCTTAGCTTAAATCTGGTGAGATGTCTCCCTTGTGGCAATTGGGCCGGATGCACAAGTAGCTCTGACCTATATCGAGTCACTTAAGCCACGTCAGCCGCATCTCCAGTCCTGTCAGAACAGTTCATGTGGATCTTGTAAACACTGCAACGAGGCAATTCGAATTCACAACTCGCGGGCTACTGGGAACACTTTTCCAGACGCCGTGGACCTCTAATTGCAGACTACTAATACGTGAAACGGGGAATTTTGCTGGATCCAGAACTATCGAGCTGCTAGAGAGCATACATGTAGAAAATACAAACCCAACGAGCTGTGGCGCGACTTGGTCCTGACTGTCACGAGTGTTGTGAGGCGAGTGGGCGATTTGTATACGAGTACAGGTGACATATGAAGAAATGGCAAGATCAAATGGTACCTCAGATACTAATGACTAATGATTGGGAACAAGCGAAGGGTATATTATCAACAGCATAAGCCAAATCCATGTTTAAGACTATCCCGAATCGAACCTATCATAATCACCTCGACCGCGAAAGCCATGTATACAGGAGATTGAACGAAAATTTCCAATCCACCCAATTAGCGTGAACAGTCTGTTATCTGACCTGTAAAATAAAAAAAAATGCAGAGGGCCACCAAGGGGGTTTTGGAAGTATATTTCTCGCGTTATGACAAACTTTGAGGACATGAATCTCGTACTGAACGTGGATAATCACCTTAGGGATCAACAAAGCTCCATGTTGAATCTCAGCGAAGAACCTTTTGACTTCTCGAGGAGTGGACACGTTAACATGTTGTGTAAACAAATTTGCAGAGTTGATGTTCAAGTTAAAAACATATTTAGGGATGAATTTCAATTTCCGGAAAAATTTCACCATTTTTTTTTTCATGCCACTGTATATTTGACTATAACTTTCTTTAGAATGATGATTCACGTTTTTTGGAATGCTATACGAATTAATTCCCATTCTCTATCACAAGACCCATGCCTAATTGTTGGAAAGTGTTCATTTAGGGGTGAATTATCTGCTCTAATGAACTGCAATTGATATCTTTGCTGCTTCTATACATAGAGTAATATAGAATGTTAGGACACTTTTTTGGACGCTCCTCTGTAAAATCAATTTTTCCAGCAACAAACACAGCCTATGAGAAATGACTTTCAGTTAATATAATAGAAGTCATACGATGACATAAACCTTAATTCTATTTCATCGTGTACCTCTTGATATTATGAAATGGCATATATTTTGGCAACACATTTTTGTAATTGCTTTATAGCTCTTAGTATGGAAAATATTATTATCTGGAAAAAAGTTTCATAGTGAAGATTTCAAATAATATGTAGACCTCAAAAACGAATATCATTAAGAAGACCAATCATTGAAAAATGCCAATGATAACCAAATTGTAATGATCCCTAGTGGATAAACTAAAATCCATCTCATTAGAAAATGTAAAGCTACAGAAATAATTTCCTCACATTTATTCGAGGGTCTTACCAGCATATTACTGGAGTAATTAACTCACTGCGGACATAAACCTATCTGAAATGAATAAATTCTACTAAATGGTGTAGATACCCTTTATCATTGCAAATGAAAACGGTGACACAGTATAATAACAAAAGGGAGGGAAGACCCCATCAAATCGTATAAGGATGGAACCAAACCGGTAACATGGGGCTAGCCCCAATTGCAAATAAGGGATCATGTACTGCTTCTCGTTCATACGCTCATTAACATCGTTTGCGCAAAAGAGAATCATCGTTGATTTTCAAACTGAATACTAAAGAATAAATTTTGCGATAGGAATATGCATTCACTTTACAGGACTACGGTACTAACGAGAATTGAAACTGAGAACAGTTGTGGAACTTTTGGTTTCTCTCGGCGATTTCGTCCTTGATCAACAATTCGAGTGCGGTACACGAGCAGTAAGAAAATCGCTGAAGTGACAGGAAGTGCGGCAAACCCCTAAACCTCGACTTTGTTTGTACATCTCTGCTCGCGGGTCCGTAAGGAACGCTGGAAGGCTTTGAACTTTCTGTCAACGAGAGCACCGATGAGCATAGCTCGAAACATGGCCAGGTATCATCGGTGGTGCAGTACGTGGAGTGGATTCTCTTTGTTAGGAAGTTTAGTATTTTGTATGCTTTGCTTGAAAGATTCATCGAAGTCGGCTGGGATCGCAGTAAGTCGCGACCTCGCCTCTCTCTGTATTATTCTAACATTTTGTGGATGGCTGGATGCAAAGGATCCTGGTGGATTTATAGGGTTTGTTTGAATTGGGCCTCGTTTCACTAATTCTTATGATACTTGGATTTGTACTGTGATCAGTGGTAGAGTTTGGGGTCGAGCACAGGATGGAGCAACAAGAAATTAAGCCAATTTTTTCAGGCCTCGCTGCAGTCGCGGAATGTGGTGTTCAGTGAATTTGAAATTATTTAGAGGAGATATGGCAGCTGGAGTTTCGAAAGGGATGGATAGCCCAATTGTACATGAGTTTTAGCTGTCCTGTACAATAATTTATCGTTTGAAGGATTGGAGATATTTCGAGCGCAATGGAACTCAAAGAAGTAGAACAGAAGATGGTCGACGATGTTATGTTCAAGAGAATCGGAGTGGATGTCCCCATGCTCTCGGACGCTGAAGGCTTCTCTTCGGAACAGCTTCCAGTTCGAGCCCTGGCTGTCTCCAATCGTTTTGGTTACTGTCTTTTCGCACATTCACGAGGTGATTTCGAGGCTCAGGCTTAATTTATGTGGTCCATTTTACATATTGTTGCTGAGGTTCTACCCTAGGATTCATTCACGTGGAATTAGGGTAATATCGTCGTCCTTGACACAGGGGGTCTCGTATGACCTGGATGTGTTACAATGGCTTGCTGATCGTTTATAAACTTTTACAGAGTCGTAGTTTTCGTTAGAATGGTTCCTTTAGTGATCTTTCTGGAAAACGGCCCTTGGTCCTGTTAATTGATGGATGGCAGTAATATACTAACTTGACTGAGAAGAAACGCGATTTATCGAGTTCAGGATTGACTTTAAAATCGGGGGTTTGGAATCAGGATTTAGTGTTGCGAAAACAGCAGATTTGATTCACATTGCCGAGAAGCTGAAGGATAAAAGCAATGCCGGCCAAACAGGTCAAGAAAAGAGCGTTGCAAATGTCACTGGGGCCAACGTTCGATTTTTGTCACTCTCAAATGATGAACTCACAGTTGCTGTGTGCTCTGGAGGCAGCGTGATGTTCTATGACCTGCCAACGCTCGTCCTAAAGGTGAGAGTGAACGAAGTGACATTTTGGACTTCTGCTGTGTGCGTAAACAGAACTTCAAGCCTTCCTAAGAGGAAGTTTTCACTTCATATTCGTAAATATATTCTCTGCTGTACTACAATGTATTTGTGAGCTCAAGGTATCTATATCTTTCTTCCAGGTTTCCTGAAGGCGGATAGTGACGAATTAACCTTCTTAAGGTTCTCTTAAGGTTCTACTTTGTCTTACAGTGTTGGACAGGACAAGGTTGTCTGCTGAGAGTTGATGGTGTCTTTTCGTCTCATCTCAGTCAGATACATGCCCATTTGAAGTACGCAAAGTTGATCCCCTTGAAGATACGCACGCGAAAGATTTCAGTTGGAGTCCAGCAGACAGGGACACGTACCTTATTTTAACAAGCAATCAACAACTGCTGCTTGGGCGCGTTGGGTTTCCTCCGGAGATCAAGGTCAAGAAGGGTGTTGTAGCAGGTGATACGCTTGTCTAAAATGTCACTATTTTGAATGTCTGTGAAATGCGCCGCATTCCGTGTTGCGCAGAATACGTGCTTGTTAGCCAACCCACAGTAGTATTTCTTATAGCAGTATATCGAGCTCTGTCATGGTATATCTGTTGATATCGTCTTCTTCTTCAGCTTCCTGGAGTGAGGACGGACAGCATATTGCCTACGTATCTGAAAATCGCCAATTGAGTATCACGACTTCGACTTTTGCCAAGACTTTCAACATAGAACTTCCAGCTCACCTTTTAGACGAGGATGTGGACTCTGATTTGACCGGTACACATCTGTCCCTCGCTTTGGAATTTATTGAAGCTCATTGTTGATGCATCACAAAAATGGGATCACGTCATTTCTGAGGCTAGTATTCTAATTTCGAACCTATCCGTTGATCCTTTTTTGTTTGAAGCTAATACTTCGGCATGCATTTATGACCAGTCTCACGTAATTGGAGTGACCTCGCTCATCTCGAATTAGAACGGACTTGTATCAGCGCTTACTATTTAAACAATGGTCTATGGGTAGCAATCATGGATTTTAATATACTCGCCTTTAACTTACATCTCAATTGCAGTGGATGCAATTAGATGGGTGCGCTCAGATAGCATTATTGTTGGATATGTGAGAGTCAATTCCGAAGGAGAGGAGGATGGCTATCCGCTTTTTGTCGTGACATCGACAAACGGAACTCTTGCAGAGGTTTGTCTTCCAAAGTTTCAATGAAAATTATCGCTGAGTATTATATACACTATTAAGATTTGTTAGAAGAATTTTACCATTACATTTATTGGTGTTCAATAATTGTAGCCGAATTTATCTGAAGTAATCTACGAAAGGATGATATTTTGCACCTTGTCTACTCATAGGATTGATGTCGAAAGTTGCAAATCGAACTGAGCATGTTCTACCTCGACATTGAGAGTGTCGAAGCCTCCGTCATTTTACTGATTAGATTGTTCAATTTCAAAATGCAGGATCACAGCAAAAGTCTGGGGCTTGTCTTCTATCAGCTCTTTCCTTCCATAGAATCTTTTGTAGTCCCTTCAGGCAGTGGGCCGTACATGCTTGTTGACTACCTTAAGCAATGGTACCGCAAACGGACAGAGCTGTTTTTGCAAGTTTCATGAGCAGAATTTCTTCGATTACTCGTATATTGCTCTTTGTTTGGAAAGTATATTTATGTCAATGGACTGGCACTAGAGTTTCAAGCAGACTAGGGAGGTTAGCATACTCAACCAAATGCCAGATTTCTCAGAAATTGTACAACTTTTTGCTTGTTCTCCTGTTTTCGATCCCTGTTGCGTTTGATTTTTTTGCTTGGGTTTTCTTTCTGTATGCCCGCTGTGCAGGGAATTGGTGGTGGCAGCAAGCAGGAAAAGTATCGATGATCACATTGTGCTTGTAGGTTGGCTACCAGAGAATGGAAGGGATGAAGCGTTCAGTCTAGAACTTGGCAATGATTTGTGGCTACCTAGAATTGAGTTGCAAGGTGAGTTCCATGAATCTTGGTATCTTTCCACATTTGTGTATTCCTGTTCTTCAAGAAAAGAATGTAGTTAGGTAGTCATCCATATATTCTGACTGATTTCAGATGCTGTTAATCTTTATATCTGTTGTCGAGTGTTGCCCCTTTAGCATCCGCTGGGTTGAGATTCTGATAATGCGATACGACTTGTGTTGGCAGAGAGTGGTGATGACAACGCTATAGTTGGCCTCGCCATTGATCGCACAACAGTTCAAATCCAGTTAATTGATCCCAAAGATGACGCAGGAGAGGAGAGGCTGCCTCCTTCGCCTGTCTTGATCTGTGTAACTCTTGAGGGAAAGCTGAGTTTTTTCTCTTTTGCGAGGTCGGTAATTAGACCTTCAACCCAGCAGCGCGGATAGTTTAGGTTGTCATGCGTTACCAATTAGTGAAGACTTGGATTTCTATGTGGAATACCAGACGCTAGCTTAGAGTTTAGGCAGCGAAGAAGAATCTGACGTAAGGCGTTTTCATGAAGCCTCTGACCTCTCGGGATGATTGCAGGCTCGATGGAAAGTGGAATGTCCCGAACCTGGTTGCAGCACCCTCTGACATTCCAGAATCAAAGAGATCATCTATGCAGGGCTCACAAGCCAGCGGGAAAATTTTAAGTGCAACCAGTGTTACCTCAAGCAAAGCAACGGACGATTCAGATCGACAGTGGGCTCCACAAGCAGCCGCCGTGACCGAGAAAAAAGAAGAAAAATTCCCTCCATCTGCTAGTTTTAGCAGTCCAAACAAAGGAGATGCGAAAGATGGTTCTGTGTCCTTGTCTGAACGATTTTCCAGGCCCTCTCCCTCTCCACAACCAATCCCTGTACAAAAAGTGGAAGGTCCAAAACTGGGACTTGTACCTGGTTCTGCTCACCCAGGCCAATTTCAAAAGGCCGAAAGTCCAAAACTGGGCCTCATATCTAGTTCTCATGATAGCAGACAGCCTAGTACAAACCATCTTTTAGCACTAAAAGATCACAAAGGAGCAGAGAATGTTGGTAACGCTTATGAAGGCCTGTTCCGTCCTTTCGAGGATGGCTCAAAGAGTGGATCAGTCACTATAAACAGTAGTTTTTCATCTGCTTTCACCTTCAGTGAATCCGCCAAAAGTAATGTTTTTAACAACACGGGCTCTTTCCAAAATGAAGTAATAACTCTGCCTAGTTCTGCCTTGGCTACAGGTTCCGCCTACAGTCAACCAACGGGTATATTTCAGAAACGAAATGATAAGGTTTCAGCAACCCGATCAGTCTCTCCTCAGCCGCAAAGGCAATCTCAGTTCCCAGCAACGAGTCCTTCTCTCCCATCGATCTCAGGTTTACCTGGCAAGGGTATACAGGCTGGATCTAATGCATTCAACTCTGGTGCTGCTGTCTTTCCAGGCAAAGGGTTTGATTCAGGGCCCATGACAAATCCACCAGGTCCGTTTAGCCAGGCCGGAAAGAGCTCGCAGGCTACAAATAACCAGGCACACAGACCCACTTCTAATCTGAGAACCCCATTATCATCAAGTGCCGGGCAAGATAAACAATCCCAAGGACGAGCAAGTGGTCTTTCAGATATGGAAGGGGCATTCATTTCGGAACTTGAGAAGGTAAGCCATTAGTTGGAGTATTTACGGGTAAAGCGTTTGTCCTGAGGCACTTGACTCGACCGTTGTGTTCTCCAGATCTGATTTACGGGGGTGCCTAGAGTTGAGAGTCGGCGTTCTGGTCGAGGTCACTATCGTGAATGACCTCTTAATGTAGACTACTGACATACACGAACTACTTTTCAGGTTAGAAGAATGGCTGAAGAAGTCGACCAGCTGATGTCATACATCGAAGGACGAGCAACGAAGGACAATTTTGAAAATGATTACACCTTCACGAGGCAGTCCTTGGAAGAACTCGAGCAAGCCATTCACCTCCTTTCTGAAGAATGCACAGCGCATAGAGTACGTTTGATGGACTTTTTTAGTAGAAGAGTTGCTTGTAGAATTGGTTTCTGCTCCTATGCTACTTTGCACCGACCTATTAATGATTTGATGATATATACGGATGATTGCTCTAGCTCTGGCATTATGATACCTTGTCATCCAAAGTGCCAGTTTGTACTGCTTTTTCAGTACAAAAACTTTCTGTGTAATGTCCAATCTAGAGGTTTTCCTTGGAGTAGAATTTCGATACAAAATTAGTTCCACTACAGTCTGAGTATTTCTTGAACTCGAATGTTCTTACGTGAAGAGGAAGTTAACTCACTTTTTGCTGTCCCTGTTTGGCAGAGGCAACTCACGCAAGAGAAGCAAAGTGTTGAAGATCTCCGAGATGAAAGCTTGCGAGGTTAGGAACACTAAAGCCTCTCTTCATATATGTAGTGTTGTTCATGCCAGTCTTGATGAGGCCCTTCACTCGATTCCGAAGTGGCCTTGTAAACCTTGCAAACCACATTTGCAAGGATCGTCAACTTTCGCTAGTTCTCATGTATGCTCATGGACTGATTTATTCGACTCATGTGCATAATCGTCCACCTTCATAAGTTACTTCTCTGTTGGATTCATCATGATTCAACATATCCATTTTGCATAAACTTTACCCTTATTAATATACCCAGGTCCCAGAATCTTTTCCTCATTATCATCTTTCCTGTGGTAAATGTGCTTCTATATGCATGTGACCATATTTTAAGTGCAAGTCTTCACTTGTGTTTGATAGATATTGACTATTGGTGGATATTTCTGGAAATGTTATGGCTTGGTCTTATCAGTTGACTCCTGGAGGATCTACGCAAAGAGCTTAATGGAACAGAAAACCGATAGCCGACATCTAGAGCTGTGGACGCTGCAAAAATTGCATCCAGAACTAGATATAAAACGAAAGAGAGTATTGAAAGCGGACCAGGTACTTCTCTTGAATATTACATGGAAACTGTGAAGTCTTTGAGGTTCTTATGCTTATTTCTTATTCCTTGAGCTTCAAAATTGCATGTGAAAATTCTGGTTGTCCAACTCTTTAAGCACTCCTTGAAGATGATTTTAGGAATGGAACGGCAACAAGTTGAAGATGTTTAGTTATGTATAGTTATTGTCTTCCTTTTTCACAGAGAAACTTAGTTCTAAGTAATTAATTAGTAATTAAGTCTTAATTCTAAGTAGGAGCAAATCTTGTGGCCACTTACTTGATGCTCAGGACTTAAAGCTGAAAATTGCGGAAATGGAGAAGCATGTTCACAACTTGGAACTAAAACAATGGCAGACTGATAGTTCTCGAAGAAGGCCAAAGAAACAAGTGCGCACTCCTGGGTAAGTCGTGGTTTTTCTCTCCGTTAGTGCCATACGCAGGCTTCTTGTCGCGGGTGTTTTGTACATGTGACATATGTCATGCCTACTATTTTTGCTCTATATTGTGTTTTGAAAATCAGTGTGTGAATGTGATCCATATGGATCATTTCTAGACGATGTCTCTACAGGAGCAAGTCTTGTGGATTCCCTTGCACTTATCATAGCTTGCGTATACTCAATGTAATCCTCAAGTAGATTTTAGGCAATGCTCTTGAGGTCAGAACTCTCAGTATTCCACTCTCCACTTTCCGCCTTGAACGAATTTCCAATTTGAATTCAGCTAGATTGCTATCACCACACTCACATATCAGAAATCAAACAATTCACTAGTGTGATCAATACATGAAGGAATGATCATTGGCAAGATGAACTTTGGGACGTGAGTGCTTTACGAACTGAACAACAATATATACTACCTTCCTGCTCAACTTTGAGCATGGACACACAAATCCGAAACTCTTAACCATGGTGGCTGGTGACTCCTTAGCCACAAAGGTAACCATAAAGTAAATTATTATTTAATTTCTATAACTCACGGTCAATCCAATTTACATTTTACTTTTAGTGAGTTATTGTCATAGTTTGACTCTATGATTAATTCACAACACTACCACTTAATGAAGAGGTAAAAACAAACCCATCTCTATTACACATTTCCTATGCTTCTCTTTTGAGAGTGCTTTGATTAACACATCGGCAGTCATGTCTTGAGTTGGGCAGTAAACTAGTCTAACTATTTTTTCATCTTCTTTTTCCTCAACAAACCTTCTTCGTATAGAGATGTGCTTAGTACGAGGATGATGAATAGGGTTTTTTGTGAGTGCAATAGTTCGAATGTTATCACACATCAATATTGTTGGAGCTTGTTCAACAAAACCATGTGACCTATCACATCATGATCGTTATCATCAAGCTTCAAGGTAGACATCTCTGCCTATCTTAATCTTGCATGTGCAAATAATCTGATCTTGCTCACAGATTTGAGATTGGACCAAATATCCCATGCATATGGAATATCCTTCATCATCTCAAGGTTGGCACTGTTGAGAGTATCCTTCAAGAGCCTCAAAGTTACAAGATGATTGTGTTCAAACACCTCATCAGCACAGCTCTACTCAATGTTCTTAGGGGGAGAATTGCACTATTTCCAGTACCCATACAATACAATCTGAATATCTCCTCCATGTTTTGGGACCATCTTCTATAGTTGAGTGTGTTCAACTTCTCAACTTGGTCAATCTCTCTACCTGAATGTGGGTCCATAACATTTTGAAAATCAGTGTGTGAATGTGATCAATATGGATCACTTCTAGATGATGTCTCTATTACATCAGGTCATGTGGACTCCCTTGCACTTGCCATAGTTTGCATACACTCAATCTAACCCTCAAGGTAGATTTTAGGCAATGTTCTTGAGGTCAGCACTCTCAATATAACACTCCCCACCATGAACCAAGTTCCAACTCGAATTCAGCTAGATTGCTATCATCACCCCCACATCTAAGTAATCCAACATCTCACAGGTGTAATCAATACATGAAAGATTGATCACTTGCATGATGAACCCTCTTACCTTCTGACCTGATTGTTTTATTAATTGAATATAACAACAATATATACAACTTTCAGGCTCAGTTTTGAACTTGAACACACAAATCCGAAACCCTAAAACATGGTGGCTGGTGACTCATTAGCCACAAAGGTAACCCTAAAGTAAATTATTATTTAATTTCTATAACTGAGTGTCAATCCAATTTACATTTTACTTCTAGTGAGTTATTGTTATTGTGTGGCTCATTAAGTCACAACATTCTGAACTATTAGTGACTTAATAAACTGGAAGACTGGGATGTAGTGACATTCATGGGATATTTTGAACCACCAACGAGCTTCCATTAATGAGAGGCAAGGAAACCCGTTACTTGTAAGACATTTGATCATGACTACAAATTTTATGAAGTGGAAACCTTCAGGCTGTTTTCCTGTCAGCTTTGGAACTGGTTTTTTCCTCCTCCATTTTAACGTCTGATCGGTTATGATATTCTTGGTGTCTTGAAGCTCCTAACTTTGTTTCATACCTCCAGGCAATTTCTTTCAGTGCAAAATCTGTACAACACGGTGAATGCTCAAATGGCTGTGGCAGAGGAGCTCTCACTTTCTCTGGCGCAGCAAATGGAGACCTTGAATATAAACTGGTCATCATCTGCCAAGGGCCCAAAGAAGTCAACAGCTGCATCTATCTTAGAATCTGTGGGTGCACACCCCAACGATGTCAGAAATTCGTATGTGACATCTTTCGGGCAGAGTCCAATCTCTAGGCAACGTCTTTCTTATTCTCCCGTACCTAAAGGGGCGTCAGCAGGTGACAGAATGGCAACTCCTGAGCTGTGTGTTAACACACAGCAGACCACAAGAAGAAGAAGAGACTCCATGGATGCAGTAAGTCGGTCCGTTGCTGATTATTCAGTCATAGTGGATCACGGATGGCATATCTTTGTGTGTGTGTTTAATTTCTAGAGGTGTCTATCTCTCATGAAAAGACATATGATTGTGTACTTCACTATGTTTGTCTCAGACCTGGGTCGAAAGTGGAGCTCCCAAGACAACGATCAAGAGACCAGTGCATATTAAGCTGAGTCAGGGTTTTGCATCGGGTAATTCGACTTTGCCTATGTTTAGGCAAGGTAAGGGAAATGTACCCGAGCAATCTTCTAGAGATAGCTGGTCTCAACCTCGACATGTTCGACAGATTCAAAATACGAGGATGGCTACACAATCCACGAACGCAAATTTTCCTTCTCCAGGATTTGAAAATGCCATGTCAGGTCCTGTCTCTGGCCGAAGGGGAACTCCGACTTCTGGTCCTCAGTGGCCATTGTCGCAACCAGATCAACAAAGACGATCAAGTAATTATCTAGCTTTTTTTTTTAGACGTTGAAATAAGTAACATCTTGATTGTACTAAAATTTAGGTTTGACAAACTGTGTGCTGCTTAAACCGTTCATCGTTCAATTAATGTTCTTATATTTTTTGTTGCAATTGTTTACCCTGTAGGTTCAACGTCCCCGAATGGAGAAGTGGCTCTAACTCAGTCCAACCAATTCGGCTTAATTTCTTCATCAGACAATGCGGATTCTAAAGGGATCCTCTTCAAGTGGGCTAACAACCCAACCTCAGGGGCTAAAGTTAATCCAGTGGCACCTTCTTATACCATTGTTTCACTCACTAAGCAAGGTACTGGCGGAACGTTCGATGTTTCCGATCTTGGTCCCACCGGCAAGGTTACAGCAAGTAAACTGTCTTCTTCAGGAAGTATTGATGGGACTGCTGGAAATGTTGGGGGAAACTTTGCGTCGGTACCAGCAACGAAGCCACGGCTTTTAGGTGCTTTTGATGGAGCTGGTAGTGATTTGACTGGAAAGAGTGGTGGATTTTCAAGGGTAGGGACAATAGTCGGTAATAAGTACGGTTCTGTTTCTTCAACTGGAAATCTGATGGACGGCTCTCGGCTAGATAAAGACACGAACCAGAATATGGTCGGAAACCCTACAGGAGGATCAACCCCGCTCTTGACAGGGCCTGCTCCTACTCCTCTTCTCACCGGATCGAAACCTCAACCACTTCTTACAGGACCCTCACCTCTTCTTCTTTTGACTGGAGCAACGCCTACAGGTGGTGCTGCGGACAGGAAGTCTCAATCGCTCCAGGCATCCGAGAGGAGCGTCGAATCAGAACAGGAGTTGGAGGAAAGGACTGACAGAGATAGTCAGTTCCTGACAACCTCGAAACAGCGTCATGTAACTAGCTTTCCTGTGCAGATACAGAGTTCTACTTCTGGAACTTCTCACAACACTCAAGCTGTTCAACCGAGAGAACCGGAAAAACAGTTGGACGAGATGAAGACTGTTTCTAACTCTCTGAATATCTCCGGTTCAACCTCTGGAAGCAGTGGAAAAAGCTTTTTCGACTTCAGCTCCAAGTCAGGAGCCTTGGGATCAGGAGGTTCGCAGTCTGCACTCACAGTACCTTCCTCACCAGGGTTCAATTTTGCAATCCCTAGTTCTTCAGGACCCTCCTCTCAATCCCAAGTTTCGAAATCATTGTTCACGACGGGGAACAACCACCCTGTGGTGCCTACGTCACCAGTTAACACATTAGGTAAAAGTGGATTAGCCGCTTCAGTTCCAACAAAAGGAGCTTGTACTGTTTCAGAATCAAGTTCTTTGCCATCTCCTGTCATCGTTGAGAAATCAGAGTTAAAACCCCTGACACCTATTATCACAGCTGCATTTTCAGGCCCCGCTGCCCATCCACCATCAAGGTTTGAAGCACAAGGAAACACAAGCACAACGTCAAGCTTGTTTCCTGTACCTTCAGTCAATACAGGAGTTCTTTCTGGGGGTGCAGGTTCTTCCGCCGGAGTACAAGCATCTAGCACTTCAAGTGGTCCTACTTCCTCAGCAAGATCACCTTTTACAGTCGCTGCAAGTGCCCCAACACCAACACCCGTTCAATCATCTGGGTCCCCTTTCACATCTTCGAGCCTTCCCACGACCAGCCAATCAGCTCCTTCGCCTTTTACAATCTCGAGTGCTTCTGCACCATCTCAAACCACCTCTTCACCATTTTCATCTTCAATTGCTTCTGCATCATCTCAAACAACCGCAACACCATTTTCATCTCCAAGTGCTTCTGCACCATCTCAAACTACTGCCTCACCATTTTCATCGTCAAGTGCGTCTGCACCATCTCAAACCACTGGTTCACCATTTTCATCTTCAAGTGCGGCTGCACCATCTCAAACCACCGCTTCACCTTTTCCATCTTCAAGTGCTTCGGAACAATCTCAAACAACTGCTTCTCCTTTTGCAACTTCAAGTATATCTGGTTTCTCCACAGCAGGGACGCAGATGACATCCGCTTCCTTCGGGCAGTCAAGCATGTGGCCAACATCAGGTCAGCAGCCCTTCATGTTTCAGAATTCCAGTTCCATGGCGTCGACTACATCTATATCTCCTACTGCATTAGAGAACAATGAAGATGATATGGAAGAGGAAGCAAGCACGGAGGGAATCACGAGTCTTGGAGGTGGATTTGGAGGATTTGGAGGACTTGGCCTTGGTGGCACTAGTACACCCGCGCAGACCCAAAAGACCAACCCCTTTGGAGGCACATTTTATGGAAGTAGTCCATCGCAAACTTTGAGTGCACCTTCTGGTGGACAACTCTTTAGACCAGCCGCATTCAATCTGCCTGTGGCTCAGCCTCAAATCTCACCGCAGCAAACAGGAGGCAGTCCCTTCGGAAGTGGATTTGGTTCCTCTGGATTCTCACAAAGCAACCTCTTCAGTTCCGGTGATGCTGGAAAGTCCTTTGGAAGTCAATCACAATCTTCTCCAGGTGGATTTGGGCAGCCGGCACAGATTGGACCTGGACAGCAAGCCCTTGGCAGTGCTCTTGGGGCATTTGGACAGACCCGACAAGTGGGTTTCGGCACCCCGAGCTTTGGGGGCGCATCTGTTTCAGGCTTTTCGGCTGCACCTCAAGGAGGAGGATTTGCAAATGCTGCAACTGATGGAGGATTTGGGAGTGCTGCCACTGGTGGTGGATTTGCAAGTGTGGCAGCAGGTGGTGGTTTTGCTGGTTTGGGATCAGGTTTGTAATTTTATAATATTGCCTGATCTGTTGAACCATGCATTGTCATGCACTCGCATTTGTTGATGCCCGAGTTCTTCTGTCGTCTTTTACAGTAACATTACCGCATTGTGTGAATGTCCTCTCTCTCTCCTCTCTGACTTGTGATCTTGGATTAGGTGGAGGTTTTGGAGCCTCGTCAGGCGGTGGATTCCAGAGTTTTGGTAACCAGGGTGCTCAACCTTGGTTTGGTACTGGGATGCAACCTGCGCAGGACTCACTGTTCACAAAGATGAGGAGATGATCTGATGTCTCCAAAGGGCACGTTGGTCTGAGCAAGCAAATTAGAAATCTGTTTTGGTAACGTACTGCTTCACAAAGATTTGTACACTGGTAGGACTAGCTTTACACTGAATGAGCAGATTTTCTTATATATGCTCACTGTCCATTCTAGAGCATCTATATCACCCTCACATCTGTAGGTGAGGAGTGGTTGTTGCGATAGCTTCTTGTATGCAATGTTTCTAAAGAATATAAGGATCAGACTTTTATGTAGCGGATGAACGAGCCCGCAAACGCCGATATTCACTGAGTTTCTCATAGTTCAAGTGTTTGGAGTACAACCACCAGGATTCCTCATCTGCTTTCTGAAAATTTGGAATTGTATACCGACTGAGGTCGTATAACCGGGCACTTCGGAGAATTGAACCTCAGCATCTCTGTTGACATGCAACAACTTCAGTCCCACTGTTTCATACTTTTGAGTGAAGAGCATCCCTACTGTTGATTCCTCCATGTGAGTGGTGCCTCATCAGGAGTGAGGCCGCCACATAACCGAAAGCTGTGTTTGATGGTTGCGGGATAAATGATAACTGCCCTCATTTTAGGAGTTATCTATATATTGCTTAAGTCACTGGTAATTTGTGGCATCAAATATTAACTAATAAGGGATCCTTCGAGAATTTTATTTCTTCTGATATACCCGGAAGATGGAGACGCCTTCTTTATGAACATGATTGATTTCATGACTCGAAGAGTATATTAACTAAAGATTTGAAGAGGGCAACGTGTGCAATGTCTTATCTTGTTTCGGTTGGAATACCTTTCGTTTAACTTTTGAAGGGCCAATGGATAAAGAGAATAAATGGAAAGAACCTTTTTATGCGAAGTTTTAGCACAGGTCTCTTTTGTTCGGATGTTTTAATGTTGTTGATCGATGATGAAATTTTGGGATAGATCCAAATTGAACACTAGAATATATACAGGAAAGCCTTGAAAACATTATTAAACAATGCTATAAATCAAGCGCAAGTCTAGGTTGATTGCATCATCTTGTGTGTGCACATCAAATGATGGGAGTCCATGCTAGGTGCCATACATGTTATGCTATTTGACAACGTTTGTATGCTATGAGTAAAGATCATATGAATAAAGAGGAAAACGTATAAGAGAGTCATGAAGTCAAATAAGAGAAAAAGACTATGCATGGGATGAAAAGAATGATGGTAGAACCAATAGAAACTAAAACAAGGCCGAGGATAACCTAGCCAGAAGTTTAAGGGAAATAAGAGAATACATTTTTCTCAAGGTAAATCTTTCTTACCATTGCATCCCCAATTGTGTCCTATGTGGAAATCTTAAGTCCAACATCACGTACCATAGAATTCATACTATATATACTGTGTAAAGGGGGAAAGTAGACGCATGGAATAAATAGCATGATGAAACATCATCAACTAGGGTCATAGCAAAGGTCAAATTAAAACCCAACTTAAGACCAAAAAAAGAATAGAGATTTAATCTCTCTGAACAACACAACACAACGATAAATGTGCACCAATACGTCTAAAATGATAAAGCAGAGCACACTCTCTAACAAAATTGTCCATATCTTGTCTTGACGCTCCATGCATTTCCAAGATAAATGGAATCTTGAAAATGAATATATAATCCTCACATAGTCTTCAGTACTTGCGGATCTTAGCGGCAATGCTAATCACTGCATATGATGACGTTTGAGGTAATAAAGTGTCGAGTTGGATCATTAACCACAACATCAGCCACAACAACTCGGTCTTCCCTAGTCAACACATACGGTTGTTTGAGATATGAGAATGTATCATCGCTTTCTCCACACTACATGATCACTCTCTTGAGCAATGACATAAATGCATGCTCACACTCACATGATCACATGTTATGTTGAAGCTTGGATCAAAACCAATAAAAAATGCATCACTATGATACTGATTGCCCTCCATAAAATCTTGAAAGTTGCAAACATAGATATGACATGGGAGCTATTGTCTATGACATTTTCTAGATCTAAAACAAAAATCCAAGATTTTTTAAATTTTGAGGATGGAAACAACACTTAGTCTTTCATGTTGCTTATTCAAATGTGAAGATGAATGATGTCATCATTCATCAATTTGTTCTTGGCATTTGACTCACCATATAACACAAGTTATTTAAGTCTTTTGATGTTGAACAAATATTTTTGTTGTAATGAATAAAAGTTTCAACATCTTGATAGTTATGAATTATGCTCCTTTATCATCTTTCTCATCTTGTTCAAAGCTCAATTCTAGACCCGATTATTCTTCTAGTTGTTTCATACGGCGCGATTTGGGACCTAACAATATACATTTTGATTTAGTTTGGGGGCTATGGATCTAACTTACAAGTAGTGGTGGCTTTCAAAACGTGGGTTTCAATCCATCACTATTGTTTACCGAAAATAAGCCATAGGGAGTTGATTGTTAGGAATTTTGGCGAGGAGTATTATTCTCAAGTTATAAACTCTCAGGTTCCGTCTGTATGTACGTTCATACTTAGCCGGTTTCGAATTGTCATTTTGACTTTCTATTAGTAGCAACTCATATTGTGTTTATGATGGCTAAGTAGTGTGTTTAGGATAGTTGTAAAACTCTAAGTTAATATGGAGCTAATTTGGCCACACAAGAAGTCAAAATGACACTCTTCATTGTCATTGGTCTTGGAGTTTGGGCCAATGAGGGCAATTGGGCAAGTTTTTCAAGGTTTTGAGGAATTTTGGAAGCCTTTCAAAAAACATTCAAAAATTTGAGGAAAGAGTTGGAGAGCTGACAGGAAGAGTTACGACGTGGGCTCAAGAATGGATGCAATTGAGGGGTTTGGTACTCCGATATGGTGATTCAAAGATAGAAAGGGAAATTTAGACCTTTGAGTATATTTGGGATATTTCGGAGAATCCTATGAAGGTTTTGAGACATCTGATTCAACTAAGATATATTTACAACTTAGGCTTGTGCTTGGATTGAAATTTCGACTCAATTGGATGAGTTTTGAGTACGGAGTGATAGCTTGAAGTTTGTCTACACAGTAAGAGTTGCAAAATTGCACTATGAAGTTAGTACAACAATCATATCTTTTGCTATCAGAAAGTTTCATCGATAAAACTTTCCATAGCTAAAGTTTGGATGATAATGATCTTTTCATGAAATTTTAGAGCAATTGGAGGCAAGGATTGGGATGTGTGATGGTTTTAGTACATAGAGTTCTGCATATCGCCTTGTGATACAGTGTGTAACTCGACAATCGTTTTGAGAGATCTAGAAAAGAGAAACATATAAAACTTTCCCGAGAGAACAAGAAGATTATTGAGCAATTTTCTGTGAAGTTTAGACGAGAGTATTGGTCCATTATTGGATATCATCATCTTCTTCCGTTGAAGTTTAACCGGTTGTAATGAACTCGAATGTGGAGTGATGAGGAGGAGAAAAAAAGATTGTCAACTCACACAAGGTTCAGGAGGGTTCTTCTACAGCCATGCGCCTAGGCGTTCTTTGAGCGAAGCAATATCCATGCGACAACGGTGCAAGACCTAAAATGACGGTTGAATCAAATGGACGTAGAGGCACCAGGCAGGTTGGAGACCCTCGCCGATAGATGTGCGCAACACTTGTTTGCTTGGTGTGACATTGTAGAGTTGCAGCGGTTGGAGCAATTGGTGGCCATAATGAAAAATTCGGGAGACTCCAAGGAGCGTTGGAAAGAGATGTATAGAGCTTTGGGACAAGATTTCAAGGAAACCATGATGTTACATCGATAGGAGATCGTAACAAATGTACAGGAAATACAATCATTAATCGACGTATTTACGCAAGAGGCGGAAGTGCGATCGCGCGGCTTAAATGAACAAAATAGATTTCGGAAAGAGGGATTTGTGTACGTGATGGTTAGGAGTATTTAGAAATTCATGTATGAATTGGAGTAGGATGACTAGTAGTGGATGTCTTTTTCTTCCAACTGTTCAATTCGATTGAACTGCAAACTGTAGCTAGGATAGAACAAGCGCTTGCAGAGCTGATGTGTGCGACAAGAAAGCAGCATAGATTGGAGCGAATACTTGCAAAGCTACATGGTATTCGCCCACGAGCTGTGTCTGCGTAGTGCACTCAGAATAACTTCAGCAAGTGTATCGCCTCGACTGAGGCTTGTAGGAGAAGAGATCCCCATCTATGAGTAAACAAATTTGGTAAAGCATACTTGTGTCTTGTGAATTGGTGGGATTGACAGTGATTGGTGTAGACTTTAGTGGAATTTTATCCTTGTGCTCTTTGGACTCTGAAGTCCATAGTAGATAAAGATGTCTAAAAGCACATTCATCTTCCTGTTTGGTTTATTGAGTACCTCATTCCCTTGGAAACGAATCTTTCTACTGTAATTCACTTTAGTAATGCACTGTCATGCTATTACAAGTGGGAAAGAGTAAAGTTTGAAGGTTTCATTTGACGACCAAACAACACGAGGGACGAGTTTGAGGACCATACAAGACGAGATGACAGTCTTGAAGATTGGGGGGTGCTAGATTTGATATTGCCAAGTACAATGGACATTCCGACTATATCTTATGAGACCATTAAGTGAAGGGCATGCTCAAGGCTAACGGTTTTGGAAAATTGTTGAGTTCCGAGACCGATTTGATGTCAGAGAACGATTGGAACGACATGCACGAGAAGGCTATACACACAGTGACATTATATTTACAGCCACATATAATCATATCTACAACAACATGTAATCAAGCAATTGGATGATTACGTGGATTACGTTACTCTCTTTGAGTAACTCCAATGGAAGTATTATAAGAAGGAGTTGTCAAATTGCCTCTACACGTGCTTGAAGCTAATGAGCTTCAAGATGAAAGACAATGGGACCAAGATACAAGATCATATCGACGCATTCAATGATCTTGTTGTAGACTTACAGAATCTTGGTGAGGAGCTGACTGATGAGGAAGACTCTCCATCTATTGAATTTTCTTCCATGTACTATCAATACTTGTCACGAGTATTACTACATCATGATAGAAAGACCATCACCTACAATGAGGTGGTGAATGCTCTGCTATCAGACGATCTTCAACAGAAGATGATGTTACCTTTTCAACTATCAACTTATTCAAGAACTACGTTGAATGTGAATCGTGGAAGGCCTCAGAAATGATCTAAGACTCGATCTAGGTCATGGGGAGATCCCAAGATCAAAAGACTTTGCTCAGTTGGAAGTGTGGCAAAGCTCGTCACCTCAACAGAGATTGTCGTGGCCAAACATATGAGTCTTTTTCAGCCAATGTGGCAAAAGAAAACAAGGAAGAAGATGAGGAGGACCTGCTTGATGACGAATATACTCTATGAAGCCAACGGTATGCCATATGCACTTCATCTCGTAGGAGAGATGATGAATGGATTCTAGATTGTGTTTGTTCATACCATATGCATAACATGAGAGAGTTTTTTTAGTTCTTACTCTATATCAAACGGTTCAGTTTTTATGTCGAATGATCACCCTTGTCGGATTGTGCATATTGGATCTGTTAAGATTCAAATGTTTGATGGTATTGTGCGCACATAGACTAATGTTAGGCATATTCATGACATGGGGAAGAACTTGATTTCTCTTGGCGTGTTAGACACAAATTGTCATCAATGGGAAGTAGTTGATAGTGTACTTCAAGTCATGGCTAGAGGAAAAGTCGTCTTGAAAGGAAATATGCACAAACATCTATATGTGCTAGAGGGCAATATTGTTTGTGGAGAAGCGCATGTTTCTAGATCCGAGGATGAGATTATCTACTTGTGGCACTTACGACTAGGTCACATTAGTGAAAGATCATGTACGTTCTTCACAAGAAAGGCTTTGTTTCTACACTATGGTCTAATAATTTAGAATTCTATAAGTATTGTGTACTAGGGAAGCAACATGGGACTGCTTTTGGCGTTGGAATTCATAGTTCCAAGAAGATGCTCAAATATATACATAGTGATGTGTGGGGACCTTCCCATACTCCCTCACATTCTAGAAAGTTGTACTATGTATCTTTCAGAGATGAATATTCGAGATTTATATGGATTTATTTTTTACATCAGAAGTATGAGGTCTTTGTCATTTTCAAGAAGTGGAAAGCCCAAGTTGAGACTCAAACTCGTAAGAAAGTTACGATTTCTGCAATCAAGTAATGACAGGGAATACAATTTTGGAGAATTTGAGATGTATTGTCAACAAGAAGAGATAACATGTTATATACTTTACAGCAGAATGGTGTTGCTAAGCGGCTCAATCAAACACTATTGGAGTGGACGAGTAGTATGTTGAGCCAATTAGATTTATCACATATGTTGTAAACATTGCAGCTTATTTGGTAAATCTTTCTCCTTCCAGTGCAATTAATTACATGACTCCATTTGAGATGAGATACAAACGGTCGGCAGATTATCGTTGATTGGTAGTCTTTGCACGTAATGCATATTTTCTCACACGCAAGGAAAGTACATCTAAGCTCGATTTTACTTCCAAGAAATGTGTTTTTCTTGGATATCAGAGTGGTGTGAAGGTTTACAAGTGTAACCATCTTTAGTTAGTGAAAACTAAAGTAGAGGTTACGCAAGGTGGATTAGATAGTCTTGAGTTGACTATTATTGGAGTATCTAAAGATGACACATCAACAATCCGTGTGCTCTTTAATTTGTATTTCTTGTGTGTTAGTTAGTGTGTTAGTTGGAGTACACTTCACCAATCTATGTGCTTACAGTGATGCACGTCACGTCATCGATCCATGAGGAATTGAATGGATGATGGTTGTGTAATATTATCTAGATTGTATCTTTTTGAGGTCTTTATATGGAGAAAGAGAAACCATTGAGGTGTCTCTCAACTTTAGAATTTCTTGAGTTATTTAAGTGGTCTCTTCTCACTTTCCTAGTGTTACAACAGATTGTGGTATCCTCTCACCAATAAATTAAATTGTTAGCATAGATGTTTCGTACAATGAATTGAGATCATCAAACGAGGGGTAGAAAGCTTAGGCTCCTCATATTAACAAGGAAAAATCTCCTCTTAATATTGTTGAGGGGGGGATTAATCATAATGGGTATCATGATGAGGCACAAGAGGATGCTTCCACAGAGGAGCAAGTTCCTCAATTTGAGAAAATGCAAGAGCAGATAAGACCGGCAACCCTCAACACATGCCAACACAGAAACATCAAGTTGAGTCACCAACTAGGAGGACTTCTGGACGCTTTATTTGTGCTCCTTATCGATTTAGCAAATGGGTTGATTCAACTTAGTTTGGAGATGAAGATATCTCTCTTGATGATAAAGATGGTATGGGTTTGATCTTGGAAGAAGAGGAACCTTCTTCATGCGATGAGGCTCAAGTTTCTATGGACAAGCTGGAATGGAATGCAACGATGAAGAGGGAGATCCGATCACTCATTGATAACGAGACTTGGGAGTTAGTCAAGCTTCCAATCGGTTAACAACTAGTGGACAAATCTACAATGAGTGAAGAAAATCTACAAGGCCAAGTTGGTGACCAAGGGATTCACACAAGAAAAAAGTGTAGATTACAATGAAGTTTATTCCCTAGTTGCTAAGTATGACTCTATTCGCTTGTTGTGTGTACTTGTGGCTTTGTTTGGTCTTATTTTAGAACAAATGAACGTTGTCACTACTTTCCTCTATGACAACTTGAATGAGGTGATCTTCATGAGACAACCTATGGGCTTTGTGAAGAAAAACCAAGAGAATATGGTTTGCAGGTTGCTAAAATCCTTGTATGGATTGTAGCAAGCCCCAAGACAGTGGAACAACCAGGTCAGACACATCATGTCTGAGAAAATGATTGAGCTAGTCAAGATTGATGTTAAACTCAATCATGCTGATGCCTTTATCAAAATGATTCCTTTGGACAGTTTTTCAAGACATCGTGCCAAATTGCAGGTGTTGCATGGGCACAAGTAGAGTGGACTAGCGATAATGTTATATCTATATATGATTTTACTCTATTTTATTTAGGCTACGGCTTAGTTTTAGATAACTCTAGTTTACAGAGAGACATGTGTTAGGTTTCCTTCTATGACTTCCCATAGAGTAATCATATAGGCAATAGAGGTTAAGGACCCCAAGACCAGAGTCAAGGGGGAGAATTTTGGGTTTGCCCTTAAGTCTTGGTTAACTCTAGCTATGCTGCTACTCTAATTAGATGTTGACTAGGGTTAGTTGGCACTACTATATAAAGTGTTTGTGAAAGCCCTCTCTGACATACTAGAGCTCATTCTTTAGAGCAATTTTAGAGAATGAGAGAGAGCTCAAGATCAGTAAAGCGATTTGTGTGTTCCCGTGGACATAGTCTCAAGGAGATGAATCATGTATTTCTTGTGTCGACTACTTGATGCATGTGTGACTCAGTTTTTGCCTTCATTGGACTAGTAACCTTAACATGTTTATGATAGAATACAAGAGCCTACCATATTCGGCGGTAGAGGTATCAGTCTCTTTAGTTTATAGAATAGTTCTACATAGAGCACTAGCTAGTGCAATCCATAGGAGAGTAATCACTTTAGGTGATGTTTCTTTGGATGCTCATGTTGTGTAAGATGCCTACCTAGATAGGTAAGATATGTTAGGTGCAATATGCCATATAATAGAACCTCCCTATAAGGTACAACCCAAATAAAGTACACCTCCGCAAAAAGTATAAAAATTGAAAAATAAAGCAAACCCCTTATAATATCTATTGAGAATCACTCTACAAGAAGGGCACCTCCATTAGGTAATAAAGTATAGCAAGCTGAGGCCACGGAGTGGTCACGCAATGGAGCTAGACAAAAAGAAGCGGAAGGTTGTCGATCTCAACACCAAACTGGCCATCGTCAAACATCTTGATGAGGAACACAACATTAGTACTCCCGTTGAAAAATTTAGCGTTTCAAAAGGAAGAGTCCAGGCTGCAAAGGAAAACAAAAGCATGTTACTAAAGGAAGCAGAAAGCAATTGCTCTCTGTTAAAAAGAAGAATTGTCAAGCAAAGCAATGTTAATGTTGTTTTATGGAGATGGTTTGCAATAACATGTTCGAATGGATACCCGTTAAGACCAATCTTGCAGGAGAAGGCCAAAACGATTGCTTTTGATCTGAGAATCGATGTTGGTGACTTTTCAGTTTCGAAAGGGTGGCTTCAGAAATAAAAACAACGTAACAACATCTGATCGTATAAGATTTACAGAGAATCATGAAATGTTGAACTTGAGCAAGCTGGTCAATGAAAATTGTGCTTGGAATCTCAGCTAATTGGATATGATCTGAAAAATGTTTTCAATATGAATGAAACGGGATTCTTCTTTCGTGCCATGCCAGATTCAACTTTAAGTCATGTCAAGCAGTCGTGCAAGGGTGGAAAGCAAGGAAACGATCGAATCACTATAGCCCTGACGTGTTTTGCGCTTGGGGAAAAGTTACAACCGTGGATAATTGGCAAATCTAAGAACCCAAGGTCATTTTGTGGACAAGACATGAGCAAACTGAATGTCAAGTATACCAGCAGTGCGAAAGCTTGGATGGCGAATCCGATCCTCAATCACCACTTGAAGGAGCTTGATGAATATTTCAAGAAAAAGGGACGTAAAATTCTACTTTTTTTGGATAACGCTCCAATTCATATTGTTGATGAGGCCACCATCCTGACGAACGTTGAGTTGCATTATTTTTCGCCCAATTTGACTCTAGCCTCTTGATGCAAGAATCATTCGCAGTCTTAAAGCGCTAGCAAGGAAGTTTGAAGTTCTGTCCATATTGGAGAGCATCAGTGATTCAATGCATGAATCAGACCTTGCCAAAAAACTCACTATTTTAGATGCAATCAAATTCATTGACAAGTCATGGTCATTGGTGAAAGAAGAGACAATGTGAAAGTGTTTCTCCAAATACGGCTTTGTTCTCAATGGTGAAGAGGCTATGGAACTCAACGAAATTGTTGCACAAGAAGAAGAGCTTGCAACTCTTGCATCTAGAATTGGCATCTCTCCAAGCAATCTTGTCATTGAGGAGCAGTTACTAGAGTTCGAGGTTGTTGAAGAAGAAGACCTTATCCTTCTATTAGATGAGGAGCACAATGAGGTTGCCGATGATGATGAACTAGACGAAATAGTAATCGAATCTGACGAGCCGGAGGCGCGTGAAGTACCGAAAGTTGTCTCTATCATCCAAGCAAAAGATATGGTAACTCAATTGATTTCATTCAAGAAAGCTCATTCATTTTTCAGTGAAGAGCGAGACTTGCTTAACTTGAATGCTACTCTGAAAAATCTCTATAATTCTTCTTTAAAGCAATCTAGCATTCATCAATTCTTTCAATGATCAAATAAACTTTCCGTTTGGCCCTTTTGCCCAACAACAGGAGTTACTTTGAGTTCAAACAAGGGTTAGAGTTTTTCCGCATAAAGTACACCAATTCTATAAGTTACAAAACTCTTTTAATTTAGAGCAAATAGGGTGTAATTTATATGTAGGGTCTACTGTATTTCCATTTGGGATTGATGGGGTATTACTATTTTTTTGCTATATATTTCTTACTTCTCTCTAGTTCAGGGGACTATAGTCGATGATGCGAAGGGTGTTCTTTTTAGGGAGTCTTGATTCGCCCCTGGGAACCCCATGGGACACCTGGCGCCACTCGTGCGTGCTCCCGTCGGGAGGACGCCGGGAGACAGCAGGCAGGCAGGAAGCAGGCAGACTGGCGTTGTTGTCGTCCCTAGGCAGAAGAGGAGGGAGTAGGAGGGGAAGGCTGGACGCGTCCGTGATGGCGTGTCTCCACTCGTTTTCTCTTTGATTTGTTTTGAAGCATTTCCATTGGACTTTTGAGACGAATCGCCAAGTGGTAGCGCTTTCTAATTTCAAGATCCGCATGTTCTTTGACATTGACTGTGCATGAGCAAGGTACGATGAGTTTGCAAGTTCAGAGCTCGGACTGAATTTTATGCCTCCTGAAAGTGGATCTTGCACAGCTTGTTGATATGTAGTGGTGAGTGTATTCCACATCTTCAAATTTAATTTCCCGGCTAGGATCTGTCCTCAGCGTATTTATCAGTTGCCTTTGGTATCGTGGAGAAGCAGTGGGTGATGCTGAATCTGCAGATAGATATTAGTCAGCCTGCAGATCGAGGGGTTCAGGTTGTGTGTAGGTTCTTCCTTATACAGGTGGAGTGGGTTTTGTATTGAAGCTGGGCATGCTGTGATATGTGCGTAAGTGCTTTTTTCTTTTTGTTTAAATTGTAAAGGGTGGAGGGAGGTGCGGCTGAAGATCTGAAGGAAGGATTTGAAGATGCTCTTCTGATCCGCGAGATTTTGTCGCGGGTTTTAGAGTACTATCGTGGGAGCAGAAGGATTGAGAGATTTCAAGAGCGGTGTAGGTTTCAGATGGGTGCAGAGCTTGACGCGGATTTCTGAGGCAAGTGTTGACTGAAATCGGCGCCTGGGTACCAAGATGTATCAGTGGCGTAATTTTCAGTTTTTCGAGGAGAAGGCCGTCGGCGGCAATGTGGCAGAGGAGCTAAAGGAGAAGGTGGAATGTAGTACTAGCGGTCGAGGTCAAATTGCAGTGGGGACCGAAGATGCCAGTGTGCATGTTCTTGACCGAGGGCTGAAGCTGAGCTACAGTTTCCAGGCTCACTCCATCAATGTCCAATATATTCAGCAACTCAAGGTACTGCCATGATCCCAACAGGTTTATCGATTTTCCTCCGCATGTTGAATTTGGGGTTAAAGTGACGCTCTGGAAACTCTGTGGAATTGTAAATAATTATGCAACAACCATTCGTCAGTACACGGGAACACCCTGGGGATGCTGATAATATTGCTCTAACCTTTTTCTTTTGCTCTGTACTTTTGAATGTAATGTAGCTTTTTTGAAATTTTGTTGTGTTTTTCTCTATGAACAGCAACGGAACATGCTGGTGTCGGTCGGTGAAGATGACACATCAACACCCCGTGTGACAGCCGTGCACTTGAAAATGTGGGACCTGGACAAAATTCAGCCGGAGGGTTCTAGCACTACTGGTCCAGCCTGTGTTCGAAGCTTGAAGATCTTCGCTCCAAAATTCCCTGAAGCGAAGGTCAGTCGAGGAAGACAGAACTGTTGTCTTCGTTTGAGTCAGTATCAATGAAAATTATCCCTCGTGTAACATGAGTATACCTCAATTGGTTTTTCATTTCTGTCTAGTCATAACCTTGACAGTTTGTAACAAATTTAGATCAAGAGCCATGAGACAAAATACTTGAGTCAAAGATTTCAACTTAGTTACTGACCACTTAGTTTTGTGGACATTATGGTCATCAGATACATGTTTATCATCTGACATTTTACTTTTGGATCTCAGATTACATCTTTTTTAGTGTTTGAGGAGGCCCCGCCAATTTTGCTGGTCTGTATAGGACTCGAAACAGGATATATTTATTGCATACGAGGGGATGTAGCAAGGGAACGTGTATCGAGACTCAGACTACAAGTCGATCCAGCAGTTGATAATCAGCCCGCTTCCCCCGTCACAGGCTTAGGGTTTCGAGTAGACGGTGCCATTCTCCAGCTTTTTGCAGTGAGTACCACATCGGTCAATCTTTTTGACATGCATCAGCAGCCTCCACAGAAGCATGTGTTGGATATGCTAGGTGGAGAAGGTCAAAACATGACTATGAGTGACAATCAGGTAATGCGACGGGTAATCGAAGCTTTTTTAAGGTTTTGAATTGTGCCCCTACATGTAGCTTTGTCTCCTTCTAAGTCCCGTAACAGATAGGGTAGTCGAGATACATTGAACTACAGTTGAATATTTTCCAATATGTTAGTTGTTGAGAATCGCATTCCCAAAATTTGTAGTGACACTTTGTGTCTGGAAGTTAAGCATTTCCTGTAGATGACGTTTATGTTCTACTTTTTTCGTTAGTCAATTTTGGATACACCTGTCGTTTCCAAGAATGGGAAGGTGCAGTAGGCTTTTCCGAACGCTTGTTGACAAGGTCCTTATAATCTACACGCAGACTTATGACATTTACTAATCCAAGATTTATGGTGTTGGAATAACAGGAACTCGTAGTAGGTAGACCCGAGGCTGTGTACTTCTACGAGGCTGATGGACGGGGACCATGCTGGGCTTTCGATGGCGAAAAACGATACCTGGGCTGGTTCCGAGGATATCTTCTGGCAGTTACAGCTACCCCAAAGAAGGCAAGCAAGAATGTCTTCAACATTTATGATCTGAAGAACAAGTTGATCGCCTACAGTGTTCCCATTGGAGATGTATCGCATATTCTATGTGAATGGGGTAGCATCACTGTGCTCACCAAAGACCAAAAGATCCTGTGTGTAGCAGAGAAGGACATGGGAAGTAAGCTGGCCATGCTTTTCAAAAAGAATTTGTACACGGTTGCAATCAACCTTGTCCAGAGTCAACATGCAGACGCGGCTGCCACAGCAGAGGTGATGCGAAAATACGGAGATCATTTGTATGAAAAGCAAAATTACGGGGAGGCAATGCAACAGTATATTCGCACCATAGGTCAGTTGGAGCCATCCTATGTTATCCAAAAATTTTTGGATGCCCAGCAGATACACAATCTAACAAACTACCTCGAAAAGCTTCACGAGAAAGGCCTTGCAACAGCCGATCACACCACGCTTCTTCTTAACTGCTATACAAAGCTGAAGGATGTTTCGAAGCTAGATGAGTTCATCAAGGGTGATGAGAGCAGGGAAGGGGAGCATCGTTTCGACGTGGAAACTGCTGTGAGAGTTTGTCGGGCTGCGGGTTACTACCAACATGCTTTATATGTGGCCAAAAGAGCGGGAGAGCATGAGTCATACTTGAAAATACTGCTGGAAGATCTTGGTCGTTACGAAGAGGCTTTGCAATATATATCCAGCCTCCCACTGTATGAAGAAGCAGTCACACTGAAGCAGTATGGTAAAACTTTGGTAGGACACAAGCCGGCTGAAACCACTGCAGCTCTGATGAAGCTTTGTACGGGAAGCAGCAGTGGAGGCACAGAGAACGGGTCTCAGTCCAATAGTGGACCTGGCAACCTCCTACCATCTCCAGTCGACTTTGTTCATGTGTTCATTGACCAACCCAAATGGTTGATGAAGTTCTTCGAACAGTATGTCGAAACAGTGAAGGATTCTTTGGCTCATCTGGAGATTCATAATACTCTTCTTGAGCTCTATCTGTCAGAAGATCTGCGTACGCCTGTGCTCACGGAAGTGGTTTCTGAAGCGCCTTCTGTGAAGGAAACCTTAAAGGAGAGTCCCAGTTTGAAGGAAACTAGTCCTGTGAAAGAAAATGATCCTTTTGCTACCTGGGGACTGAAATCAAAGTCCAGTAAAACGATTGTAATGAATGGTACCCCTCCAAAAATCAGGACCAAAGAAAAACCAGTACCAATAGTAGTTGTACCACCCGTGGAGAAAGAATCTCCTGAGGAGAGAGAAGAAAGACTGAAGAAAGCTCTGGGTTTACTCAAGAACGGATGGGGTCCACATGAGCAGCAACCAAGATACGACGTAGATCTTGCTCTTGTGTTGTGTCAGATGCACAATTTTAGGGATGGACTGTTGTTTCTGTACGAGAAAATGAAGCTTTATAAGGAAGTCATGGTGGTCTACATGAAAGACGGAGATTACCAAGGGTTGATATCGTGTTGTAAGCGACTGGGTGATGCCAGCCGAGGAGGAGATTCTTCAATCTGGAGTGATGTGTTGACCTACTTTGGGGAGCGTGGAGAAGACTGTTCCAAGGAAGTCAAGGAGGTCCTAGTGTACATTGAGCGCGATAATCTTCTGCCTCCACTCATCGTCTTGCAAAAATTGGCCAAGAATGCCACGCTGACCTTGTCGGTTGTGAAGGATTATATCGCTCGACAGATACAACAGGAAACGAGATACATAGATGAAGATCGGAGAGCGATTGAGAAGTACCAGGTATTTAGCATGGCCTAATTTGCCTCTTCTACATGTGTGATATTCCTCAGATCTATTGCTTCCGGTCTTTCCACTCCCAGAAAGCTCTAGGCCATTCATGAAATTTTCGATAATCTTAATTTCCACCCAGAGGAGATGATATATATGTCGATGTATCTCAAATCTTATTCGCTTTGTGGATACAGGAGGAAACTTCAACAATGCGAGCTGAGGTTCATGAACTCAAAACCAACGCACGCATTTTTCAGCTCAGCAAATGCACTGCTTGTACATCTGTTCTCGATTTGCCAGCCATTCACTTTCTGTGTATGCACTCCTTTCACCAGCGTTGTCTTGGGGACAATGAGAAGGAGTGTCCAATCTGCGCACCTGCCTATAGACATGTTTTGGACTTGAAGCGAAACTTAGAGCAGAATGCTGGTGATCATGACACATTCTTTCAGTTGGTGCGTAACTCAGAGGATGGGTTTTCAGTTATTGCGGATTATTTTGGAAGAGGCATATTTAGCAAACCAGAGAAACCCTCTAGTCCAGCTAATGGACTTGTTAGAACTAGTACTAACTCCTCATTTGCGTGAGCGGTGTCAACCATACAGGATAGTGGGAGAAAGTTGTGAAGTTTTGTATATCATTTATTACTTTTTGATTTTGTAGGTACATAAAGTGACCTTGATAGGATTTGCACTGCTGAATGAACTTGGGATTGCCCCCAGCCACATGAATGAAGTGAATGTTTGGTGGATCAGACAGGATGCTTTTCATACTGTGCCTCATTATAACGCTTATCCAAACTCCTATAAAGAGCAGTATGTATATCATCTTCATTTCAACCAAGAGCAAATATCACAGATCCCTGTATTTGAATACTTCTGATGTCCTAGAAGGCCAGTTTTCGAGATCCCGGGAACGTATTATTGTACTAAGTGTAAATGCTGCTCACAATGTGAATACATGGCGAAGAGTGCATTCAATAAACTCTATATTAGTGGATACAAAAATATTCCGGAATGTCATACATGTTAATAACAATATTTTGTCAACGTTCTATCAGATCACTTACTCTCAGCGTGCGCTTTAGCAGGCAGTCAAATGCTGGAGTCTGTTGGCAAGACGACCTCATAGTAAGTTACACCGCTTGAATGCGGGCATACACATGATCCAAACTTGTGTCATACAGCACAGGTTTTGCAACTGGCCGCATCAATTACATGAATCAAGGAGATGAAACGGTTTGTATGTAAAGTATTGTTGATTCCAAAATCAAATATGTGAATGTTATATTCTCGGGCTCATGATTAAACTGACCAAACCTTCACTGGGCATCTTTCCTATGCATCATGGACATCTTTGACAGGTTATAGATTGATTTATGGAAATTCCCGTCAACAGTTTTTGTTGGAGCAACATCACAAAAGGTTTAGTTTTAGCATAATCTGGATGTGACGTAGGTTTAGCTTTAAAAAAGACAACTAGACTTGTTCATAGAATCTCGTGGTCCTGCAGCTAGCACAGACTGCAACTAGCCGACTCATATTTGCCTCTTATCTTTGATCAGGAATGATGGTCATGTTTTTTGGTCGCGGGGTAATCAAAACGCCGTAGTTTCCAGTAAGCGAGGAAGCTTTTACAGACGAAGAAGCAGAAACAAATACAGGTAAACTATGACAGGGTGGAAACTAATACGTAGCACAGCCTGGCTGAGAACAACTTAGCGATTTGACGGTTGTACCACTGAAGCATGGAATCATATGTGTCCTTACGTGTAGCAGAACAGGATTGACGACGACTTAAAAAGCGCCTCCACTTTGATTTTATTAGTGTGAGACCAAGATATCTGGTCTCACATCTGGTAGGGGGCAGTGGTGTCACTCACTCTCTCCTGTCAATCAGATGACGAGGTCAGTGGATTTTGCATGGCCAGGGGTTTTTTGGTCTGTCTCACAACGTGAAGCTTGCGAGACATCCATTGAGCGGCATTATATGGTCCTGAAAAATTCCTTTTATCCATAGCATGCATGCTCGCTCTAGACTGTAACTTTTAAAGGGGCCTTCCACTCGGTTCAACTTTCCCATTTCCTCCGACATATTCATTTGTCACAACTTAACTTTCCGTGCTTCTCCTGCATCCGTGGTAAAATGCTCATGCTCACACTGGAGAATACATTGCTCACCATCTCCTTTTGGTTCCGGACATCACAACAATAGGTGGGAACTTTCATGACAAGGCTTTGTCATGTTCTTTTCTTGCTTGCATCCTTCGCTCATTTTCATCCTTGTCTCGAAAATGGTACTTTCCCTTCTTCGACTCTCCTTTCATCTTTTTCTTCAAGGCTGGTGAAAGGCATGATCATGAATGACATATAAACCTGTGCCAAGAGTTATGGTGAAAATTCCTTTCGTCACATGGTAAAGAAGGATCTCACACTCGAAAGTTGAGTCCATGGTCCATATATATGTTGATTGTGGAGTGTGTGAAACATTTTGAAGACTGTTTGCAGGGAAACATGATAAGCTTTGACAACAAACGGACAATCTCAGCTGCAGCATAGAATGTACGTATACTTCTCCTTCTGTACAGTGCTCCAACATGCCCGTCTCGCTTCATATACCGCCTCTTTTATTGTGTTCCCTCTTTCCTTTCGTTCAAGCCAACGAGTTCCGCTCACATTCTTCGTTTCCTGCTTGACAAGGCCACCATTCCTTTATTTCCATGTTGAACCCCTCCTCGACCCTTTTGAGGTCTGTCATGCAACTTATGATCGAAAGACAGCATGTTCCTAGTCTCCTGGAAATATCGAGAAAAAGACAGTGCTTTTGTTCTTTTCATTGACTCCAAGGTTTGGAGCATTTTCGACTACTGCCTTTTGTCGATGAGGGTGCTGTTCCCTCATTCCAGCTTCTCATAAAGGAGGTGGGTAGATCGGTCCTCTTACGGTTTCCAATCAGCTTCTTGCCGTCGCCGTTAAACAAAAAAAGTTGGAAGAACAAATGGTGCGACATGAGTGGATGGAAGTGCAAAAGAGGCCTTGGTTTACCTTCACAGTGCTTTAGTGAAATTTCAAAACCCTCTGCAAAAATGGAGGTTTCCAATCTCTTTTGTATGATGTCCTTATCACTTTCCTGAAGCCCAGAAGTGCTAGACCAGAATCTATCTCTATGACAATATCTTTCCTCACAAGGTTTTATGAAATTACGGCTTATATTAGGACATATGTTAAAATAATCTGCCTAAATGTCGAACTGACTACTATGATTATTATTTTATCTTTAAGCTGATAGCGTTGTATTATAAATAATTCAGTGAAAATTAATAATATATAATTGTAGGAACACTTAGGGGGAAGATTTTGGATCTACATATATTAATAGCCCATGATGGTATTTTTTCTCTTTTGAAAAGTTACCTTTGAAAATGTTCTTATTCAATTTTAGTTGAAATTTTGGGGAAAACAACCCACCACTACTCACACAAATGGCAAAAGAATACAAAGATTGTACATCTCTTTATCAGAATGTTTGAAACTTGAAGATATGACTGCCCAAGTACATGGACAAGAGAGAAGACAAGAGAGAAGCTTGCACTAAAACACGACTTCTTGTGTCCAGTGTTTTAAATGCGGAAGATGATGAAGCTTACAAATACTTCCCACTACTCACAATCAAGAATATGCAATTAACATACAACATGTTTAAGCGAGCATTTGCATACATCTAGTTCAAAAGATATGGATTGTTTATCCAAATACAAATGATCCGAAAGTAGAATTCAACTTTGCAGTAGACACTTGTTGCCCTGTAACTGAAAGTTTTCCAGCTCTGCCCTAACATGATCCAGCCATGAAAGTGAAAATACTTTCTCATGGAATTTGAACTAAGCCTCATCTTGAAGCAAAGTCTAGCAATTTTTTTGCATTTGCATTCTATTATTTACGTTTTACATCTTTGCCCTTTTTCGCCAAGTGGAAAGCAAAATCCATCTTATAATTGACTTACTATGCAAGATTTGGTAATGATGATCTTTTTTCTCACAATAAAAAACAAACCTACACTACTTAGCGGCACCTCTAGTTAGGTAGGTTTTGCACATGCATGAGCAGATACAACAGTTAAAACCGATAGTGCAGTTTGTACTTGACTTATTGTTAGGGCTGACAATGCCGTTAGAGACCTAGGACTCAACGGATTGAGTTCGAATTAGGGCTCCTTGGAGTGCAATTTTTGAAGTTGAGCCTTTGAGAGTGTGGCTATGGTGGTGGATAGTAGCTAGTGCATGAACTTGGAGTCTTTGAAGGTCAAAGTGGATTTGGCTTGATTGTAATCTCTTTTTTATGTTATGATTATGAGAAGAGTGTCTTGTGGATGTTTTGAGATTACTTGGAAAACTCAAATTGGATTATGTGATGAGATCTGCGAGTTCTTGGAGCGCTGAAGGCGTTTTGATAAGTTTTGATCTATGGTTGCTTCAATCTTTTTGTTGTAGAGTGTGGAGGTGTTGATAGAGTAAAAATGTTGGTGGAAATCTAGAAGTAGAGTTGTTCAAAGTTGGTATGATCAATTTCAAATTTTTATATTTTTTGTTTTAATGCTTAAAATCTGAATCCATGATTTGGAGGGTGAAAGCTCTTCTAAAAATTGACCAAGTGGATAAATACCTTGGTGCTAGAATTAAGATTGGTTGAAAAATATTTTAAATAAAACTTTTCAAAGTCTAAGATTTGGTGTTTCGAAGTTTCCGGATTAACAATATGAGTGACATGTTATATGATCATCATATAGTGTAAGTTTAATCTAAAATTTGGTGGGGTCATAGACGATATAAAGTGATTTGTACAAACATAGATTTATCAAACACAAAGCCAATAGTGTCAAAATTACAAATTAGGATGTTTAGGGGTCTCAAATTAGAGTTGAAGATTTTTGAAATCCCACAAAAATTTCAAATGGTGTCCATTTATGAAAAAACTAATTTACATAAGGTAGAGAATTCAAAAAGGCTAGTTGAAGATAATGTGTTATACAAATTCATTAATAGCATCATATTATCAATATGGAGAGCATAAGACCCTCAAAACTTAGTTTTAGTGTTTTTAAATAACCTCATTGGGCTCTGTCAATCCATGTTGGGTTGATTTGACCCATTTGATCGATATTCTTGATATAAAGGATTTTTATTTATACTTCTTATGATAGATATATTTCCATTATTAGTAGTGGGTGCACCCATAGTGGTGTTGTACCAACCTTGGACTTTAAGGTTCACATAAGACTCTGAGTTGGTGTTAGAGAGTGATAGAGTTTAGCTTGGTGATATTTTGACTCATGATGAGATTTACAAAGGATACGCAACTTTATGTTATTTAGTTCGTTTATGCAGACAATATTTGTCTCCAAACTACATCTCTATTACTTTAGGTACAATGTTTGGTGGCACGAGTTCATCCTCTGTACCTGTCATTGATGATATAGTTGGAGCTAGTAGAGTTGGGAAGAGTTTAGAGATCTCAACCTTAATCCTATTCTTTATATCTTTGCATAGATGAGGAGAGACTACCATGGGATGAGTATTGACAAGCTACAAGGCTTGCAAATGCTTGCAAAAATTTTGACTAGGGAGAGTCTTCAGGAGGCATATACTTGAATGCATTGGTTGATTAGTGTTAACTATGGAATGACAGAAGCACAAGCTGTCCAATATTGGTATGGGATATTGGACATGGAATTGAAACGTAAAGTAAAAGATGTCATCTTACTACACTAGACATCACCTACATTGGTCATTGTGTTTTAGTCTGTTGAGCGTATTGAGCTCAACATGGAGGAGGAGAGAGTGATGATTGTTGGGTTCATCAATTCCTTCACATTACCAGTCTACAACACAAACCCGGAGTGGTTATGGTAGACATGAGGGACAGTCTTGATCATCTGGACCGAATGGTGAAGGTGTCAGATTGAGACCATTACCATCATTTTCAGGTCAACAATCAATTGCTAGGATGATGTGTTGGACATGTGCTGGACCACATCATAAGAAAGGTTGTCTTCAAGGTTGAAGAGTGGATCTTGTTGGATGAAAATCATCTGATCATTGTCATAGACATGATCACATGATTGATTGATGTTTTGATCTTCATCCGGAATTACAATCAGCAAGAGTTGCCATGGTAGTTCCTAGAAGAATATGAGGAGTTCAAGGTGGCAAGGATGGTAATAGAGGACTAGCCCCCTAGTCAAATGTTAGCCCGTGAGGCTAGTCATGAGATGAACATGATATCTTGATTGAAACAATTGGATAAGAAGATAGCAAGTATGGATTTAGCTCAACAAAGGTTAGATTCTAGAGTTGGTGCATATACTTCATATGATGGAGATGTTGTACATACAGTTCATGTGTGCAACGAGACAACCATATGGAATTGCTATGATTTGGAATGCAACATAAACTACTAAGTCTAGAGAAGCATCTGTGGAGTTGGATCCATAAAGAGGGGAGATTGGCCGACAAGTCAGACTTTCTCATTCGTTCATATTGCTTGAGGCATTAAATACCTTATCTATGTATTCTAGAAGACCTAATGAAGAGAGGAGGGTGGAAGCTAGTGTTGATGTACTTGAAGATGGAGCAAGTAGGATCCGATCATCAACATCGTCTAAGCAATATTGGGACGACGAAGTCTTTTGTTCATTCTCCTATTTTCTCAGCCAAAGATTTATTTGTGTTTGGTTGTCATCATCCCATGTATTACAATTGGCAACCATACTTTGCAAAAGCAAAGAGGGTGTGTTGGTTGCTTTGGGTATTAATAGTGTTGATCTTGGGATCAATACAACTACTAGTGGAACTTGATAAGTTGTTGTCGCTCGAATGATGAAATTACCAGCGAGTCTGATATACGAGCATATCAAGGTGTCTCCAAGTGCAATTATGTTGGATAACATGAGTGGTGTCTTCTATTTATTCTGATCTTCATGAAAGATTTATCAAACTCAACGAATGTTATTGGATTCTTATGCACAACCTCTGATGTTGGGTAAGGATGCATTGATTGGTCTTGGTTTATGAAAGACTGATGTGAAGAGATGTACATTTCAAATTCAGACATCTCTTGCAAGTTCTAGTGCCGCATCACCACCATACATCACCCAAATGAAGATGATTGTGCAAGTGCAACAAAATCAATTCACTAATAGCTTTCCAATACAAGCACATGTTGTAGTTACATTTGCAAAGTCATGTGATGTATTGGTGGATGCGATAGAGTTATACCTGATGGAGTTTAGTATTGATTATTGGGAGGAGACAACCTCTTATGCACTAGTTTGGCAATCTTGTGAAGGCCGAGTGAGTCGATTATCGGTTTGATTCATTATCGGTTCTAGCCCTTTACTAAGTGGAGGTTTGATGTATGTTATGGCTTTTACTGCTTTTGTTACTTGGCCTAGTGATTTGTTGGAGGGAAACATGGATGCACATGAAAGTCCATGTCCAAAGGATGTTATTATCATGCCAAGCCATAATGGAGTAGTGTCATCCACGTTGCAGGAATCACTATGTACTTCATGTATGCAGCCACAACAATTGGTAGATCATCTCATATATTAGGCTTGGAATGAGTCTTTTGCTCCAGATATGGAGGAAACAAAGCATATTATAACCACTTCTGTTATGTTGTCATCTTTAGATACAACACATATTGTTTGGCAGTATCCAAAGGAAAGTATATATGTGTTGGATCTGTTTGGAGTCATCATCACAAGTTTGGTTGTTGTTTTGCGGTATGGTAACAATATATGAATATATTGTTAATTATATGAGGAATGATATGAGATTGTGAGTTGTGTTTTATTACGACATGTGACATAGTTGGTGTGACAATACCTAGATCTTCTACCATTGTTGACGGTGTCGTGTTGTGACGCGGCTACTATGAGAAGATGATGACATGTGTCATCTTCAGAGTTGTTGTCATGATGGCGATACTTTAGGTTAGGGTAACAGATGGCATTGTAAGGCTGTAAAGAGCTAGGGAGATCTAGACACATCACCTTGCTGACTAAGGAGCTTATCTGATTGAAGTGGAGTTGATGTAGGATGTGGATAGGGGACAACATGATCCTCAAGATGTACCATTGTCGAGTCCATTTGTGATCAACATCCGTTGTCTTCATCGTGATCGCTTTTGGATATACTTAGCTGGTTTCAAGTTGTCATTTTAACTCTTATTAGTGACAACTCATATTGTGTATAGGATGTCTAAGTAGAGTGTTTAGGATAGTTGTAAAGCTCTAAGTTTCAATGGAGCTAATTTGGCCACACTAGAGGTCAAAATATCATTCTCCATTCCCATTGGTCTAGGAGTTTTGACCAATGAGGACACTAGGGCAACTTTTCGAGGTTTTTAGGGATTTTGGAGACTTTCAAGGGGGACATTCGAAAATCAGAGGATAGCGTTGGAAAGCTGACGGGACGAGCTACAATGTGGGCTCAAGAATGGATGGATTTGAAGGATTTGTCACTATGAAACGGTGATTCAAAGTTAGAGAGAGAAATTTTGACCTTTTGAGTGTATTTGGAGTGTTTGTGACAATCTAACAAGGGTTTTGGGAGATCTGAGTCAAGTGAAATTCAGTTCACGACTTGGGCTTGTGTTTTGATCGAGGTTTTGACTCGATTGGACAAGTTTTGAGTGCGGAGTGATAGGTTGAAGTTTGTGCAAGCAGTCAGAGTTGCAGGATTGCATTGACTATCACAAACTTAGTACATCAATCATATCTTTTGATATCAACAATTTCTGTCAATAAAAATTTCCAGATTTGAAGTTCGGATGATGATTGACCTTTTTATGAAATTTGATAGCAATTGGAGTTAAGGATTGGGATGTGTGATGGGTTTTGTACACAGGGGTCTGCATATCGCCTTGTGATATAGTGGGTAAATCAACAATTGTTTTGAGAGATCTAGAAGGCAAAAACATTTGAAACTTTTTTGAAAGATTAAAAGGGTTGTGACGCAATTTTCTGTAAAGTTTGAGCGAAAGTTATTGGTCGGATCATTGGATATCATGATCTTCTTCCGCTGAAGTTTTACCGGTTGTAATGTGGAGTGTTGAGGAGAAGAAGAAGAGATTGACAACTTACACAAGGTTCTAGAGGGTCCTTCTACAGCGAGGCGCTCGGGCATTCTCAGAGCGAAGAATTGTCCTTTGCGACACAAAGGTGGTGAACTCGACGTGAAAACTCTGAGGTGGAGGAACTTTCATGAGTTCTCTTGTTGTGAGTTTACAGATTCATGGGTTTCAGTTTATAGTTTAGTGTTTGAAGTTTAGAGAAGGTTTAGTTGCAAGCTCGGAACGTGGATTAGCCTTGAGATATTAGGGTGCAAGTTCAAGTTTTGTTTGGACTTGAGATATAAAATAGGTCAGAAATCAGGTTGTCAGAACTCTATAGTGATAGCTCAAATGCTAAACGTTGAGTTTTATGATATGTCAAATGCCAGGTGATGGCAAGAGTCAGTCGTGGGTGGGTTGGAACAATTTGAGTGTGGAGGGTCGTTGTTTGCTTCTTGTGTTTGGATCCCCTCCATACAGGCTTCTTGTGTGTGCGCCATGCTAGCTTTTTTTGGACGCCTGATTCAATAGGAGTGCTCCGGACTTGATCACCGGCTATCAATCTAGAGCGTGCTGCATATTTCTCTTGTGAGAAGTTGGAAGTGATGACCAACAGACCCAAGAGTGCCTGTGGTGATGGCAGGTTAGGTTGCCCAATACATTAGACACAAACTACGGGGATCTAGATTTAGATCAGAGCAGATAGACGCAGAAGGTTGGATATTTGGGAGATTGGAGGGGTTAGCGATCAAGGCAGCTTTTCATCGACAACAAGCTCAGTGGATGTTCGGAATCACAAGGACGGTTACAATGAGTGGGGAGGGGTCGAGCAGAGCAAGCGAGGTACTGTAAGACCCAGGGTTGTACATATAGGATAAAATGTAAGTATATCTAAATTGTGACTAAGTTTATCTTAGTCATGACTATGTTTAGCTAGTTATGGTTAAGTTGGAGGAAAATATAGAGTAATTTTTGGTGTGGTAGATGAGAACAACTATTTTGTTGTTGAACCCTTGTTGTCCTTTCAAGTGCTTGAGGAGGCTAGCTACGACTTGTTGTTAGGAAGACCTTGGTTGAGGGCTGTGAGGACAACTGATCGGTGGCATAAGGGTTACAGCCAGATAGGGCCGAAAAACCATCGAGTGAAGGTCCCTCTCACAAGTGGTGGAGGAGCAGTCTCAGTCTCAGTCTCGGATAGACTTACGAGTGATTACTTAGAGTCTGAGAGTGAAGAAAGTGGCAGTTTTTCAGAGGTTGACACCAACATGTCGACTGATGAGGAGACATCATCTGAAGATACCTCGGACGATGATGTTCAAGTTCAAGTTCTTGATGCAATGGATTTACTTCCTAGGCCAGGGGTGGTGAAAGATCCCGACAAGATGAAGATGAGTGAAGATGAGATAACTCGACGGCTCTCCACTCTCAAGTTTGGTCCCAAGGTTACTATGGAGGAGAAGTCAAGGTTCTTGGATATATTTCGAAAATATATCCTTGTCTTTGCCTTTAGCTACAAGGATTTGAAGGAAGTAACCTTAGAAACTCATCGCATTGAGTTAGAGGAGAAGGCTCGTCCCAAAGACGTCGGAAACAACGTCAGATAAATCCACCAACGGTTGTGGTGGTCAAGGAGGAGATCGACAAGCTAAAGGATGCGGGTTTCATCTATGAGGTAGAGAATTCTAAATGGGTTTCTCCTATTGTGATAGTCAAGAAGAAGAATGGTAAGCTACGTGTATGCGTAGATTACAAGAAGTTGAATGTTTGTCACAAAGAAGGATTACTATCCTTTACCTTTCATAGATGAGATTCTAGAGGAGGTGGCGGGGGCATGAGTGGTATAGCTTTGGAGATGGTTATAGTGGTTATAACCAAATTCAAATTGCTCATGAAGATCACTCAAAACCACTTTTACGACGCCATGGGGAACTTTTGCCTTTAGGGTAATGCCCTTTGGTCTATGTAATGCTCCAAAGAACTTTTCAGAGGTTCATGAACAAGGTGTTTGAACCTTTATTGGGAAATTTGTGCGAGATTTCATAGATGATTTTTTGTGTATACTGGGAAGAAGGAGGATCATTTTGATCATTTGATCAAAATTCTACAACGATTGGAGAAAACCAAGGCCTCGCTCAATCCGGGAGAAATGCATTTTTGGATGTGAAGAAGGTTTGCTGTTGGGGCACATCATATCCAAGGATGGAATAGCGGTGGATCGAGAAAAAGGTGAAAACGCATCCTCGACTTACCTTTTCCGGTGGCGTTGACCAAAGTTGAGGCGGTTCCTTGGAATGGTGGGATACTATCGACGTTCATATTTTCCTTCTCCAACAAAGCTTATGCCTTGACGGTTTACATGAAGAAGGGGACGGATTACGATTTAATCCTCAAGGATGGAGAGGCAAATTGCATGGCGTTCGAACTTCTTAAGAAGTCGTTGGTAACGGCTCCTATTTTAGCCAAACCAAATTGGGGTAAACCTTTCATTCTCTACACGGATGCATCAAACATTGCTATAGGATGCACTCTAAGCCGATTAGATGAAGATAGCCATGATCATCCAATTGCTTATGCTAGTAGACAAATGGTGCAGGCTGAGAGAAACTATTCAGTGAAAAGGGAGGCTTTAGTTGTGATCTTCTCACTCAAGAAGTTTCGACACTATCTGTTGGGAGGGAAGTTTACTATCGTTACTGACCACAAGGCTTTGAAGTACATTTTCAACAAGCCTAATGCCGAGGGTAGGATAGCCGGATGGAAGTTGTTCTTGGCGGAGTTTGATTACATCATTGAGGATCGACCGGTAAGAGACATGCCAATCTTGATTTGATGTCTCGAGCATACGATGAGGAAGGAGATCAACCATGGATGATACATTTCCGGATGAGGATTTGCGATGATGGACACCATAACAAAGGTACTTGGGCCGAATACAAGGGGATATGGGATTTCATCTCGGAGGAAGAGTTTCCCCAAGGCATGCATTCACGGGAGAGGAATGCATTGGTGAAGCGATGTGAACCTTATACCATCATAGAGGGCGTGTTGTTTCATCAAGGAGCATATGGACTACTCGGAAGGGTCATTGGAAGGGAGGAGTCAATTCAACTTATGAAGGAGTTTCATGAAGGCTCGGTATGTGGAGGACACTTTGCGGGGAAAGGTAATCGCATTTAAGATCCTAGATGCAAAGCTATCATTGGAAGGGCATTTTCAAAGATTGTGTGGAATTTTGCAAGAGTTATGATGTGTGTCAAGCTTTTGCTAAAAAATCCATGAAAACCCCTCCTTTGACATCAGTTCCTATTTTAGGTCCTTTTGAGAAATGGGGAATAGATTTTGTAGGACCCTTGAATCTTACTCCTCGGGGTAACAAGTTCATTGTGGTAGCTGCATTATCTAACCAAGTGGGTAGAAGCTAGACCTCTAAAATCTACTAGTGAGGAAGAAGTGGGTAGATTTATGTATGAGAGGATAATAACTAGATTCGGATGCACTCTAGAAATTGTATCTGATAGAGGTGGTGAGTTTGTTGGAAGCATTATACAAGCCATGCTAGGTCATTTCTCCATCAAGGCATGGGTGACTACTTCCTACAAACCAAATGCTAATGGGTTGGTAGAGCGAACCAACTATACGCTTTGCATGATGTTGGCCAAGGATGCGGAACATGGGCGGGGAGCAAGCAAAATTGGGACAAGAGGTCGCATGCTATCTTGTGGGAGTATCGGACGACTTGGAAGACATCAACGAGGTACTCACCTTTCCGTATGGTATATGGTGTCGAGTCAAAGCTTCCAATTCAATTTGATTTGACGACCTTCTTAACTATCCAACGGAAGTTAAATAGGACTAATGGAGTAGACGCTATCAAATCAAGACGTCAACAACTGTTGGAGTTGGAGGAGGCTCGGTGTGGCCATGAGTACGTGTGGAGCGGGCTCAACAATTGCGTAAGAAGTATCATGATAATCGACTTGGGACAAAGAAGATGAAGATTTTCAAAGAAGGTGATTGGGTAATGCTTTACGACTCCATTAGATATAAGAGAGCAAGAAAAAAATTTCTTCCAAAGTACTTTGGTCCTTTCATAGTTCACAAGGTGTGGGAAAACTTTAATTACGATTTGAAGGAGTTGGGAGGACAACATTTTGACCGGGTGAATCACGACAAGTTGAAGCCGTTTCATCAACGATCAGATTCTTTCACTCCGAGGACTAAGTGAAATCTTGGTCCGGGGGTAAATGTAAGACCCATGGTTGTACATATAGGATAAAATGTAAGTATATCTAAATTGTGCCTAAGTTTATCTTAGTCATGACTATGTTTAGCTAGTTATGGTTAAGTTGGAGGAAAATATAGAGTAACTTTTGGTGTGGTAGATGAGAACAACTATTTTATTGTTTAGTAGGAATCAAGGAATAGATTCCATCACATGGATATCTTGACTTTCCTTGACTTGGACTAGTTTTCATTGGTTGGACTTGGTGAAGACCCTTAAATCTAGGGGCAAGATTGACTTGGCACACTAGAAGTCAATTAGGGAGTAGTTGGGCTTCTAGAAGATCCAAGTGGACCAATTGCATGTTGCCATGTACCCTTTTCATTGGGGTTTGTGATCTCTATCTCGTTTAAACTTGGTAAGAGGAAGTTACATGGTGATTACTTGTAGTTACTAGAGTAAGATTCTAAGTAGTATAAATAGAGAGGTTGAGAAGCACCTCTCAAGTAGTTTTTCAATGGAAGTTAGTTTTGGGAGAAGATAGTGTGGTGATCTTAGTTTTGGGGAGCTTGGTTCTTGGAGATGCCATGTTCGGAGTGGAACCTTGATTGAATGAAGACTTTGATTACCAAATTATCCCTTTCCTTTTGAGTGATATCTTACTCTTGGTGATAATGTGCATAATAGAGCTTGGACTTTGAGAGTTTGTGTAAGAGTGAGCAATAGGGTCATGGTCATAGGGTGGGACTAAGTCCTTCTAGATTCATGATGAGCTTCCAAAAAGCCATCGAGGTAAACCCGAAAGTGAGAGTCGGCCGGAGGTCCACAGTACCTAAGGTGCAGCTTGATCCGGCAACATCGGAAATGTTTCAAGCATTCACACTCTTCCTTCAACAGCAACGATTGTAGGATCAAAGGGAGGATTAAGCCACAAAGGCGCTGCAAGCTGTGGTGGGGAAGATGGAGCAGTTTGATGGGAGGGATGTCTCAAAGTACTTGAGATATTACGTCAGGGAAATGGAGGTGAACCGTGTTCTAGAGAAGGAGATGATAGAGATATTTCGTCTTGCTGCGGTGCCAGAGATTAGAGACCATGTGAGGTCTCTGCATGAGCAATTTGGTGAGGATTGGGAGACATATTCTCGTGCTTTGAGGGATGAGTACTTCTTAGAAGATCCGGATAGAGTCACTAAGAAGTCCTTCATGGAGTGGGTCGAAAGGCCCAATAAGAAGTCTCACGCAACTGAGCTTCTTAGGGAGTTTGAGAGACAATTCTCACAATTGTCTCGATTGGAGAAGATAACCTTGGAGTCACATAAAATAGAGTTGTTTCTCCGAACTCACGATGTTGAGTTGCAAGAGAAGCTAGAGTTGCTTCTTGAAGACAAAAATGAGGAAGAAGGGCTAACAGGTAGTTGGAAGGATGTTGAAGAGGCAGTTGGACTCTTGGCGAAGAGAGAAAGAAGGAGGGAGAAGATTGTGATGAGAAGACCCCTTCAGATGGATGCTTCTATTGCTCCAGCACCTGTTACTAGGCAAGTGGTTCCAACCTCCAACGTTCAAGCTCCGACTGTGAATTACAGAAAGGAAGAATCATCCATCGATGAGATCATGCGAGGGATGAAGGAGCTTAAGATCAAATTCGCGATGTTGGAAGAGAAAGACATGGGAGGGGAGAAGAAGACTTCCACCAAGCAAGCGTATGTGCAACGGTGCATATGGTGTGACAGCACTAATCATGCACGAAGGGATTGTGGGGACTTTGCACAAGCATTGCAAAGTGGAGAAATTTTCTGGAAAGTAGCCCTCAAGGACACTAGAGTAACCATTCAAACCAATTTTGGTAAAGGAAAGATGAGAAAATTGGTGGATGATTATCATAGTGCACATGCAGTGGCATCAGTTGAAGCTTTTAGCTATGGTGCTAAGGTTAGAGGAGCATGAGAGGAGTTTGAAGGCCACGTACCGCTTAATGGTCTATGGTCAAGTGCTCTCGCAACGATGAAGAAAGGGAAGGTAGCAAGAGAGACTGTTCTAAGAACAATAAGGAAATTGTGGTACTACTGGATGGGAAGATCCAGTAGAAACCATGTCGATTCATGCTTATATTGCTAAGACTCAATATGAAGCATCGGTGGAAGAGAAGAGACGAAGGGAAGAGGAGGGTTCTCACGAAGGACTCTCATTGAGGAGGGTGGCTAGAGAACGTATCAGAACTGATACACCTCTCCCATCTGATCACACTATGGAGGAAGCAGGTCCTTCAAGGTCGAAGGAAAGAACCAAAGGGGGTGAGAAGGACAAGGGGAAGGTACCAGCTTACAAACTACAATCTGATATTGAGGCGGCAACAGATTTGAAGGGAGTATTGGAGGAGAGGATTTTGAATGCCAAGGTAGAGTTTACCTTGAGGGAGATACTTGGAATAGCAAAGAGGGAGTTTCATGATGTTATCATTGATATCATCAAGAGGAAACGACAGATTTCCAATGAGACTCCTCTACTTCATGCTATGGGTACAAAGGTAACAAGGGATGAAGAAGATGCGCTGGTAGAGTGTTGTGGATTGAAATCTCAGAAGGTTCGCTTTGAGGATGAGGCAAAAGAAGAAGGTGTCTAGCCACTACACCCGATCGCATTGGGCAAGGGCGACTACTGAAACCCTTGTGAAGCTAGGGGATCTTAATGAACCGGTGTTAGCACTAATTGATCATGGATCGGAGATCAATATAATGTCGAGAGAGCTCTACATGAAGGGGAAGTGGCCCATAAACACCAATCATGGTTGGGTGATTAGGGCAGCCAACAATACTCGAGGAGACTTGTATGAAGCGTGCCCTGATATTCCAGTGAAGGTTGGGGATGTAGTAGCTGAGCAGAATTTCTTCGTGCAAGACTCTCCATCATACCCATTGATTCTTAAGCGCCTTACATCATAGCACTGAGGATGGAGACAAGAGTGCTTGATGATGGATCGGCATATGCACGAATTCGCAGCCAAGATGGGAAGCGGTTAGTGCAGTGTAATAGCACGGTAAGCACTATTCAGTCCGAATTCGTATAGATTGATTCGTTCCAGAATGAAGGATCAAACCACACTAACGAAGAAGGGAAGTAAGCGTTTAGACTTCTTTCTGACTGTGGACTACAGAGTCCGAAGAGCATTCACAGAGAAGGTAATCGGTAGAAACTCAATTCCTTCACAAAACCCATCACATCACCAATTCCACGTACCACGGCAAAAATACAAAGCAAAGAATTTGCTTTACTTCGGGATGGGGATCTCTCTCTTTACAAGTTTGCGTCTCGGCGAAACACCTTCTAGAGTACTTTTGATGCTACATACGGGTTCAGCTCGTGGACGAATATCCGGGTAACTTCACGAATATACGCCGGTCACAATGTCACCGCATACACCGGCTCCCTCGCCGGTGTTCGTTCTACCTTGACTACAATTTGCAATCCAACAATTTGGACATTTGCAAAGATAAAAGATCCATCATTTTATTTCCTACGACTATTTATAATGAATGTTCTAACTGCTATTCCTAACTGCCAAGCTAACCGTCTCCTACATGGATCGCTCTCTCCTAAGTCTTCTACTCTAATCTAAGCCGCTCAATCGCACTTCTGGCCGCGTGAATGCTGCCAATTCCTAACTGCATCTCCTGTACATCTGCAGCAATCTCATGTCGATGAAGAGCCATGGCTTTCCGGAAATCCTGACCCAACGCTTTGTACATCTCCTTCCTCCGGTCTTTCGTGTCTCCAGGATTTTCCATCGCTGCCACCAACTGCTCTAACCGTTGCGTCTCAACACGATCACACCGTGTGAACAGATGTTGCGCATATCTGTTGGCGAGGTTCTCCAGCTTCGCGGTGCCTCCACATCCACCAATCAATCTTCGTTTTTAGGTCCCAGCGGTCTCCCGAAGATGAGCATTCTCCTTCTCCACAAAATGGATCTTCGCACCCCGAATACGACAGATCTCTTCGTAGGCCTTCTTCGCCTCTTCAACCTTCTTCTCCATCTCAGTTTTCTCCATGGACAGCTTGTCCACATTCTCTGTCAACTCCTTCACTGTGATGGACTCATCCTCCTTTCCCAACGCCCGAGACGGTTCATCATTTGAATCAATTCCATATACCCGCCTCGCTTGAGGGTCCCCCACGCATATACATCGGTGCCATCTCGTTCAACTCCAGCAATACTGGGACCACCACATCCTCCAACTTTTGCGACAGTTGCAGTACCGATGTCAGGGGTTCTGCAATCTCCTTCGAGGCTTTCGGCCCCGGCTTCACCGTCATCATCTTCGGTCGAGAGGACTTTGCCGGTCCTACGTCTTCCATCTTCTTCTTGCCTACATCTTTTCGTACGGCTAGAGTGGCAGGGGGATTGTCTTCCACTACTGTCTTCCTCTTCCTGGATGTCCCAATCACCTCCAGGTCTGAGTCCGAATCAGGCTTGCTCTGCACCGCCGGTCTCACTTCTCCCGTTCTCTTCGACTCAGGAGGCGCACTCGTGCCCAGACTCCTTGTCGACCCACTACTAGCGTTGTCGATGTCCGCATCCAAGTCCGACAACCCACTCTCCAACCGATACAGTTGCCTCTCCTTAGGTGTCAGCCATTCCAACTTTGCATACAAGTGTACTAAGAAAGACGAGAGATAGACTACACTCTTATCATCTTCCCTTAGCTTGGTTACCATGGCCTGCACATTTCTCGCAAAGATCTCTCCCTAGTTCACCCGAATAGTTCCTCCGATGAACCCTTCCACGATCCTCACTTTATGCATACTCACGTACGTTGTTCTCTGTGGTGAGAAGAGTTGATTCAAGGTGAGTGCCACCTTTCTCCTGAAAACGTCTTTGATTAAGTCGAGCATGTAGCCATTCGTCCCCTTCCTCTCCCTAGGATTGAACCACTTCTGCTCGTCAAAAGTGAATGCCTTATGCACTGCCGATCCCTCCCAATTGACTCCGCCTTTGTCCTCTTCGTGGTTGCGGCCCAAAGCTTTCGCCCATAACTTCGCATCCCACTTCTCCGGATGTGCTCTATTCCCAATTGCTGTCAGCGTCTTCCCTCTCCGGACTTCATCGCCTGACCGGGCACACATAGTCCCATCTTAATGACAAAAAACGCTCCCACCGAGGTTCTTCAACCTCGGCAACTCATTGGAGTCCAATCCACCATCGAGAATGAGCGGTCGAATTCTCCCCATCGTCGCACTTCTTCTCCCTGAAAACTCCTCCGGTTCGACGCTTCGACATTGCAACTAGCCTTCCTTCTCTCCGGCCGCTCGGCAAGTTCTTGGCATCTACTTTCTCTCGACAATTCCTCAATCCGCCGCCCAAACGCGCGCTTAAATTCCCTCACAATTCACTCATGTGAACTCCCCAATGATATTCCTAGCTAACAAACATATATTCGGACGAATACCTTCAAGAGAACCCGAATATAACGCTTTATTCACAAAAACCAAAAAAAATCCTACTTATCCTAAGAACTATGCTCCTACATGCAGTTTCTAACAATTCCAGCAAATCATGAGAGAAACAAAGCACGGTTGAGAGAGGGAGCTTTCCCAAAATCTGAAGATTTTGAGGATTTTGGAGAAGTACCGCTGTAGAGAGAGGATATAGTGGTACGGAGGAGAAGGTACTCTCACATACGCAAGAGAAATGTACCTTTTGTACAGGATTGATAGAGATTTCGCGTGATGGATATGCTACATACAAGGAGTTTGCTAATTTGAAAAGATGGGAGAAGAACAAACTGCACAGATATGAAGAAGACCTTGCAGATTTGAAACTTCTTGAGGAAGGTGAATATATATCGGGAGTTTATGAGGAGTTTGGGTTGGGAGATCCGTTGAAGGAGATGATGGAAATTGGATTTGGTGATGAGGATAAGATAGTGGAGGTTCACTCTAGAGAGCTCTATTCCACTATCAAGGCGTTCCAAGCACCTGAAATTCGAGTGGAGACCGGGTATAAAACGGTTGATAAGAAGGTCAAACCGAAAGTTGTTCCTTTACCCAATGACTCAGGGGAACAGGTGCAGCTAGCGAGTAGAGAAAGTAGCTTGAGGGATCCTAGTAAAATGGGACACAAGTTTACTGAAACCACTATGAAGGAGTTGAAGGTTGGATCTGATGGTTTACTTCTTGCAAATGAAGAAAGGTGTTTCAAAGAGATGCTTGCTAGGCATGGAAAAGCATTCTCTTTTGAAGCAAAGGAGATAGGGTGTGTGGATCCTAATGTAGTAACTCCCATGATCATTTTTATTGTGCCTCATGCGCCTTGGGACTTGAGACCGATCCCAGTACCTAGGGCTCACTTCCAAAACTCATTGAGTTGTTGAAGGAAAAGATGACGATGAGGATTTTGGAGCCGTCCTTTGCACCATATTCCAGTCGGTGGTTTACAGTGCCAAAAAAGAATGGATCATTACGATTCATTCAAGACATGCAACCAGTGAATCAAATGACTATCAGGAATATGGGGGTAGGACCAATTGTGGACGAGTTTGCATAAGCATTTGCAGGGAGAGCTATCTACTCCATGGGAGATCTTTACTATGGGTATGATCAGTTTCAACTATCAGAAGGAAGCAGGGATGTTACCACAATGAAAACACCCTTGGGATTAGTGAGGATGTGTACGTTCCCACAGGGAGCTACAAATTTGGTAGCACACATGATGAATAGAATGAATAAAGTGTTGAGGGACTTTATTCCGGAGAAGACTATGCCTTTTCTAGATGATGTGCCAATCAAAGGATGTACAGAAGAGGAGAAGGATGGAACCATTGATCGAAAGGGCTGTCGGAAGTTTGTGAAGGACCACATTGAAGATTGTGAGAGGATATTATCTCTGCTGGAGGAGGTTCATCTTACATTGTCTGGAGAGAAATCTATATTTGGGATGCGGGAGGTTGTCATTGTTGGTCATCTATGTGGATGGTACGGTCGAAAACCAGATTCCAACAAGGTGGATGCTATTCAAAGGATGCGCGAGAGCTGCAACTCCTTGACAGAAGTGAGGCAGTTTTTAGGTGTTGTTGTGTTCTATCACACATGGATTCCTCATTATGCTCATATAACAGATCCGTTATATTGGCAGTTAAGGAAAAATCAGAAGTTTGTATGGGAGAATAGACATGTAGAGGCCATGAGGAAGTTGAAGAGGTGTATGTCATCACCTCCGGTTTTGCGAAGGATAGAATATCATGGTGACAAGCCGGTGATATTGATTTCGGTGGATACGATCCTATTGCCATAGGATGGGTTGTGGGGCAGGATGACAAAGATGAAGGGAGTAGGTATGCTATGAGATTTGGAGCAAAGGTCTTGAGTGAAAGACAACGAAGTTATCCTCAAGTGAAGAAGGAGTTGTGGGGTGTCGTTACAGCTATGAAGTCGGAAAGGAACTACCTGATTGGAGCACATGTGACTGTTGAGACGGATTGTTTACCGTTGTTGGGGATGATCGCCAATTGCAATACACCATATATTGCAATGTTGAGGTGGATAGCTTACATCAAGACACTTAATCCGGAGTTCAAGCATGTGGCATGAAAGGATAACAAGGTGGCAGATATGTTGTCAAGAGCTAGATATGAGGGAGAAGAAGAAATGATTGATGATATTGATGAGGTAGGAACGACATTTTATTCTGTGGCTCATCAGCAAGGAGTAACACAAAGTTTGGAGATATTTCTGGAGGATTTATATGAGGGTGAGTGGTTAGATATTGGAAAATATCTTAGCACACTAGCACGACAGAGCGGCTGGAGTGATCATGAATTCAAACATGCAAGAAAGAAGGCCTACAACTACATGTTACAAGATGGATACCTATGGAAGAGACCAAGGCGGAAGGGTGACATGCCACAACGTGTGATTTGTGGAAAGGAGGCTCAACAGGAGTTGATGCGAGAGTTTCATGAGAGCTTATGGGCAGTCCACAGGGAGATATATGCCACTTTCATGAAATTGAAAGAGAGATATTGGTGGAAAAACATCTACAAGGATGTGGTAGGATTTGTGGAGACTTGTGAGACATGTCATATGTATTCGGTAATCCGACACCGTGATGGTTTGCATCCTACATATCCAGGTGCTATCCATTACAAGTGGGTTGTGGATTTGGTGGTCATGCCGATGGGGTTAGGGCAGATGAGGTATCTGGTGTTAGCAAGGGAGGATCTATCCAATCAAGTGGAGGGAAGAGCACTACGGTCAAAAGCAACATAAGGGGTTTGCAGGTTTCTTTTGGAGGATGTTGTGTGTCGTTATGGATGTGTTGGGAAGATAACTGCTGATCGAGGAGGGGTTTGCAAGTTTCTTTTGGAGGATGTTGTGTGTCGTTATGGATGTGTTGGGAAGATAAATGCTGATCGAGGAGAGTTAAATGCTCAAGAGGCACGTGACTTCTTTGAGAGATGTGGAGTCAAGTTGTCTCTCACCACTGCTTATAATCCAAAAGGGAATGCGAAGAGTGAGAGGGGTCATCCACCTATTATCAAAGCAATTGTGAAGTCATCTAGAGGGAAGGCTGGACAATGGCCTCGTTTGTTACCTTTTGCATTATGGGCTGATCGTACAACCCATAGCTCTGTGACCGGCTATATGCCATCAGAGTTAATGCAATGCCAAAAGCCAATTATGACAGTAGAAGAAAACATTCCCACATGGAGTGTGTTGCCTTGGGAGGATAATCTGAGTAGAGAATATCTTTTGGCGATATGCATTCGACACCTGGAGAGGAGAACGGAGGATGTACAATTGGCAATGGAGAGACTGAGAGAGGCACGCCTTAGAAACAAGGACAGATTTGACAAACGGCATAGGCTGAGACCAAAGGAGGTTAAAGAAGGTGATTGGGTGTTGGTGTATGACAATAGTCTGGATAACCAACATAGCACCTTAAGGAAGTTTTCAAAGAGGTGGTTTGGGCCATATGTGGTGATCAATGTACACGACAATGCTACTTATTCGTTAAGAGAGTTGGATGGTACAAAACTGATAGTACCTATTGCAGGAAAACGAATAAAGATCTTCAAAAGTCGGGATAAGAAGATCAACCTTGGCCAACTTGAGGAGTAGTTTGACCATTTTGGTGAAGATGAGTCATGTGGGGAGGATTTAGCCGGAGTAGAAGATCAGGTTGATATAATCTAACGCCGCACACACCTTGGTTAACTTTGGTGCAAACCGGAGGATGCACAGGTTTAGAGGGGGTGGATGTCGTGTTGTGACGCGGCTACTATGAGAAGATGATGACATGTGTCATCTTCAGAGTTGTTGTCATGACGGCGATACTTTAGGTTAGGGTAACAGATGGCATTGTAAGGCTGTAAAGAGCTAGGGAGATCTAGACACATCACCTTGCTGACTAAGGAGCTTATCTGATTGAAGTGGAGTCGACGTAGGATATGGATAGGGGACAACATGATCCTCAAGATGTACCATTGTCGAGTCCATTTGTGATCAACATCCAGTGTCTTCATCGTGATCGCTTTTGGATATACTTAGCTGGTTTCAAGTTGTCATTTTAACTCTTATTAGTGACAACTCATATTGTGTATATGATGTCTAAGTAGAGTGTTTAGAATAGTTGTAAAGCTCTAAGTTTCAATGGAGCTAATTTGGCCGCACTAGAGGCCAAAAATCATTCTCCATTCCCATTGGTCTAGGAGTTTTGACCAATGAGGACACTAGGGCAACTTTTCGAGGTTTTTAGGGATTTTGGAAATCTTCAAGGGGGACATTCGAAAATCAGAGGATAGCGTTGGAAAGCTAACGGGACGAGCTACAATGTGGGCTCAAGAATGGATAGATTTGAAGGATTTGTCACTCTGAAACGGTGATTCAAATTTAGAGAGAGAAATTTCGACCTTTGAGTGTATTTGGAGTGTTTGTGAGAATCTGACGAGGGTTTTGGGAGATCTAAGTCAAGTGAAATATAGTTCACGACTTGGGCTTGTGTTTTGATTGAGGTTTTGACTCGATTGGACGAGTTTTGAGTACGGAGTGATAGGTTGAAGTTTGTGCAAGCAGTCAGAGTTGCAGGATTGCATCGACTATCACAAACTTAGTACATCAATCATATCTTTTGATATCAAGAATTTCTGTCAATAAAACTTTTTAGAGTTGAAGTTCGAATGAAGAGTGACCTTCTCATGAAATTTGAAAGCAATTGGAGTTAAGGATTGGGATGTGTGATGGGTTTTGTACACAGGGGTCTGCATATCGCCTTGTGATATAGTGGGTAAATCAACAATTGTTTTGAGAGATCTAGAAGGCAAAAACATCTGAAACTTTTCTGACAGATTGAAAGGGTTGTGACGCAATTTTCTGTAAAGTTTGAGCGAAAGTTATTGGTCAAATCATTGGATATCATGATCTTCTTCCGCTGAAGTTTTACCGGTTGTAATGTGGAGTGTTGAGGAGAAGAAGAAGAGATTGACAACTTACACAAGGTTCTAGAGGGTTCTTCTACAGCCAGGCGCTCGGGCGTTCTCAGAGCGAAGAATTGTCCTTTGCGACAAAGGTTCCATGATATCAACATACATTATCGTCAGATATTTCATTGTTGGGAGTGCAAGACCTTGCTTGGCATGACACCATATATTTGATTATTGCTTGATGGCCATGTTAGGGACACACATGGGTTGGTAATGATCATGGGTTACATGATTCATGTTCTAGCATGTTTTGAGAAATGTTACATATGTTATGATGTTGTGTTATGATGCGGCTACTATGAGAATATGATGACATATGTCATTTTCAAAGCTATTGTTATGACGATGATATTTTAGATCATGATAACCGATTGCTCGTTGTAAGGCTATTAAGAGCCCATAGTTGGATTGACTTTGTAGGATGAGTATATTGATAAAGCTTCAAGACATATTATCATGGACCTTATCAACTATAAAGTGTTGTCAAGGTGCAAAGCGGAAGTGAAAGATCAAGAACATCACTTTGTTTACTAATGATTTGATCAAAATTGAGCTGACGTGGTACATGAATAGAGGACAATATGATCCTCCATTTGGACCGATGTTTAATCCATTTATGATTAACATCCGATGTCTGACTAATGAGCTTATCTGATCAAAATGGAACCAACATGGGACCTAAATAGAGGACAACATGATCCTAATATATTCCTTTGGAGATAAGTTTATGTGACAAGTGATGAACTCTCCAAACTCAATTATTCTTTCTATTATTTTTCACTGCATAATTTGGAATTTGACATTATACATTTTTATTTTGTTTGAATGTTGCAGATCTAAACTTATCAATAGTGGTGATTTTCAACATGTGGATCTTTGACGCGGTTGAACATGCAAAGATTTTCATAACGTTGGATTTATGATCATGATATCATGAGTTGCAGATTCAAGATGAGAATAAGACCTAGACTACCTTTTGGACAATTGATTCTCATAGCAAGGGATGTGTTGTATAAGTAGAAGTTCTTATCGTTTGGGTTGAAAAATGCACCTACAAAGTTTCAAAGAATGATCGATATGATCCTAACCGGACATGATTGTGCCCGAGCCTACATCAATGATATTATAATATATAGTGCTATTGTGTTTGAGCATGAGAGATATTTGCATAAGGTATTTGAGCAATTGATTGATCATGGTCTCAAGTTGCATCTTGGAAAGTGTAAGTTTTTTCACAAGGAAGTAGAGTAATTGGATAATACCATATATCCATGAGGGTTGGGAGTTTAGCAAATCAAGGTGGAGACAATCTTGCCTATTCCACAACCCTTAGATGTGAGTAGAGTACGAGTCCTTGGACTTGTAAACTTTTATCGTTGATATATGCAATGATTTAGCACTATTGTCCAAGCCTTGAAAAAGTTGACAAAGCTAGATCAAGAATGGTGTCGTGGACGTGAAAATGAGAGAGCTTTTGTTGAGCTCAAGGAAAGGTTGACATCTACCCCTATTTTGAGGAGACCTGTGAGAGGTCATACCTTTCAAGTACATACTGATTAGAGTATGTTGGGTTTAGGAGAAGTGCTTATCTAACATGATGATGAGGTGAAAGAGTTTGTAGTAGTTTATGCAAATCGCTCCAACAATGTAGCAAAATGTATAGTTCTTACGAAGGATAATGTTTTGCACATGTTTGGGTTGTGGCACATTTCATATGTTATTTGTTTGGAAACTCCTTCACTCTCATCATTGATAATAAACCATTGAATTAGTTGATGGAATCAAACAATGCATGATGGGCTCTTATCCTACAAGAGTATGATTTCACGGTTGTACACAGACCTAGAGTGGTGAATCGTGATGCGGATGGATTAAGTTAAAAGTCATATACAAATCAAGTTGACAAAACCAGGGCTCGATGGCATGGTGATACTTATGAGGAGATGATGTCGGATTGGCATGCATATGTCTTTTTTAGTACGTCATTACTTTAGAGCTATATGATATCTCTCTTGGGTTAAAGAGTGGATATGTTATCCTTGGACGTTGAGGTTGAAGATGGTTTGATGATAAGCCGAGACGCTGAAAGTGTTTTGGCGAGTTTGGATCGATGGTAGCTTCGATCAATTGGCTGTTGAGTATGTAGGGCGTTGCTGGAGTGCAGCCCTTGGTGGTGATCTAGAAGTAGAGTCGATTTGAGGTGGATCTTATCGATTTCAAATTTCTGTATTTTCTATTTTATTGTAAATCCGAATCGGGAATTTTCGAGGGCGGAAGCGTTGCTGGAAATTGACGAAGTGGGTTGATGCTTATAGTTGTCTTGGAGCATTAATTTGAGAGTGGCCGAAAAATATTTCGGACAGAAGTGCTAGAAGTCCAAGATTTGGTTTTTCGAAGTTTTCGGGTCAAAAATAGTAGCAGCAGACTATCAGATTATCATACAATGTCCGTTTGATCTGAAATTTGGTGGGGTGATAGATTATATAAAGTTTTTTGCGTGGGGGTAGAGATGTCAGGCCCAAGGTTGACGGTGTCAGAATTGCGAAATTTTGAGGTTCAGGGGTCTAAAATCGAAGTTGAAAATTTTCAAAGTCCTGCAGAAGTTTCAAACGGTGTCTGTTTGCAAAAAAAAAAATTGTGTTAGGTAGCAAATTGAAAAAGGCAATGCCTTACATAATAAGATTACCAGTCTCTGTTTATCGATCTGGAGAGCAGAAGAACTCCGAAATCGAGTTTTTGTGTTTTTAAATGCCCTTCTGAGGCTATGTGAGTCCGGATTGGGTTGGTTTGACCCCTTTGATGGATGTTTTTGAGATGGAGTATTTGTGCTTTATGTTTCTTGTGATTGATATACCTCCATCTCTCGCATCGTTTTGTGCACCACGTTTGTTTGTGTTGGTGCTTTGTTATTTGGAGCGTTGGAGCTCCTATGTGCTGCCGATAGTGAGGCTGGATTTGCGGACCAGTCATACTATCCATGTTTCTCCCTCAAAGGAGACAGGACTTGCAGACCTGTAGACAGGGTGACTGCTTGTGGTGATGGCACGTTTCAGGTTGCCTTGTGGTACCTCGGGTACCAAGTGGTGGTTTGGCGTATGTTGCAGCCTTCAGTACTTGTGTTACTTGGCCTGTCGATTTGTTGGAGGGTAACATGGATGCTCATGATAGTCATGGTCGAGAGGATGTGACTATCATGCCAAGTCTTAATGGATTAGTGTCATCCACGTTGGATGGAACACTAGGTACTTCATGTATGCAGCTACAACAGATGGCTGATCAACTCATACATCAGGCTTGGAGTGAGTCTTTTGCTCCGGAGAGGGAGGAGACGAAGAAAGTTATTCCCACTTCCACTATGTTGTCCCCTTTAGATACAACGCCTATTGCTTGGCAAAGATCCGCAGGAGGAGGGTATGTGTGATGGATCTGTTTGGAGGGATTAGCGCAGGTTTGGCTGCTGTTTTGCAGTCTTGTATACGAGTACATCGATACTTGTATGTGGAGCGAGATGAGATTGCAAGGCGCGTCTCATTATGCCATGTGGCACAATTGGTGCAGAGATATCCATATCTTCTACCAGTGTTGGCAGGTTAAGGATATCAGCATGCCTTGCCATCAGATATTTCATTGTTGGGGGCGCAAGATCTTGCTCGGCATGGTAACATACATTTGATTATTGCTGAATGGCCATGTTAGGGACACACACGTGCTAGTAATGGTCATGGGCTACAGGATTCACGTTCTTGCATGTTTTGGGAGATGTTACGTGTGTTACGTTCTCTCTAGTCATAGCAGACCTATTCTCCGGCGTACATTTTGAAGAATATTCCCTTGTTGGGTGATCCACGTGCACGGCTCATAACGAGTGCACATCAGGTGCGGTCATGGATTGGACTAGCGGTATTGCTAGATGGAGCGAGAGTAGGATCTCGTGCACACCGTCCACGTCTATGGTGGACAAACCTTCTTCCAAGGGAGGTTATATTGCGAGCATATGACGGAGTGGAGAGGCCCTCATAGTGGAGAGTATTTTGGATGTGGGTAGACACTCCCATGCCCATGCTCTATATCGACAGGTCACACATGGCAGTGGTGAACCTTGTGGGTCAGCCAAGAGTTGCATTACCCACGTTGTTGAGTTACCCAGCTTCCCATGCTTACAGAGAGGGAGGACATGGACTTCTATGGGATTCTCGCTTGCAGCGGTTGGTGGAACCCAACGCTGAAGAGAGAGAGCGAGCTATGGGATTTTGTACTGGTACTACATCAGTACCTACATTGTCAGAGGCATCACTACGTCAAGTGTCGGTTTAAGCTATGGACCTAAACTGTTTGACATGGATTGTGAGCCTTGGATTGGTTGAGCAGAGATGCATGAGATCCACATGTATGACTGCAAGATCATTAGTAAGCTCTTTGCCTACCGAGACGGTGGAGGCAAAAGCTGGGGGCGAGAAGTGCCCAAGATCTCATCCTTGGTCTTATGGGGAAGGAGAGGTAGGGTCTTCTTTGAGTATCATTGGAGTTTTTTGCGCGGAGCAGGCGGTGGTTACCACTTTTGACCTTTGTGATACAACACAAGAGGTTACAGCTACAGAGCAAGAGTTCTTCACACTGAGATAGTGGAGCCTAGTATGAGAGAGCGTAAAAAAGCTTTTTCAAGAAGAGGTTGTCATTTAGCAACCAGATACTACGTCTTCTATCTCTAGTGTCGATGGAGAGGAGATTTGGGATATTGAGATTGATCCCAAAGTGACAGGAGAAGAAAGACGTAGGGTGTGGAGATTTCTGAGGAGTTTCAGAAACTGTTTTGCCTTCAGTATGAAGGATTTAGCCTGCTTTTGAAGGGACTCGCATATGGATTGACTTGACAACAGATGCACCAATCTTCCGTCGTCCCTATCGATACAGTGATATGGAGAGAGATCTAATCCAAAGTATGTGTCAAGACCTTCTTGAGGCTGGATTAGTGGAGATATCATATGGAGAGTATGCCTCTACTGTGGTGATGCCAGTCAAGAAGGATATACATGGCAATTATACAGATAGACACATGTGTGGTGACTACCGATCTATCAACCGACAGACAAAATCTGATCGATATGCTATGCCTACACCTGAGGAGATCTTTGATGCAGTTGGGCATGCAAAGGTTTTTAGTACATTGGATTTACGAGCGGGATATCATCAGTTGTGGATTCGAGATGAGGATAAGGCCAAGACAGCCTTTTGGGCAATTGATTCGCATGGCAAGGATGTGTTGTATCAGTGGAGGTTCTTACCATTTGGGTTGAAGAATGCACCTACTGAGTTCCAAAGAGTGATGGATAGGATCCTAGCCGGACTTGATTGTGTCAGAGCCTACATCGATGATATTCTAGTGTATAGTGCTACAGTGAGGGAGCATGAGATACATTTGCAGGAGGTATTTGAGTGAATGATTGCTCATGGCCTCAAGTTGCATACTGGAAAGTGTAAGTTCGTTCAGGAGCAGGTAGAGTACTTGGGTCATACCATATACCCAGGAGGATTAGGAGTTCAGCAAACCAAGGTGGAGGCAATCTTGCGTATTCCAAAACCCTCAGATGTGAGTAGGGTTAGAGCTTTCCTTGGACTTGCAAACTTCTATCGTCGATATGTGCGAGGATTTAGCACTATTGCCAAAGCTTTGACAAAGCTAGATCAAGAGTGGAGTTGGGGAGATGAATAGGAGAGAGCTTTTGTTGAGCTCAAGGGAAGGTTGACATCTGCCCCTATTTTGAGGAGACCTCTAAGAGGTCGTCCGTTTCAAGTACATATTGATTGGAGTATGTTGGGTTTGGGAGCAGTGCTTACCCAACATGATGATGAGGGGAAGGAGTTTGTAGGGGCTTATGCAAGTCGTTCCAACAATGCAAATGGAGTCAAGTATAGTTCTTATGAAGGAGAATGTTTGGCAAATGCTTGGGCGGTGGCACATTTCAGATGTTATTTGTTTGAAACTCCTTCACTCTCATCGATCATCAACCATTGAAATGGTTGATGGAATCAGACAAGCTTACAAGAAAGCTTGCACGATGGGCTCTTATCGTACAAGAGTATGATTTCACAATTGTTCATAGACCTGGAGTGGTGAACTGTGATGCATATGGGTTAAGTCGAAACCCATGTACAAGTCAAGTTGACGAAACCGGGGCTCGATGGCACAGTGATACAGATGAAGAGATGGTGCCGGGTTGGCATGCATCTGGCTTTTTGAGTATGTTGGCGCTTGAGAGCTATATGATATCTCTCTTGGGTCAGAAAGCAGATATGTTAGCCTTGGACGCTGAGACTGAAGACGGTTTGATGGTAAACCAAGACATCCATGATGACATGCTGGTGTTGGAGTATCTTCGTACATGTGCTTTGTTGGGCACCTTGAGTGCAAAGGAGCGGGATCGATTTTTACATAGAGCTCGACAGTTCAGATGGGAAGGTAGACACCTTCTTCGAGTATGGGGAGATGGCAGCGTTCGTGTTGTGCCACTTCCATCTCGTAGAGCACGCTTGATCGACATGCTCATGAGGAGTTAGGTCATTTTGGAGTAAAGCGGACATATAGCTTACTTCAAAATCACTATTGGTGGAGAGGTATGCAAACTGAGGTGCAGCAGTTTGTGGCGAGATGTATGGTATGTGATCGTGTTCGAGCATCATTCAATGCCCCTACACCACAACTACATCCTCTACCGATTATGGGACTTGGTTATTGTTGGAGCTTGGATTTTGCATGACCTTTGCCATTGACCTTACGACATCATCGATATGTGTTGGTCATGGTGGAACATTTCTCCAAGTGGATTGAGTTGGTGGTCTTGCCCGACAAGTCAAGTGAGGGAACAACTTATGCGTTCATAGCTGCAGTGCCTAGCCGATTTGGTGCACCAACAGAAGTGTTGACTCATCAGGGTACTGAGTTTTTGGACGAGTTTCAAGCTTTATGTGATCGAGCGTTGATCGATCATCGTACCACCTCAAGAGATCATCCCGGGGCTGATGGTCTAGCAAAGCGAGTTGTTCAGACGGTGAAGAGAGGACTCCAAAAATTTGGCTTGGAGAAAGCTCATCTGGGAGACTGGGACATCCAGCTACGATGGTTGGCCATGGGTTATCGATTTAGCCGGCAAGCATATCTAGCGTCATTCTCACCGTACTTTTTATTATATGGTAGAGATCCAGACTTACCTGCAGCTACCCGTCGAGAGTCATGTGAAGTCTTCGACTTGGATAACCCTGATGTTTGGGTTAGGTTGTGTTCTCAAAGGGCAGAAGTCTTCCATAGAGTCATGCCCATGGCATTTGTGAACCTGGCTATTGCTCAGCATAGAGATACTTTGCGTTATGCTACCATCCGAGGAGGTGGATATCGACCTTCAATTCGTAGATTTCATGTTGATGATTACGTTTACTTGCAGCAGAGTGCACCGACCACATTAGATATTACGGCTGGTCGCACGATTCTACGAGTACGTGAGGTTTTACCTTCTGGAGTTTTGGTATTGGAGGGTCGTGATGGTGTGATTTGGAAGGATCATGTGCGTAATTGTGCGCCATGTCACCTTCCAAACATTGATGTTACTATGGATCCAAGCCTGACAGTTGTACGTGCAGGCTTGAGATGTATGTTATGTGGATCAGCTGGTGGAGCACCTAGTATGTTGATTTGTGATTCTTGTTCGAGAGAATGGCATATGTCATGTTTGACACCTCCTCTCAATGCAAAGGCCCGATTGGGCGTGGGAGATGTCCTCGATGCGTTTAGCAGGCAAGTAGGTCTGACCGTTACATGATATGGATTGCAGATAGGCGACTAACGATGGGGCATTGTACCACCCGGCCTCCTGATCTTATCCCCATGAAGGGCATATCATGTTATGGACTAGATGGCTACCGTGTTTAGAGGGACCTAACCGCCAGTTAGGGGGGCGATTGTGGTACACTTGTGTTGGTGTATGACGATCTATGTGTTGTGATGTTTGATGTGACAGCAATGTATGTTGTGATGCGATATGTATGTGCACGACAGCTGTCATGACTTATGTAGTGGCATCTCTAGTTAGGTAGGTGCACGTATGCAGGAGCACATACATCAGTTAGCGCCGTTCACGCTGGAACTGCCGTTAGGGCCGACATCGCCGTTAGGGGTCCTAGGGCTCAAGGGGTAGAGTTCGAATTAGGGCTCCTTGGAGACGAGTTTTCGAAGTTGAGCCTTTGAGAGTGTGGCTATGGTGGATAGTAGCTAGTGCGGGAACCTGGAGTCTTTGAAGCACAAAGTGGGTTTGGCTTGACTGTAATCTCTCTTTTATGCTATGGTTAGGATCTCGTGCACACCGTCCACGTCTATGGTGGACAAACCTTCTTCCAAGGGAGGTTTTATTGCGAGCATATGACGGAGTGGAGAGGCCCTCACATCTCATAGTGGAGAGTATTTTGGATGTGAATAGAAACTCCCATGCATTGGTCTATGCTGACATGTCACCCATGGAAGTGGTGAACCTTGTGGATCAGCCAAGAGCTGCATTACCCACGTTGTTGAGTTACCCAGCTTCTCATGCCTACAGGGAGGGAGGATCTAGACTTGTATGGGATTCTCACTTGCAGCGGTTGGTGGAACCCAACGCTGAAGAGAGAGATCGAGCTATGGGATTTTGTACCGGTACTACAGCAATACCTATATTGTCAGAGGCATCACGACGTCAGATTTTGGATTATGCTATGGACCTAAACTGTTTGATATGGATTGTGAGCCTCGACTTGGCTGAGCAAAGACGCATGTGATCCACATGTGTGACTGCAAGATCATTGGTAAGCTCTTTGCCTATCGAGATGGTAGAGGCAAAAGCTAGGGGCAAGAAGTGCCCAAGATCTCACCCTTGGTCTTATGGGGATGTTAGAGAAGGAGACATAAGGTCTTCTTTGAGTATGGTTGGATTTTTTTGCGCGGAGCAAGCGATGGTTACCACTATAGACCTTTGTGATACAACACAAGAGGTTATAGCTATAGCAGCATGAGTTGTTCACACTGAGATAGTGGAGCTTGGTATGAGAGAGCAGAAAAAGCTTTCTGTTCAAGAGGTTGTCATTTAGTAACCAATACTACGTCTTCTATCTCTAGTGTCAATGGAGAGGAGATTGGGGATACTGAGATTGATCCCAAAGTGACAAGAGTAGAAAGACGTAGGGTGTGGAAGTTTCTGAGGAGTTTCAAAAACTGTTTTGACTTCAGTATGAAGGATTTAGGTTGTTTGAAGGGACCTGGTATACGGATTGACTTGACAACTGAAGCACTAGTCTTCCGTCGTCCCTATCGATACAGTGATATGGAGAGAGATATGATCCAAAGTAGGTGTCAAGACCTTATTGAGGCTGGATTAGTGGAGATATCATATGGAGAGTATGCCTCTGCTGTGATGATGCCAGTCGAGAAGGATATACATGGTAATTATACAGATAGATCCATGTGATATTGAACAAAGCAAGATGGTACTCCATTCTCTCAATCCAACCTTCCAAAACTCCCATGGTTCGACTACCTCAGTAAGGTTCTATCTTACAAGCTTTTGTCATCTTCATGGATGTTTGAAGATCTAGCTCTCTTGCTCGTTGTGCCGCTTGGGCTTCAAGAGCACGGGCTCTCACTGTTTCTTCACTTTACACCATGGATGGTGACGTCTCTATCTCCATTTAAGTTTCTCTCATTCTCTCATTTTCCATTCCTCTTGTTTTGACTGTTGTCAATTCTTGAGCTAACTCTTGTACTTGAGTCTGGCTTTGCTCAAATGCGTTTCTCAAATCTCTCAACTCCCGAATCATTTCTCTCAAAGTGTCCTCCATGATTCGTCTCCGTCCACTCTCTCTCAAATATAGGTTAAGATGAACACTCTCCAATTTCTCAAGATTGGCAACACAAAAGGAATAGGTGATGTTATCACCTCGTGGTAATACTCCTATCCAAAGTTTCTAATAACTAGGCTCCAAAACATAGCTTTAGGATTATACACACAATAGATTTCACACCGTGTGTTGAATCTCACCGGTAGTGGTCTATTGAGGTCCATCTCTAAACTAGAATGTATATTGTGAGATCCCAAGTAACATCGTATGTGACTATAGGTTAGATAACCGGATCTCAAGATCTCATCACTTGGTCCATGAAGTTGGCACCAAAATGATAAACCAAATACTGAGTCAACCTTGCTCTCTCAATGTATAACAGTTTGACATGAAAAGGATTAAGAAATGGGAATCTCAATACTATTCTATCTCCCCCATCCATAACCTACACCCACAATAAGCCCCTTCCACTACTTGCAGCTCAATGGCCACCGCCAAATTTCTAACAAACACTCTCTCCTCAAATAATTGTACCAACCTAGACTATTCTTCCAAGAAGGGTGATCCACACTCATAGGAACAATAAACCTGCTCTGACACCATTGTAACATTGAAGGCAATGACTCCGGAATGACTTCCAAGATGAGAGATGTCTTCTCAAGACCTCTCCTTGCTTTATATACTGTATGACTAGAGAAGTCCGAAATCCAAACTATGCCACATGGCTAACATGCGTAGATTGCATGTTTTGTTATCTTATCCTAACCAATTCCTAACATAAGTTTAGCACACAATCTGATCCACCAATGCATGGTAACCACCTCGTCATTTACCTTTTGCTTTTTGGATAGTGCACACCACTATCTTGTCTTTTTGTGATCTAGTGACCACTTACCGCTTTGGCTAAACTAACTATGGCTAACCAATATTGGTTACAATTTTGCAAGACCTTTACCATTGATTATACGACATCATCGATATATGTTGATCATGGTGTAGCATTTTTCCAAGTGGATTGAGTTGATGGCATTCATTGACAAGTCAACTGAGAGAATAGCTTATGTGTTCATATCTTTAGTGCTTCACCGATTTGATGCATCAGCAGAGATGTTGACTGATCAAGATATTGAGTTTTTGGATGAGCTTTAGCCTTTGTGTGATTGAGCATTGATCGATCATCTTACCATTTCAAGAGATCATCCTGAAGCTGATGGTCTAGCAGAGAGTTTTTTAGACGGTGAGGAGAGGACTAAGGAAGTTTGGCTTGGAGAAAGATCATATGAAAGACTATGACATCCATCTATCATGATTGGTCATGAGTTATCATGGTCATCTTTAGCGTCATTCACACCGTACTTTTTATTATATGATAGAGATCCATACTTACTTGTTACTATTCGTCGAGATTGAGTTGAAGACTTGGACTTGGATAACCCTTATGTTTGAATTAGGTTGTGTTCTCAAAAGTCATGATTCTTTTGTAAAATGATGCCCATGATATTTAAAAATCTTAATATTGCTCAACATAGAGATACTTTGCATTATGCTACCACCCAAGGAGGTGGATATTGACCTTCAATTTGTAGATTTTATGTTGATTATTATGTTTATTTGCAATAGAGTGCATCGAACACATTAGATATTATTGTTGATCTCATATCTACGTGTATGTGAGGTTTTACTTTTGGAGTTTTGGTATTAGAGGGTAGTGATGGTGTGATTTGGAATGATCATGTGCGAAATTTTGTGCCATGTCACCTTTCAAACATTGATGGTACCATGGATCCAAGTCTGGCAGTTATGTGGCCAGACTTGAGATGTATGTTATCTGAATCAACTGGTGGAGCAACCAATATGTTGATTTGTGATTCTTGTTCGAGAGGATGGCATATGTCATGTTTGACATCTGCCCTCAATATAGTACCCAATGAGTGATGGAGATGTACTCGATGTGATTATCATGCAAGCTAGTTTGACTGTTACATGGTATAGATTGCACACATGCAACTGAAAATAGAATATCCTAGGAGCCAACCTTTTGATGTTAGCACCAAGAAGGGCATATCATGTTAATGGATTAGATGGCTATTTGGTGTCATATGGACCTAACCATGAGTTATGGGGCCTATTGTGGTACCCTAGTGCTAGTGTATGACTATCTATATTTTGTAATGTTTGACGTTACAACAATGTATGTTATGATGTGATATCTATATGCATGACAACTGACACAACTTATGTAGTTGCAACCCGAGTTAGGTAGGTATGCGCATGCATGAGCAGATACATTTGTTAGAGCCGATAGTGCAATTAGCGTCCTTTGCACAAGACTTGCTATTAGGGCCAACATCACTGTTAGGAGATCTATGGCTCAAGGTTTGAGTTTGAATTAAAGCTCCTTGGAGTGCAATTTTTGAAGTTGAGCCTTTGAGAATGCAGTGTTGGTGGATAGTAGCTAGTGGAAATACTTTGAGTCTTTGAAGATGAAAGTGGGTTTGGTTCGACTGTAATCTCTCTTCTATGCTATGGTTATGAGTGGAGTGTGTACTTGTGTATGTTTGAGAGTAAAAAAGATTATTGTTGTAACTTGTATTGGTGTATGATGATCTATGGATTGTTGTGATATGTATATCCTCTACAACTACCTAAACCTTGGTATCATCCTGTTTTTTCTTATATGTGGGCTATTTAGATTGTACCTGTATTATCAAAATCTTCTTGTTTTGAGGTTTTGTCCAATTAGGGCATGTATTTGTAATCGATAGAGTACAAAAGTATCTTACCAGTGTCAGACCGCATGCGAAGAAAAAGAACTCAATTTTCGAAGTCAAATCTAAGCTTACCTATGCATAAGAGCTACTATTGTTGTATAGTTGATGTGATATATATATCACATCAACTGCAGAACGGAGACAACATTGTCCCGATTTCTTGGATGAACGAACAAATTTCCTGATGCGTTGGTGTCGAAGGCATTATATGAAGTAGAGACCAACATTGCAGCATGAACGTTATGTAATTTTCTTTGTTCAGTAAATTTAGCTTGGATTGGTGGTTATCGAAAAAGTTTTTTCCGTCGAGAAGCACCAATCTAACATATATGTGATATATTATAAGATAGATTTGTGAGTGATTTAAGCACTGAAGCACTGCTTTGATTTCATTGGCCCATTTGAAAACATTGTCTACAGAAATTGCCATTTTGACCATTCCTTTTCATCCTTTTGTCCAATCCTGCCCGACGTGGTAGACGATTGTAGACGCAGTTGGCCAAGTGAGGAGCAGATCATGACATCTGTATTGAGAGCTTATTAATATACGAATTTGTAAGTTTTAATATAGGAATTCTTGGGTCAGATCATATCACAGATGTTGGCTCAAAAGTGGACATAACTACGTGGCATTCATGCCACGTCGTAACCTTGACCCCTGGCCGAACAGGAAATATCTCCCTCGGTACTTTCAGTGTTTCACCTCATTCATCCATCAACATGACATGGACGGATGGATGATAAGTACTTCTGTCCGACAGAAGCTCAGAACCTTCCGGTGTCAGCACATCTAATGCAGGCAGATCTTTAAGTCATCCAGATCCACGGCTGGAAAGGCTTGCCAGCCCACAAGTTCTACGGCACCTTCTTCTTCCTCCTGCTTCTCCTCATCATTCCGGAGAAACTGGTCAAAGGCTGTAACAGAGAGTGTTCTTGCAACAAGCACTGTATCACACAGCTCCCTTCCTCTCCCGCGCTTGACACCGGCTGAAGCTTCTGGGGCCTCGCTCTTCAAGAACGTTTTAACCGGAACCCGAGGACGATGAAGGATGGTGACCGGATCGATGAATGCAGGCGCCCTGCTTCATCCAGGAAGCGAAGTTTCGGCCGAAATTTCGTGTGGGTAGTTTTGAAATTCGCTCGATATGGGGGTCTGGGACCGCATTGGGTCAGTTTCTCGTGCAGCGCATCTGGAACGAATCAATGCATCAATCAATGACGGACTGAATCAAGAGAGCAATTCTCAAACGGCAGGGCAATGCCAATGGGCCAGAATCGCCTTGTGGGCTGATGGGACTCCTTGTTGTACCACTTGAATTCCCGTCGTAATGATTCGCATCGAGATTATAGTCAGTCATTGCCTGCCTGCCTGCCTGCCGGCGTTATAGACATGATATCGAACAGCGGCATCGGGCTCGCTTCTCTTTGTTTTACTTGAAATGCTTTCCTTTGCTTGTCTTTCCGAGACGAGCTTTAGCTGAAGTTTGATGGATCTTCGTCTTTTGTGTTGATGGTATGCATGAATGGATGTGGACGCCGGTGGGTATGTAGAGTTGATATTCCTTAAGTCAACACAACTCGAAGGGGAGAGCAGTGAGCAAGTTCTCTTTCGGTTATCACGGCACCCTAAATGCGCGCCAGCACCAGCCGCGAGTGCGAAGAGCAGATGCACATTGCGCTACAGATGCGTGTAAGAAATGACGAAGCATGTAGGTGCTACTGTGCTGTGCTGTGCTGTGATGTGATGTGATGTGATGTTGACTTGGATCGCATCTCATCCGAACCCAATCTCGGAAGAGAGGAGGACGGAGATACACAATCACAGAAATAGAGCTTTGCTTAGCTTAGCTTCGCGTTGCTTCGCTTCCCCTGCGCCACCATGGTAACGTACAACGGTACTTTCCACAGCGTCTGACTTATATGCTTTCATCCAGTCCTCGGCGTCTGACTCACTGACTCCCTTACTGATTGACAATCGCCCTAAACTCCCTCCCTAGCAGAGCTATCATCCACACTGGTCCGATCTACTACTTCCAACAACTCTCCATCATTCCACGCTACCATGGATACACCACTGCAGAGTTGAATCAGTCCTGGCGTAAAATACTTCCACAACATATGTCTTGCAGCCGAGGACTACCAACTTCAGAGAGCGATTCAGAGTCCAAAGCTATCACCTTACGCTACCGTTCATGCAAAGGAGGCCATATGGCCTGGGTTTAAGTGCAGACCGCAGGAGAATCTCAGTACCACCGCCTCGTGGCTGCCTGCTTGCAGTCGAGCTCCTTGGAATTATAGTTTACAGTGATATAAAAAGGGTTTCACCGTACACCGTCGGGATCCAGGCCTCCAGCAATTAACGCCACAATCGTAGGGAAGTAAATACACTACCCTGGACACTAAAACGATGAAGCTGAACTACACCTATCATTGGATTCCCGACGGAATTTGTTAGGGTTCGTGATGAACTGGAGATGGATGGACCACCTGGGAAAAAACCTCTCGTACGTCAATGGACCGTGTCATTCATAGGTCCAACTCATAAGAATCCCAAGATCCGAAATAAAGCTGACCCCTCCCGGACCCCCGGGACACCTTATCATATTATCACTAATCACTGTCACAAGAAACGGCCCTCCATTTCTTAGCAACCCGTATCTTTTCTCTTTCGTCCTCCGTAGAAAGTTTCTTTCTCAATCAGTCACGAACAGCTTCAAGATCAGCGAAGCCGTTAGTATTTCCAACTTGGTACCACTGTACGAAATGTAGTCCCGCACCAAGAAGAAGCCGAGAGGACGTATTTCTCAATCTGGTACATTTCACTCACACCAAAGAGGACCCTCAATCTGCGGTGGGGACTTCTTGTGCAGGACAAGCTCTCTCGCTAACTGTGGTGAAATGGTAATGCCACGTCTTTTGCAGCTGTTCGTTCGAGATGGGGGTCAACTTAAGTTCTGCACTCACGTGTACGTACAGTATGACTGTGGAGTGGAGTTACTGTGCCGTATTGAATGTTTGTGTAACTGACGTGAGTTTATTTGCACATTACAGAGTTTCTTCTCTGTCTGTTCTCTGTCCTTCGAGATGGATCGATCCATTTGGGCGGAATGTTAGAACTGTCATTGGTTTAAGGGTAGTGCTTATAAAATTCATCCATTCATTCATTCTTCTTCTTCTTCTTCTCTTAAGGATCAAAATACAGTGGATATCATAAATTCCAGGGCGTTGAAAAGGCTTTATTTTAAATAAAAGACAGGACTGTTTCTCGACTCGCCCAGGTGTTTGATACTCCTAGTTATGATTGTTGTGATAAAACTCATAAATCTTACGCTAATAAGTTTATTGGATAAGTTGGTCACGGTAACCTCACGCTTTGACTGGATGAATGAATGCAGCATGTACATTAGTAGAAACAAGAGTCGTTTGCGCACTTGGCTTCATGTTCTTGGTCGACGGGAAAATCGAGGCACAGCTAGAGAGAACCGTTGGCATAATACAAGCACATGCAGGCCTTATGTGTCGAAAAAAAACAAACGGTCAAAAGTATTAGTTAGGAAAAGAGAGGATGGATACGGTCAAGCGAAAAAGAGATGGCCTTGCAGTGGCAGAAACACACATATTTTGTTGAGTTGTAGATGCCAGTCGATGCAAGCAAGTGGAAGGTTTTATTCCCAACGGTATGTTTATGAAAAGAGTTGGCGAGGTATGTCTCACAAAGTACCCAAACCAGCTTCCTGAATCAATCTCTCTCTCTCTCTCTCTTATTCCCTCCCTCTTGCCCTCATGTGTTCGGGCTGGCGGTTTGTTAGAGTTGGCTGGCGAAAGGATGTAGTTTGGGTTTTGTGCGACCAGAAGATCATGGAATATCATCAATCCTTTATTTTGCCCTTTGCCTCTTTTCGCGTATCATGTCCTCTCCTTTCCTCGATTGATGGATTGACGATGTTATGCTGGTGCTGTGTTACATCATCCCCCGTCACAGCGACCTGAATATACTATAACAATTGTTCCTCTCTTTCAATTGCTAGAAATCCCAATAATTAAAAAAAAAACAAGCACCATATGTTTGATAAAAATCCGGATCGAAAAGGAAATTTATTTGACATATATATATATATATATGTATATATAATCTCGTACTAAACTACAAGGACCACAAGTGGTGCTAGTGAGCTATGGAGTATTCTAATCAGAGGGATGAAGGAAGAGAGAGAGAGAGAGCCAACGGTGTAAAGTGGTACAACACTATTGTACAGCAGAGCACTAACGCCATTCTGCAATATCGATTAGCCAAAACAGAGGAAAACCATGCGAGGGTCTTCCCTTTGGGGTGGGGTCCGGCAGGGAGAGCAAAATACACCTCAATCCAATCCTTTCCTTCGTGGCTGGGGCTGGGCTCGTTGTCCATGATCATGCTCTGTGCAACCCCTCCCTCTCTACCACTGTCCATTCACATAAACCCACAAGAGCCATCTCGCCATTTAAAGCTCCACGAAAAGTGGGCATTCCAATCAAGAAGTCGCCACCAACGGTGCCGAGCGAGATTGATACTCAAGATGGTCAGGTGGTGGGACATTTTACATGTGAATCCTCCCCTCCGGTCCCCTTACCGTCCCCTATCCTGGTAACGAGCAGCCAGCCCTCCCCTCGGTCCCGATTTTCAGCAACCTGGACTCCGCTGCCCCTTTGGTCCTACCAAGCAACCGCCCATATCATCATCACTGCTGTTTTGTTAACCCATGATAATATTTTGCTCATACTTGCTTTCTCTCTCTCTCTTTTCTCTTTTCTTTTTTAATTGCTTCCTCTCTCTAGTCAACCTCAACCTTCCTCCCTCTCTCCTGCTTATTGGCCCCCAATCTCGACGTAACACAGTGTTTGCTTATTCCCGTTCTACCTATGGCAAGTAGCTCTGCAGCCCCATGCTGCTGCTCGCCACTCCATTTTACCTTTTACCCCCATTGATTACCATGTTGTACATGTTTCCCAGACGATGGATGCACTTTACACTGAATGCGATGTGAGTTTTATAGTTGCAAGTCCCTGAAATCAGGAACATGTTTTCTGGTTAAATGCCTATTTCTCACGGCCTGCCTTCCTTCTCTTCTTTCTTCTTCAGGTTTTTTATGGCCACACTGCTGCATCCTTTACCAACATATGTTAAACATGAGTTGATGAAGTATGAATTCTACCCACTTCTAATGTGCAGAAAACAACAGGGGCCGCGAGTTGTGGGGCCCGTGCTGGGGCCTGAGGAGATGCGGTGGGGAAGTGTTTTGATTCAGGGCTGAACATTCTCTGTTTTGGTCGCATAATCACGTTGCCCTAGTACTTAGTCCCTAGCGTTTAGCCTCAAGGCTAGCTAAAGCTCTGACCTCCTTAACTAATGAAAGGTTTGTTTACCGAAATCCTTTGGTTAACAATTAACAGTTAACAACGTGATGTACATAGAAAACATTCTTCCCTCGAGCAACTTGACTCTGGGTTAACGCCATCATGAGGAAGTCACTTTCAATTTTTGGCGGCTTGTGCACATGCCTTATGGAGCGCCAATGGCATGCAAGGAATGGGATGATGCATATGGTGATCATGTAGTGTGGATGTGGTGACACAATTCTGGTTGTTGATGGAGGATTTGAAATACCGTTTTTTGCTCAGTCAATTTGGTGGATCCCACCATCTCTCCTCCATTTTATCCATGAAGTTTTATTGACTTCTTGTCCGTAGTGACTACACGTGTTCGTGTTGAGAAGTTCAGATGCCGTGTAACTTCCTCTTGGCACCGGATGGAAAATAAATGCACCAGTTTTAGCTGGAGATCACATGCTCTCCGGAGATACAATAAAATCACCCGAATTTCTATCCACAACCATCGAGTCTTGGAGGAGGAAAGTGTCAATGGAAGAAAATTTAAATTGGACTCAATGTTTTTCTCGTACTATTTCTCTAGTTTATTTATATTGGTCTCTAACAAATGTTTTCTATCAAAGAGTGTGTGCGAGAATTTATTATACTAATAATATAATTTTTTAGCATATACTGTAATATATTTTAAACAAAATAAATTCATTGTTCTACATAAACACTAGATGTTGCAATCAATTAGGTGATTATTTTTTGTATATAATTTAATATATAAATTATTTGATTTAAATAGTTTTGATATTTTATGTGCAAAATGACATATTTTTTATTGTGATGTCATTAGAACCTAGTTTCATTTTACCCATTTTGAATTCATCCTTATACAACTCATGGATTATTCTTATCTTTTTTGATATATTACTTGGTGTATTGTGATTAACTACATATCCAATTATATATTACTATTTTTTTTAATGTTTGTTAAGGCTTGTAACCAATCTTGGTTAGCTATAGTTAGTTAAACTAATTTTAGATGGGTCATTAGATCATTAGACGATAAAATACTAGTGTGCATAATACAAAAAATGAAAGTTAAATTTTGGCTTGACAAGGTAACTACCATGCATTGGTGGATTGATAGGGTGCTAGATATCTTTAAAAGTTGATTATGATAAAATAACAAATCATGCACCCTACATATGTTAGCCATGTGACATAAATTGGATTTTGGACTTTTCTAATTTTATAGTATATAAAATAATGTGATATTTTGAAAAATTATCTCATCTTGGAAGTCATTGCATTAGTGTTACAATGATATCAGAGCATGTTTACTGTTCTTATGAGTGTGGATCATCGGTGCTAAAGACTAATCTTTGTTGGTATTGTAATTTGATGAGAAAGTGTTTTGTTAGAGGTTGACATTTGCCAATGAGTTGCAAGTAGTGAAATGGGATTATTATAGATGCATGTTATGAATGGGGAAGATAAGAAAAATACAAAGATTTTCATTCTTTAATCCTTTTCATGTCAAATTATTATATATTGAAATAACAAAGTTGACTCAATATTTAGTTTATCATTTTGGTTGTCATGGACCAAGTGATGAGATATTGAGATCCAATTATCTTATTTATAGTCAACTACAATGGTATTTGGGACCTCACAATGTACGTTTTAGTTTAGAGATGGACCTCATAGACCATTACCGGTGAGATTCAACACACGGTGTAAAATCTATTGTGTGTATCATCCTAAATTTATGTTTTGGAAATTAATTGTGAGAAATTTTGAAGAAAAATATTATAAAAATTGATAACATCACATATTCCTTTTTTCTTGCCAATCTTAAACATTTGGAGAGTGTTCATTTTAACACTATATCGAGAGAGAGTGGACAATGACGAATCATAGAGAACACTTTGAAAGAAATGATTCAGAAGTTGAGAGATTTGAGAAACATATTTCAACAAAATCAAACTCAAGTATAAGAATTAGTTCAAGAATTGACATCATTCAAAGTGAGAGTAATGAGATAAATCCAAATGAAGATAAAGATATAGCCATCAATGGTGGAGAGGGAAGAACGATGATAGCTCAAGCTCTTGAAGCCCAAGCGATACGACGAGCAAAAGAGTTAGATATTCATACCTCCATGATCCTAAAGATGACAAAGGCTTGTAAGATAGAACCTAATTGAGGAAGTTGGGCCATATGAGTTTTGGAAGGTTGGATTGAGAGAATGGAGCATCATCTTGCTTTGTTCAACATCAATAATCACATTGCAAATATTTTTGTTTGTACTTTATTTTTGGAGAAATCTTCTATTTGATTTCATGATTGGATGATGGAGCTCAACGAGTCGAGCCAACAAGTAATTTGGAGTGTAATGAAATAAAAAAAAAATCAAAATTTTTAAAAGTTAATCTTATAATCACTGCATAGATGAGGTTGCAAAAACTGGGATAGGAGGAAAATATGAATGGGTACATTGAGTAATTTTGATATCTTCAAATTTAGATACGAGATCTAAGTGGAGCTGAAGCACTTGATTTATTCAATAGCAGATTGAAAAAAAATATTCAATTTGAGGTGATTAGAAACAATCCAAATAACTTGAACGAGACTATTGCTTGTGCATAACAAATGGCCAACATCTATCACAACTATGGAAAGTTATCCCTTCCCACAAATTAGTATTATGGACCAATGACTATGGAGTTGGGCAACATAAGAAGAGAGAAGATTTCATTCCAGCAGGAGTAAATGCTAAATGAGATGATTGTTGCAACTTGAATATGCAAATGTTGGATCCTCATCAAGAAACAAATTCAAGAACAGAAGACAAACTGGATGATATACAAGAAATGAGGTATTGCTACAATTATAGAAGATTTGATTATATAGCTATGAATTTCTAAACTTGAGTTCCAAAAAGAGAAGCTAGACCATCCTATCAACGTCCATTCCACAAACTTGAAGGTGGAGATGTAGTGATTGATGACAATTCAGAAAACAAAAAATATCACTTATCTTGACTTGGTGTCTTACTAGTTTGATGAAAAGGAGAAAATGTAGGGGAGGGAAGTAACGACATGAGGTATATGGTTTGAGAAAGAAGAAAACTTGTTTGATTGTGATAGATGGCGAGATAGAAGGAGTAAAAGTGAGAATGTTGATTGATCCAAGAGCTACATAAAACTTCCTATCCATATTCAAAATTGGAGTTCTCATGAGAATCAAACTCAATTACATAATTTTTTGTGTTTAACCAGATTGTATAGAAGGTTTGTGGAAGCTTTTGCTCGCATCACTCGAGCTTTAACAAATCTCTTAGGCCAAGGGCATAAATGGCTATCGGCGCAGTTCAAAAGATTGCATTTCAGGCTTTGAAGTATGCATTCTTACATACATCAATCCTTAAATGGTATGATCTAGGGAGATCAACAAAACTTGCTACTTGTGCAATGTGTGTGGTAATTGGAGACGTGTTACAACAAGAATGGAAAGATGGATGACACCTTATTGACTTCTTCTCACAAAAGCTTTTATTGGAGGAGAAAAATTATCAAACTACGAAACGAGAGTAGTTAGTCATTGTGTTGGCCACTAAACATTGGAATCATTATCTCGGAGATAAGAAGTTTGTGATTGAGACAGATCATAAGCATTTGGTTTATTTAGAAACTAAAAAGTATTTCTCAAAGTGACAAATTCATCAGAATGAATAACAACAATGTTTCAATATGAAGATAGTATATGTGGAGAGAAATAAGCAGTTTGTCGATGTATTTACAAGAATATCATGCATTAATCACATCACGGAGGTGAAAATTCACTCAAAATGGTAGAAAAATATGAACTTAGCTACAAAGAAGAATGATGAGATTGCACAAGTCCTTCAACATGATAAAGCACAATTGGAATAAAGATTAATTTTCTATAAGAAAAAGATGTGGATATCCTCAACTGTTACCCTATGTACGACGGTGCTAACAAAGTCATATGATTCGACTATTGTTGGTCATGTCGGAGTTGAGAAGACAATTGAAAGCATATAGAGGATATACTAAGAGACTAAGAGAGTACATCATCAACTATGTACGAAGTTACATGACATGTCAACAGAACAAGGATAGCAATTAGAAACTACTAGGTCTACTACAACCTCTACCAACATGAAACATAAGATGAGAGCATGTCAATATGGACATTGTATGTATGTTATCAATAGTGTCACCTAGTTATGATTTGATATCTTAAATGATGTATGATATATTTCCTAGAGTGATACTATTGGGGCCTAGCCCCATGTTACCAGTTTGGTTCCATCCTTGTATGCTTTGATGGGATCTTCCCATCCCTTTTGTTATTATACTTTCCACCATCCTGACATAACAATAGTGTATATTGCTCCTTCATTGTGACCTTGAATCTCTAACCCAATTGTAGTAATGATACAATGAAGATGTGAATGTATTTGTTGTAAGTTATCTAGTGTTAGTTATATCTCACTTGTTAGTTTAAGACCTTTAGGTTTGTTGTTCACTTCTATGCTTGATTTGTTTGAAGCTAGAGTATCTAACTATTAGATCTTGAATTTATTCTCAAAGTGTTCCACTTTGAGCTTCCAAGTCTATGTCTAATGTATGGTTAATCCAAATTGTAATAAAGTGTCCTTGTTGTGATTTTCATAGCCTAAAACTTGAAAATTTTGTGAAAGAATGAGCACACACATATATATATATATATATATATATATATATATATATATATATTTAAGGAAAAAATATTGAAATGTTTTTTATTCTAGAATTTGTTGAAAAAATATAATAATCTACAAAGTGATAACAAGATTACTTTGTCATCCGTTGTTATTTTAACTTCATAAATTCCAGGAATAATTTCTATGATGTGAGGTTTTAATATTTTTGGAGTGAGACGAAGGTTCCAAGTACACTATATGTACTACCGGTACATATTTTCTTCCCAAAAATGATGCAAAGAAAGCCAATGGCAACATCCAATTTTTTTTATTCATGATGTGTGTGAGAAAATAGAGAGCCTCTAGCACAATGGAAATTGGGAAAGTGTGAAAATCCAGAAGTTTAGAGATCCAAGTCCAAGATTTGCCTCTTTATATAAGACTTTTCATCAACCTGCAGTCAAATGTTTGTTGGGATGAGTATTTATCAGTCACATGTTCTATCATGAATCTTTAAACACCGTTTTTCCCTGCTAAAATTTTGGACAGGGCCAGGGCCCACATGTAAACCAGAATAAGTTCTTAGGAAAGTTTCTTGGTTTGTCAAGAGTACGAAGCAAGCAAACATGTATCAAGACGATGCGCTACTTTCCATTTGCCAAGTGAGACTTTTGGTTATATAAGCAACAAGTATATTGGTATATAGTGATTCCATTTCAAATATACAATTGCCACACAAAGAAAGCTTCTTAAATGACGTTTGAAATCTTATATGTCATTAATGTTATTTAATGTGCATGATCAAATAACCCCATATTCTAGTGGAAAATCTCAACCTTATGACTTATGACTAGATGGGACAACAAAATCTACGAGGAAAAAAACCTTCGCCTTTCAGAGCTTCTCTCATCTATGAATCTGTTCTATCCTTAGGTGTCAAGCTTGCCACTAAATTCTTACAACGCATGAATATTGTCCTATGTTACGCTTGCAAGTGTCAATTTGTCGCGGTCTATGATGAGTGTCAACAAGATACAAGCAAAATTAGGTTTTGTGAATAAATATGGACTACACTTGTGATTGTATCCTACTGAATATTCATAGTTTAATTCCTTTTTGTGATTGCCATTTTTTTCTATATTGCCATCTACGTCCTCTAAATACTTTTGACATGGTAAGGAAGAATAGGCCAACTCTTAGAATATGGTCCGAAAGCACGCATTTGAGAGTTACTTTGGTTTGCAAAACTTTAGTTTATACCCAAGTAAGTGCACATGCCAGCATACACTATTTAGGTCTTTCAAGAGAGCTTTATTCTTTTTATTTGTCACAGACATAGTAGTGTTCAGTTGTCACTTGCATCTGTATGTTGAATTCTCGTACGAGAATGACACTAATCTTGGAAAAGGAGAATTTCTTCTTTTTTCATGGGAGTTGAGCTGTTCGCCCGACAGGAAGACAAGATATCTTTACTACCTATTCATGGAATAATCAAAGTCTAGCAAATGAATTTACTTTGTAAGTATAATATCTCATTATATCTGTAAAACACCCGACAGAAAGACAAAGTGCCTTTTACGGAGAGGAATTTGATGTAAAAAAGGAAGGCTTCAAAGCAAGAGAAAGGAGACGACAATTGTACTGTAAGGATCCAAAAGGATTTTGGATTTTAAAAGGGGGCTGTGGCAAGGCTGGTGAACATCATTTTTATATACCTTTCCTATAATTTATCATTTGATATCTGTTACATTTTAAAATTGGTAGTAAAAAATTTTAGTGCGAGTCTGGGATCAGGCTGTGCGAGCAGAGCCGAAAAGAGAGCGAAAAGAAGGGAAGGTACAGGGCTGTCCACCGCCCACCATCCGTCCCTTTCAGACTACAGTAAGGAGATGGATGAGATGCACAGTTAGCACTTACTTTGTTCCTTTATCGGCGAGTTATCATGGTAGTAAAGACGGAGAGTGTGCATGCCACCGGTCACTTCACTGAGGGTCCTACAGTAGTACTAGAGGTAGTACCTTACAGCTAAGGGTCGATCCGCACCCGAGGGATCGGTTAGTAACTAGGGCCCAGGGGACGGGACGGGACTGGACTTTTCTAGGTTTCTGAAGAATGTTCCCTAGCTTCTCTAGACCTAAGTCAAAGTCAAGAGGTGCTGCTGGCGGCACTGTACACAACGTAGATACTTAGATCACGGTACGTATTAGCTTCGGATACGCAATCTTCGTTAGGTTTGCGATCCAACTGTTTACAATTTTCCCAAAAAAAAAAAAATCCTTGTTTTTCTATTTTCTTTTATTTAAAAGTTAGGTCACCAATTTCAGGTTTTATAGTTTCTTTTATTCCTGAAAATAAATATTTTTAAATGTAGATAGCATTATCTCGTATACGCTTATCAAAATTCTATATCAATATCGTGTCGTTGCTAATGGAACGAGGAATTTAACAACATAAGAATATTTTTATATTTTAGCAACCAAAAAAGTTTCCATCTTCCTTCGGAATAAATAATTTTTATTTAATAATATTTAAAATAAATGATTCTAAAGATTCTATTATGCAAAATATTCCTGTGACATTCTTACAATGAATCTGAAATATTCTTCGTTTATTTATATTCCTTTGATCACATGCTCATCTCACTAGCCAATGTAGATTGTTATCATTACAAAGCGAAAGGTTGGATTCATTTATAGTCCGGAACATTATTTTTCCATTTTATTACTTTTCAAGATATATTTGAACAAGCCGTCGGCAGCTCGGCATGTGCGTCGCAATAATAACGAACGAGTAGAAGCTCATAGCTTCATTTGGCGTGTACAATTCGTAGGATTTTCCAATCCCCCATAACTACTACTACGTACTGAAATCTCTAGGCTCAAATGATCGAGAGGAAGGGGGTGAAATAACAATCTTTATTCTATTGAACGATTTAAAAAAGACGAAGGAGATAGAAAACGGACAACCGAAATAAAAATATATTTTCGCAATGATTTCTAACAAAAGTATCCACATCCTTGACTCTTCTTATGATACACGAAAATGTGATCATAAATCGCAATAGAATACCAAGCCATCATTATTTACAATAAAGTTCCATCCATATCCTTTCCTTTTTGCTCTTCTTAGACTCTGCTCTCAAAAGAACCCGTTTCTTCCATAACGCGCAAATTGATTAATTGTTTTATTCATTGAAAGCCAACGTACGGTATACTATTAGAACTCGAAGGACGTACCGTGTGGCTGGACACCACTTCAGCCCACCAAATCACGGGCCTCGGCTCCACGCGAACCAAACCCATCCTAGCCTGCCCTTTCCCATTCCTTCGGGTCCGGTCCCAGTCTCTCCCCCCACTTTCTGTCCCAGCTGAGGCGCTGGGCCCAAGGCCCAGGGCTCAAGCTCCCGTTGTCGCTCCCAGTCCCTTTCATCGTCCCTGTCGCGGTCGCGATCCCGGCGTGGGACGGGTAGGGGTAAATGGCGTAAGGCGAGCCGGGCTTGGGTAAGGCATGAGTCACGCACCCGGCATAGGAAGGTAGGGGTGGTAGGGTAGGGAAGGATAGGTAGAGGACAGGGAAATGTCCGTCCATAGGATTAGGGAGGGGAAGAAAATGAAATAAAATGAAATGAAATGAAATGTAAGGTCGGGACCGTGGGGTCCTTCATTACAGGCCGAAATCACTCCCGCTTATTGCATGATGCAAGCTGTAGAATCTGGAGAGAGGGGTCCGTGCTCTTCTTGCTTGGTCGCTCCCGTGCTGCCTGCCTTGCCTGCGGCCGATGCCATCCGCCTTCCCGTCTTTCCTTCCGCTTCCTTCCAGGATACAGTAGTTCGGTTGCTGGCCCAGTACATTGAAGAGAGGGCAGGCACTGGGCTGCTGGCTCGGGTACATTGAATTCAAGAGACTCGGCTGATTTCACTTTCACAGCTGCCAGTCCAGTCTACTCTGCTCCACCCGGAACGCCCACCACCAGCATCTATCTCCCCCCCCGCGCTCTCATTCCTCTCAACATCATCACCTCCTCGTCCATCTCATCACACCGACCAGACGACGAGCCAGCGAGCGAGCCATTGCAGAGTTGAGAGCGACATAGACGAGAGTCTAGTGAGTGCGTGGGCGAGCGCACGCGCGAGAGGGAGTGGAAGAGAGAGATAGAGAGAGAGAGAGAGAGAGCACTCACTCGCTTCGAGCGCTTTTCTTTGCTGCTGCTGGTGGCTGCACCGTTTGTCAGCTGTGCATCGGGAGGGAGGCAAGGGGGGGTTACAAAGGTTTCGGTCGTGGGCTGAGGTGCTTCATTTCAATCTTGTTCATTGCATTTACGGCGGTACGAGAGAGCGAGGGAGCGAGACGTTGGGCGTCGAACGAACGGAGGTACGAGGGAAGGATACGAGGGAGATCTGGACCTGTGGATACGAGAGGAGGTGCGAGAAGAGGAGGACGAGTGGCATCTCGCCCGAGAGCTGCGACTGCGTAGGAGAGTGGCATTTGCGATCGAGGTTCTACATTGTGAGACATTGTGGGAGTAGACATTGATCGAGGTAGTGGGAGAGTATCGGTAGTCGGAAGAGTCTGAAGTAGTCAGTCGGGAGTCGGTCGGTCTTGCTTTCGGAGAAGAGGTCGTCGTTCGACGACGATTACTTCTCCTTCTTCTCCCATAGGGTATTGAGTTCAGCAGCAGCAGGAGAAGGAAGACAGTAAGGGAGCTCGACAGAGGCCGGCAGGCGAAGGACATTGTGGTGTAGGACAGTATTGCAGAGATTGAAAACATGTGCAGGGAGCGTGACGTCGAGAGGCAGCTCGGAGATGCGGACCTCTTGACATCGGTGCAGCCTCCCACGGAGAAGGATGGGGGAGGCACGAAACCTCCCAAAGGTTTGTCTGTGAAACTCGGGGGAACAAATCCGGATAAAGAACAAGAAAGAGTAAACGAATTAGAGAAAAGGGACGATTTCGTCCGCCCGGTTCTTGGTCCGCGCAAGACCACCGCCCAATCGCCCAGATTACTTCCCTACTTCCCCAAATCTGCAATCACTTCCCCCCCGCAGCCCAAATCTCTCGCTCGCAACCCGTCCCCCATTTCCAGAGCCACTGCTCGCACTCCCTCCCTTGGCCCCGCCGTCAGAGCCTCCCCCACCCCCAATCCCCCGCCTCGAAACCCATCTCCTGCTCCCGCCTCCAGAGCCACCGCTCGCAATCCCTCCCCCGTCCCCGCCTCCCGAGCCTCTGCTCGCAATCCTTCCCCCACTCCCACCCCCGCCTCCAGAGCCACTGCACGCAACCCGTCCCCCGTCCCCGCTTCCAGAGCCACTGCTCGCAACCCCTCCCCCACCCCGCTCGTCACCCGCGCCGCGCCCAGGAACCCGTCTCCCACCCCCGGCATTTCCCGAGTCGCTGCTCGCAATCCGTCCCCTGCTTCTAAAGCCACCGCCAGGAGCTCGTCTCCCGCCTCCGCCAAGCCCTCGTCCGCCTACGGCTCTGCTGCGGCTGCTGCGGGCTCCGCTTCTCTCAAGCCCGGGCTTTCGAGGAGCAACACGTCCTCGGCCCCCGGTGCTGGAGCCGCTGGCGGTCGCAGGGCCGTGTCGCCGTCGCTGGCGCGGAGAGAAATGCGATCAGCGCCGGGCGTTAACAGAAGTAGTACTGCAGAGGGCGTGAAGAAATCCATGCCCAGTGTGTTGTTCCCGTCGTCCAAGCAGTCCCAGCAGTTCCAGCCGTCTCTGATGTCGACGTCGTGCTCGTCCGATGGGTCGTCGTCCAAAGAGGAATGCCCGCCCGAGAGTCCGATCTCGACCAAGAGACTGTCGGCGCTAGAGGATCTTCAGGCTCTGAGAAAACATCTGTCCTCCACCACGACGAGCTCGTCTGATGGCTCGTACACGACGTCCACCAAGGAGGAGTTGCTGTCCGAGTGTAACAGCCCCGTGATCTCTGGCAAGAAGCTTTCGGTTCTTGATTTCAATGCGCTCAGGAAATATCGCGAGTCGTGCTCTTCTTCCGATGGATCGTCTTCCAAGGATGAGTGCCTTCCCGAGGCCGAGAGCCCGACAATCTCCGGCAAGAAACTCAGTGCTCTGGATATGCAAATGCTCAAGAAGCATCGCCTTCTCAACAGCTTCGGCAAGAGAGCTGGACCTCCCAAAGCCGGCCGCGTTGCTTGCGAGGGCATGCTCCCGACCTCACCTGTCCATCCTACTGACACGAAGAAGAGATGCCACTGGATCACTCCTCAAAGTGGTAATGCTTTGGAGCTTCTTCAGTCGCCCAGTTTCTCGTTTTCGCCTGTTTCCTTCCTTCGTCTTTTTAAAACTTGTTTTTCTAATTGCTGCCAGAGTTTTGTTTCTCTATAGAGTTCTTTGTGTTTTGTAGCTACGGTATTGGAGATCCAGATCGATTTAAATTTTCAGGTGACTGGCAGTGTTTGAAGACGATGTGCAGCGGTCAAAAGGCCTGCTTCGATGTTTACTTTCGCGTGAATTATCGAAAGTTTCGTCCCTGTTCTGGGTTCTTTGTGTCGATCTTTAATTTGCTTGGTTCGTTCTTATTTTCGCTTACGTTGTCGGAGCTGAGATAGGTGGGACTCTCTACCTCCGACAACCTGGAGCTTCGTGTTGGGTGTAGTATGGCTTCACGAAGCTTTCTGGATAAACTGGGGCTGTTCGAGGGCTGACTAGTGAAAGCTTGTAGTCGATGATATCTAGCATGGAAGTGAGATGTGAGGCTCAATTGTGTGTTGGAAGCACGAAGCGGGGTGAGGGTCGACGCTATTTCTGATCAATGCCGAACGGCCGGCTGCGGTGATCAGTTTCTTTGCTCATGACGTCGTGTGGGCAGGATATGACTTTATGGTGTTGAAAGTAGTATTTTTTTTCTGGGCCTCAGGAGATCTCTAAGAAGGGCTTCTCACGGACGCGACCTTGTGTATTTTGCATTGCAGAACCGATCATCATTGCATATCACGATGAAGAGTGGGGCGTTCCCGTTCACAATGACAAGTAAATCTCTCTGCCTTATTTAGAGGATCGCGAGTACCTGTGACGATGTCGTTGGAAGTCCCGAACTCCTGGGAACTGATACAGTTTGTTTCGGAGATGGTCTCTGGTAGTTGTAGATGCAGATCTGAGTATTCTAAAAATGATTTGGTGTAGACTGCACCCGTGTATTCAGGGTCAGAGTGCTTGATTTAGACTTTTTGAGCCTTATCACTCAACAATTGCCAGCCCGTTTTAGCATCTCGGGCGAACATTAGAATGGAGCACTGAACAGTAGAATGGAGCACTGCAGGTTAATTTTAGAACCCAACAAGCGCGGACGACATTGATACGAACGATTGAATCTTTTCGCAGGATGCTTTTCGAGCTGATGGTGCTGGAAGGTGCACAGTCGGAGCTGAGCCGACCCCAGATCTTGGGTTTGCGGGATTATTTCAGGTTTCTTGTCCTTCTCTTGATTCTCCTGCTGTTCAACCGATTTACTCAACTGTCTACGATTCTCGTCTCTTTTCGCTCGACCGTTACTGATCACGATGTTTACGCAAAGCGCGCATGGAGCTGTACAAGGGTCCCACTGGCAAATGCCCTGGGCCGCTCGTAGTGGTTGCAAGATGTAGCGAACGTCCGGCTGACATAGTAAGGGCGAATTTGGCCAAAAGGAAAATTATTCGAAGAGGAGCTTTGCGAACTTGAGAATGAAACTGACTTGTCCCTTCTCCCAATTCTGAGCCCCTTTTGTCCTCTTGTTTCCACCACAGAGAGGTGTTTGCAGGTTTCGATCCAGAAATTGTTGCCCGGTTCGATGAGAAGAAAATCGCGTCATTGGCAGCAGATGACACAATCCGGCAAACGGAGGCTAAAGTTCGAGGTGTTATCGAGAATGCAAAGCAAGTCGTGAAGGTGGGACAAATCTGCTTTACAATCGAGTCTTGTTTTTGGTTGGCAGTGCACTAGAGGGCCTGACGTTGAGAGTAAGCAGTCGTTGGTTGGTTTAGCGAACTAACTCGGAGATCCGTTTGTTATGTCGGTTCTGGACAGATTGCCCAAGAGTTTGGCTCGTTCAATAAGTACCTGTGGATGTTCGTGGGCTTCAAACCTATAGTTAACTTACCACGTCTATTCACCCAAGTCCCTGTCAAGAGCTCCAAGTCAGAAGCTTTAAGCAGGGACCTAATGCGAAGAGGATTCCGTTATGTGGGTCCGACTACTATTTACTCCTTTATGCAGGCTGCAGGTATGGTGAACGATCACCTGACAAGCTGCTATAGACATAGTCAGTGTAATTCAATTTCACAAACAGTGGCGGAGAGCAGCGAGAAGAGGGTTTACTAGAGGAAATCCACTTGTCTTAGATCGAGAGCATTTAGAGGTTTAACAGCGCGTTTCTTCCTTAGAAGATAGAGACCAGACCTGGTCCTCTTTCCTCTCGTCGTTTTTGTGAGTGAGGCTTTCCTTGTCCAAACGATATTTTGTACTCTAGACATGAAAGTTGTACTATAGTTCCAAAAAAAGCATTGTTACAGTCACTGAAAGATGATACCGGAAGGGAAAGTCACTTTGTAGTTATAAATTCTGTTAATAAACTCTTGAAATGGTGACTTCTTCTCCAGCTTTCACTCAAAAATTATTTATACCCGTTTTATAGTTGTAGACGGTGTAGTGCAATTGTGTGCCGTTGCTGTTGTTTCCTCCCTTTCGTGGATGATGATTTCTAGAATAACCCACGGTTGCCCCTTGATTGTAAAGCGATTGCTGTTGAGAAGGAATAGGATGAGATTTATGGTGCATGAACTTTGGAGATTCTTAGTCAGCCTGAGCTTATCTGAAGCTGGCTCTGTCATGTCAGTCTCTCCCTCTCTCCCTCCTCGAGGGCAGGCAGACGCTCCGGGTCGTGCATGGATCTGGATTCTGTGGGTCCTTGGTAGGTGCAATAGTGAAATTCCGAAACACCTGTAAGCGGTAAGGCAATCTGCTGCTCTCATTCAGAGGTCGTTCCTTATACAACTGTTTCTTCTACACCGAAAAGCCTACGACTCTCGACGATCCAATAATGAACAGCGAGCGGTATCCATCCTTTTGAGCCAAACTCCTTTAACCCGTTCCCTCCTCTCCGCGCCGCACTTGCCAGCCCCAGCGACATTATTTCCACGAAGCGATGTCGTTACCTCTCGAGATTCTCGACGCACTGAACCTGACATCCGCACTCAGATGCACAAACATAGCCAGCCTGATGCGCTGGTAGCAACCACGAGCACATGCCCAGCGCTCTAGTTCTCTGCTGTTGTCCTCAGGCTCGCTCCCCGAGCTGCGAAAGCCACTGCGCTGATGCTGGGTCTTCGCCATCGTCGCGACATGAGAACACGTCCCTGCGAGGTGTAGATCCTCGTGGGAGCCAAAACATGTTTGCCATAACCTTGATGGCCCCCCACACCCCCGGTGGGCAACGGCGGATGCATGATGCGCAAGAGCGACGCTGCATTACTCCATCACCTACACACAACACACACATGCAGAGCGCTCTACACATCTGACCGACGGAGATCAAAACGCTTTCACGATGGAGAAAAGATGTACGGATTCACTCGATGGAACAAAAAGTTCCGGAGGGAGACAGAAGCCCTCTCCAGAATGAGCACCATGTTGTTTTGTCGGCAGCCAATACCATCGCTAGGGTTTATGACACCCCGCAGGGCCCCAGGTTATCTCAATCCCCAACCAGGCAGTCAAAAGGAGGATCTTGTTGGATTGGAACCATGGAGCTTCCCGCCATCCTTCCCGTGGCATGGCAGCCCATCATCGCACGGGCGGCATTCGCCCGCACCCGCTAGTGGTCCAGTGGAGAGTCACTCGAAAGCTCTGCTCAACGCCTCCCCATCCACTATCTATTCCACTTCACTGGCAACTGCAAAAGCTGGACTGAGTGACAATCATGTGCGGCAGTATCTGCAACGTCTGGATGATGCATTCGAGTCCAGCACTGGGTTACAACCCGATCCCATCATCCATAAGTGAAAAGAACAATCATCAAGTCTGTCACTTCCGGTCCTGGTGATCCGTTGCAATTCTCCGCTCTCAGATACCCTAGACGCTCATCCTGCCGCTCGAATATCTCGGGCCCGGTAGAAACTCCAGCAGCTCAGCGCACTCCCCTATGCCCCGCCCCATCTCTCTCCCTCTCCCGCGTTCCCATCCACGGGACTTCAGCTACGATGCCTCGCCCTGGCGGAACGGCTCGACTCCAGATCCTGAAAAAGGTGATACTGATCATGCGCAGCGAGGTAAACAAGAGGTACATAAGCTGCTTCGCTTCGCCCGTAAATCATTTCAAGAGGCGAAAGGGCCCGGGCCCGGACCCGAGCGAGCCACGCCAGTCCAGTCTGAGGCATGCGAGTCCAGCCTGGGGGTCGTGCCATGATGGACTGGCGTCTTTGAGTCGAGTATTCACACTGTCATTCAACTTTGGCATATGTGAATTTTGGCTCCAGAGCCCAAGCCCAGCCCAGCAGCAAACCCCACCCCCACCGCCAACGCCAACGTCACCACGAGTGGGATCGCAGACGGCGGCACCGAAGGATCCATAGGCAGGTAGATCTCTGGCTCGGCACATTTCCAGCGGTTTGAGAGTTTTCTGTGGGGGGACATGTTCGGGACTTACGTGTAAGCTTTGGGATGCTCCCAGCATTTTGGAGCAAATCATTCCAAGTCACTGAATGGTTAAGGTTTGTGTTCATGAATGGCAAAACGGTAAAGTTAGATCTTCTGTTACAGATGGCACAAATACTATTACTTTCCATCCCAGAATCGAATTTGTAACTAAGTGCCTATTCTTACACCCAGTTGGAAGCAAAGCCGACCAAATGTCATGCCCTTCAATCCTAGGAAGATGCACATATAAATTGAAACTTTTAGAGCAATCTCCCCATAGTGGGTTTGATTAAGTGATCTAATCTTGAGAAGGGAATGTTTCAACGATTAAACCAACTGAGGGGCGCTCCAATACTATCAATTGTCTAACTCTAATGTCACTCTCTCAAAAATCACCACATCAGGCTTATAAATGTACTAAAAATTCCAATCAAGTAGAGTGTTTCAAAAGTAATAAAATACAAAAATATGCAATTGTTGAGATATACGCAAATTTTCTTTAACAAATATTATATAATACATAACAAATGGGTGAATGAAGTTCAATGAAATATACTCAAACACACCTATTTTTTCCATTAGGAGGTAAGAACTAAATGTAAAATGTATCTTCCGCTTCAAAGGCTTGTGTGTAATTCATGCAACACATGACTCTATTTGCATAGATGCATCCTTATGGACCACAAAATTGAGATTACGTAATTACCAAAATAAAAATCAAATTTGGAAATATATATGTGAAGTGAATGTAAATAGATGTAAGAATGGGTCACTCACCTTTATATAATCAACAGTGTATATATATATATAAAATTAAATTTTTTTCTAAAATCACATGCATTAACCTCTCGATGTATGTAGTTAATGGATCTGACATGAATGAAATCAAATAAATCATCCAATTTCACAAGCTATTGAACAAAGATCAATTTTGTCACATCAATCCAGATCCATTAACACAAAGGAATATAATATTTTGACACATTGTGATACTTGTAATAGGTAACATGATTTAAAAAATTTGTTCTTGAATGTTGATGAGCAAAAACCATCTCTAGATGTAATGGAAAAAACGTTAGCATGTGAAACACATTGACTTGCTACAATCACATTGAGACTCATCAACCTAGATATCAAAGATCTTATCTAAATCCATTTTTTTTTAAATGGTATTTATTGTAATACATATTAGTCTCACATATAATCTAGCAAGATAAATATGTCCACTCACAAGAAGACCATAATTTTCCTTTATGATCATAATAAAATTTAATTGATAATTCATTTTTAATTTAATTTATTTATTAAAAAATAATTTATTTATTCATTTGTATTAATGATTTTTTTTATTTTTTATTTTTTTATGCTTTAATTTTATAAAAAATAACAAACTATATTTTAATGAAAAAAAAAAATTGAATTATATTAATTTTTAATCTAAAAATTAATTTTTGATTTTTATAACAAATTTGAAAAAATAATTATTAAGTAATTATTTTTCTATTTTGGATTTTTAATTTGAATCATTTGACATCAATAGCTAAAAATCTTGTATTAAGTAATTAAAATCATATATTAAATTTGATGTTTGATTTTTCAATTTTTCAATTATTTTTAATTTTAAATATTTTTATTATTTTTAAAATTTTTAGTTTTATACATCGTGAAATAAAAATCATTGAGAATATTTAAAACAAATTTTTCAGATTTTAATTTCATTTAAAACTTGATGTTACATATTTTAAAATTCAATGAAATGATCATTGAGGATTAAAAAAAAATTTGAACACATCAAAATGAATTATTTTAAAATTTTTGAATGTGTTTTGATAGCTTAAAATAAGATTTTTATAAATTATCTTCTTAAATTCAAAGTGTAAATATAAAAAATTGCACATTAAATTGTAGGTTCTTGGCTTTCACAAAATAAACTGAGTATGGAATCTTCATAATTATTTGAACTTTTTTCAAAACATTTAACATGAAACGTTAAATTGAAAGATAATTTTATAATTTTATATTTTATTATCTTTCATTTAATTACATTTTTATACCTAAATCACAAGGTTACAAAAGTTATGTATAATTAAAATTTAGTTTATATAAATGAATTTAAAAAAATTTTGAATTAAAAAAATCGAATTCTAAAAATATTTAAATTTTTTAAATTAAAATAAAACTAAATTTTTTTTTATAATAAATTACAAAATTTGACTAAAATTTTGAACAACATTGTTTTAGTATTCGAATTATGTTTGAGAAAATCTAACAAAAAAAAATATTATGAGCTATGCTTGATATATGAATGAAAAAAAAAATTTAATTAGTGTAAATTTTTTTTCTTAAGTAATAGTGAAAATTAGTAATTTTTTTCATTTTAAATCCTAGTACATGATTCTATTTCATCATTGTTTTTACAAAAAATGAAGTCATGCATAATTTTATTTTTTTATTTAGATAAGAAAAAAATTTCATGATTTAATATGAAGAACTTTATAGATCAAATCAATTACATATTGAAATATAAACTCAGATGTTAGCCAAACAAAGCATCATAACAATGTGGATAACCAAAATGTTGTATTGTTTGATGTGTGGTCATATATTTAATAAAATAATCTCATAAAAATTATAATATATATTATTAATAAATTAATTTTTAAAAAATATTTTTTATTTTTAAATATTTAAATTTAACTTATTTTTTTAAATAAATATTTCTAATCAATCATATAAATAATTTGTATGTTGTGTCATAAAATACAAAAAAAATGTCAAAAAATATATGATGTTAAATTTGTTAAAAAATAATTATTATATAATATCATCCATAATTAAAATAAATTCAAATTTATAAATTGACAAGGTTGTTTCCGTTTTTTTACTAAAATTATTTGTCTGATTTTTTTATAAATTTAATATTATTTATTTTTTATTAAACAAATATTTTTATGTAACTATCACATGTGTCATCAGTGTCAAAAATTTTTTAATGTAATTGAAATATAATTTACTCATGTAATGTGTTTACAACTTAAGACATGTTAAATATGCATCATTTTGATATGTATTTTAAAATTGAACTGATTTTTTACACTTCTTCAATTCATAATGCAACTTTTTATGATAACATAACTCATTTTATAAAAAATAGTATATATATGATTGGTTGATTATAAGTTTTAATTAAGTATAATTTTTTTGTTATTTATTACTCATCTATGTATTCTGATATGTAGTAAAAAAAATCATCAAGTTAATTTATGTGTTTATATTTAGTAATATTGAATGTTATATAGAGATTATTTAGTGTTGTCCATGCTCATATTTGACATTATATGTGTATGTGCACCTCTCTGAGTTTAATGGATTTTGAACCACTCCATAGATACAAATTTTTCATTTTTTTAAATCTCCATAATGACTTCAAAGTACTTTGAAATCAAACAAAATTTTGAAACTAACTTTCATTATTCATTTTGGAGTCATCTTTACGGTGATTATCAAGCTTATTTATCTACACACAATACAACATGTACATTACATTGTATAAGATATTTAATGCATTAACAAAAAATAGATATATTTTAGTGTAAACTTAATGAAATGATTTTTTTAAAAGTTGAAAGATTTTGATGGATTTTGTCATATCATGCAAGTTTTTTTAATTTCTGTGTTTCATGATATAAGAGTTGATAGAATTTAATTTAAATATTTCTATCATATAATGTATGATTTTATTGTACATGTAGTGTTCTATGAAAGATTTTTTAATCATAAGTGTACTTTTTCAGTTAAAAGTTTTAATATGCTTGTATGTATCCTATTATTTTACAAAAAAAAGTCCATGGTTGACCATTGTATGAATGTATCTTTAATTAATCAAAATTTGCAATTCCAAATATTGTGGTTTTTGATATGTTCACATCACATGGATCTTTGGGGGACAATATTGACAAATTTGAGCTTATTGATTCTTTTTTGTCTTTGTTTCTTGGGATAAACACATCACACAAGTATATTTCAAAATGTGTGACATTACAGTATCTCATTATTGACATTTTTTTACAATGATATAATGATATAAAAAGTTTCATCTAATTTCAAACTCTTGCTTGGCTCCATCATAAAATTCTTTAATGTGGTAGACATAGAGCGTTTGTCTCTCTTATAGATGCATGACTAAAAAATCACAAATGTATGTTCCTTGGTTTTTATTCTTCACTCCTTCACTGAAGTTCCAATTGTTTACTTGATGTAGCACACTATATTCTTTGAGGTGGTATTTCACAAACATGAATATGAGTGCTAGCAGCTCATTGAATGGAAGTTTTAAGTATTGAATGTCGGAACAATGTGACATCCACATGTATCGTTCTTGCTGTAATATCTACAACATCTCTTCCTAGTCCAGTATTGTCTTCAAAACAACTCGTTTGTTCGCTCTCATGGCACCATGATAGAAAGTACGTGGAGGTCCAATTTTCTTAGATAGGAGTCCTATATCTTTTAATATTTCAATTCTTGAGTGTACATATTCCAAAGTGTGATTCCACGTCAGAGAAGACAAACATAGGAGGCTTGGACGTAACTATGAACTCATAAAATTAATCATTTTTCAATTGAATCTATTCTCAGACCCACTATTACACTGCTCTCTCGTAAACTATCACTTCATAAGTTCTTCTGCGCATGTATTAGTTGCTTTATTGCTTCAGTGAACATTTATAAAATTAACAGGTCGTCCAACGCAGAAATCGTTTCTTGGGAAATCTGTTCTTGGAAACAAGTAGGGCTTGGGTCTTTCCTTCGAAGGTATTGTTTGCAGTATCATGTAGCAATTTCTCATTAATTGGGAGTTTGTAATGTACGTTACCATACCATCAAAAGTTGATTCAAAAGTTATCTCATTCGGTAATTCTTCGTGTGTTCTGCAATCTAACCATCAGATTCCTTCTTAATTCATTTGAGTTCCCAAACTCCGATAACTATGACGATAGATCTAACTAGTTCCCATTCAATAAAAAAATCCCCATTACAGTCCGCTTCGTACTAAAGTTTAAACAAAAAAACATCACCAACATAAATAAATAAATAAATATATATATATATGTCGCGAGACCGAGCGACCCTGCATCAATCCGAGAAATAGATGAGAAATGAGATATATACATCAAACGTTCGTAAAAGTTCAGGTACCACTTTACTTCTTCCCAAATCTTCACAAAGCTACATGATACAAACAAATGACAAAAGCCCTTCCAACGCAAATAATTATTCGAACGCTGTCTGCAAAAACCCATATGGCAGATATTTGTAGTGAGACAAGTCTGTAGTGCCTGCCGAGTGGGCGCAAAAGCTGTCCACAATACTTTAGAGATGTTTGCAGAACTTGCATTCCCAGCTCGCACATCACACCACTTGCAGAAAAAAGTTCCTCCTCACGTGGACAACTGCCATCCTGACCGGACCCAACTCTCCATGGGGGTGGGGTGGGGAATCTGCAGAGATGCTGACTATGTAACGTGCGGTCTTAAGGAAGCGAGAGTAACATGTTCCGATGCCCAAAAACTTCATAAACTACCAATTCGACGATTTGTTCTAACAATATGCCCAAAACTTACATCCAGAAGTAAACTGGGAAGACATGGAGAAGGGGAGGAAGGTCCAACACTACTTCGTACCCTACTCCTCTTCCAATGGCCGTAGACAACTGCCAAATCACTGGCCTAACCAGCGCTTCGACGTGGACCACACGAGTGAGTTCATTACTCCACTCTGATCACCATTCCCTTCATGATAGGAATTTGATGAGCGAGTTCGTGAAGAAAGATAATCCAGCTGGTTCTCGGAGCTCGCAGTGGCGAGTGTAGAGATGGGTAACCTGGAACTGCCTAGGGGATCCGCAGGAGAGATCCACAGGAGCATCATACTGCACAACTTCACTTCATCATGTGCACATGCACAAGCACAGGTATCAAGTTCAGGCTGTAGTGGCTGGCTCACCACGGCCTGCACTTATATCTAGCAAACTAACTAGGGACCTCTGTTTATAAGATACAGAGATAATCAATCCTCCGACATGAAGAGGATGTGAAAATATTTACAATTATAATCTAAAGTGGCCCGGGCTTCAGGGGAAAATTGCCCTTCTAACGGTGACTTCATGAAAGTCTACCTGTAATACTATGTGTCGAAGTTTTACTACGGTACAACTGGAAAGAAACTTGGATCACGGAGGCCAGCAGACAGTGCAACTACAGTACAGAAACCTTTTCTGATGTAAAACGCAGGCCAGTGGCAGGTGCACATTAGGACTAGAACTTGGAACAACGCCGAAAGTTCGGCACTTAGGGAAGGAAACTTGCATTATGCAAACCAGCAGGTCCTGTCATCAACTGAGACCGAGACTGCGTATTTTGCACCTGGGCGCCGGATAGCTGGCCGGTCGGGAGCTGGTTTTGCAGCTGGCTCTGCAGCTGATTTTGTACAAAACCACTTTGACCAAGGGTGTTGGAAATCTGGTTCTGTGATAAGCCACTCTGTCCCACAGAATGATTCTGTAGTAAGCCGCTCGGCCCGACTGGATGACCTTGAGATAAACCACCTTGAGACAAGCCGCTTGGGCCTACTGGGTGATTTTGCGAGAGTCCACTTTGAGAGTGATTTTGTGACACTAATCCACTCTGCCCCACAGCAAGACTTTGAGCTTGGGCAGCTGTGCCACCAGCTGCAGCCTGCTGTTGTTGGCTCGATACTTGCGGCTTGATCTGTACCATGTCCTGAAGTGTAAAAATGACAGACTTATTAGTAAAGAAACCAATCCTACCGGTACATTAAGAGAAAATCGGTTCAACGGACCTATAATGGTTGCATTCATATGAAGGGACTTTACTCACCCCTGGAAAGAGCATGCCGATCATCCGCCCAGGCTTATCTGTGCTCGCGAGGAGCAGAGTTTGACTGGGTAGTTGTATAACTGCACACTACACAGAAGTAATTTTCACGAGCAACTTTAGAATGTTACCTGCAATTCAAAAGCTGAGGACCCAGCAGAAATAGCGAGCGAATGTAGAGACCAGGACAAGGGTAAAAATGACATAAAATTCACTCACCAACTTCTTCTCGGCCAATTGGACAAGAAAATCATGTGGCGTAAGTGGACGAAAAACGAGCAATTCAGCTTTTCGCTGATAGTCCCTGCTGATCATAAACCAAGAACAATGAGGTATACATGCATCGTTTACATACTCCACATTATCTTTGACCTCCCCGAAAAAGTAGACAGAAAGAATGCGAGATATACATACAGAGAAAAACTGGGAATCAAATTCAACTGTATACTGGACATGATAGACGTAGGGCTGCAAACATCCTTTCCTTTATGTCGACATCAAAGCCAAAAACTATTTCAGATATTTGCCCACTTTCACTTACTGCAGTTCCAGAAAGCAGCACACATAACCTCTACAGCCATTACAGAAACTTTGTACAGAAATGAAATGGACATCAAGGTTAACTTTTGATACACTACACACAGAGCAAGCTACGGGGGGCACTGACTGCCTAGTAAAATTAAACTTACCGTTAAAGAAAAACCTTCGAAAAATAAGAACTTACCAAGAAAAATGAGCCATTTGAGCACATACCTACACTAAGTCCACACTAAAATGTGGGTAGTATCGACTCTAGAGGTTTACCACCAGTCCAGGAACGTTCAACTAAATGAACGACTACAGTCAGCTCCCAGGTAGACATCCCGGGCAGACGTCCCGGGTTTCGGAAAAGTAAAAAGGGAAACCGGGCCATGTTCCTCTCTACTCCTTGCTAAGAAAACGAAATGAACTGTGAAATAAGAGCGACACAAAGCACCACATAGTTCGACATCACGTTCAGTCAATCTGAAGCAAACAACATCATACAAAAGAGAGCTTTCATGAGCTCTCCACTTACCCGCTTAAGAACGCGTATATTTATATACGCTCCCTTACCAGTTTATAGAAGTTAGATGATGAGCCATAGATGCATAACTCTTCTCATCAATCGTCGTTGAGCTTAGTCTTTCTTTTCCAAAATAGAAATCTAAATGTACCGTTATTGACAAGAGGGATCTGTTGGAGGTACTGAGTCTGGGAAAATCTGTAGAGTTGACTACTGAATACTCCAAATGCAACGCATGCCACATATATCGTCATTACGAAACATTCGGATGATTTGTAAACCCGCGTAGTCGGGCTGGAAACCTTTGTCAAATTAAACTTACCTCCTGCATATAGACAACAAATGCAGTAACAGATGGATGAGCACACACACACATAGCTTCGCTTGAAATTTTGAATATAAAAATAAAAAGACCCAAAAAAATAAAAAATCAATCAGTCTGAGGTCGGATAAGAACCGTACTTTTGATTCATGTAGTCCTGGGGTATAAGCCGCATTATTTGCATGGTTGGTGGCCAGTCCGCCGCCAGCCTGCAAAAACACACAGGAAGCACACGGTATCATTCTCAAATGACTTATCGTAGATCCCGTCCAAATCAAGAGGAGCAGCAGAGTCCTTTAGCAGTGATTACTTGGGTCTGCGAGCACATTTGAAGACTACACCATCCAAAAGATTCAACAAAAGTACGAGTGCAGTATTCAACAAAAATCTTCAAAACACATAAATACAACCATGACACCATGTAGCGACCAGAATCGGGGCAGAACAAAATGCAAAAGAATCAACAAAATTGTTGTCTACTAAACTGACAAGGCAGGAAAATACGCTGGATAGGAAAAGAATGAATGATGTACTCGGAAGTCTTTGATCATGCTGTTTATAAGGCTATGAGCAAATGTTGTTATTAGAAAACAAGTGTAGTCAAACAAGGGAGGAGGAGAAATCATACGTTTCTGAAGATGACGTTTGGCGGTAACCCTGTTGCATCACCAGGAAACAGCAATCAGCATCGTCAGTTCTGGAACTGAACATGTGACGGTCAGACGGTGTTCACCCGTTTAATCTTGGCAAAGATTTGGAAAGAATAAGCTAGAAAAAGCCCAATATGGAAAGCATAGTTTGTTAATTATGCTTAATCTCATGACAGTTCGACTATAAAATGCACACCTCCAGTTTGCAGATAGGAATAGGTACAATATTTCCCTTTCTCTGGCCAGCAAGGATGCCCTGAACAGATGCAAAGTCACAACAACCACACTGTCAGTTTCCAATCACAATAAATATGAGATCGAGTGAAGAGTACACTTTATAAACTGTATCCAATAGTATTTGCCTATCATAGCTTAAAGCAGTCGGGAATAAAGGAGTCCTTCCCGAGCACTGGCTGAATGGTACTTGTGAAATGAGAGTGGGAAGAATTAGTTAGCTTGAAAAACATGTAGAAAGAAAGTGTACGAACCTCCCACAACTTTGTATACTTGAGCGATTGTTGCGCAGGAGCAGTGGCGGGTGGATGGTGGGACGTTCCTGTGTTACTGTTGAGGGATTGAACCTGACTAGGTGACTGAGGTACCCCTGGAGTTGGAATCATCGTGCCAGTTCCAGAATTGACACCGGATGTACCTTGCCCTACCATTGTGGATCCTAGCCCACCTGTGGCCATTTGATTCGAAGGGGCCAGACCACCTTGCCCACTAACCCCACTCACGGTTCCCTGCCCAAGTCCTCCTAATCCTTGCCCCGTTCCTGCGCCTCCAGTGTTGACCAATGACGGATTTGCTTGTACTGCTCCAAGCATTTGACTGTTCACTAAACTCGCGGATCCAGAAGTGTAGTTAGAATGCATTGTTTGACCAGCACCAACGCCCCCTTGTCCGACATTCATTCCGACAGTGTTGTTTGAACCCATTCCAATACCCACTGGCTGTCCAGTGACCCCCAAAGCACTCTGAGAATTGGACAAAGAGTTCGCCCCTCCAGGAATGCTTGACATTATATTGGATACTGGAACTCCTACTCCTGAAGATTGGAGACCACTCAGGGGGCTTGCTGGAGGCAAAGAAGGTGAACCAATCGTATGGCGTGACTGGGATGGACTGTGAGCCATGAGGCTAGAGTTTGAAAGAGTATTGCCTCCAACGGGTCTCAGAGGCTGGGTTGAGGGTATATTTCCTAAGACCTTGAAGTCCTGCTGGGTCTCTGGAGACGTTATTGAAGTCAAAGAAGACTGCATGGTGTCCTGATTGGAGAGTGCACCAGAGGGTGGCAACTGCTGCATAGGCAGAGATATGTTGTTGTTGGCATTGTTGTGCTGTAACAAAGAATTCAGAGCTCCTTGGGTGCCCGCCTCCTAAAACGTACCACCGATTTTCACTCAATTCAGTTTTCCAAGAGTAGAACCGAGATCGTGACAGTAATTTATAACGAGAAATGATTTCAACAGATAATCCTCAAAAATACAAAGCGCTTCTATTTTTCATTCAGATCAGCTAAATCGGAAAGTAGAGAGGACGGGGGCTTTAGGTATCGGAAAAATGAGCTGCAAAAGCATGGGAGACATAAGAATAAACACCGTTTTCACAGTAACAGGTGGAATCGGCATGTTGGAACCTGGTCGTCCGGCCAAAGCCCCAATTCCTGTACACGTGTGCACAAGGTCCATGCAAGTTAGACAGTACAAGGTAAAAGTTATAAACTTAATCTCTACATCACTAAAAATGTAGACCCTCACCACTGCCTATGTTTCCAAGTACAAACTTCTTGCTAAAACATGGACAACAGGCATGAAGTCTAGGTTGAAACAAGGATTGTATTATTGCTAAGATCTAACACACTCCCTGATTGTTGAGAGAACACAGAAGACATCCAGTCATAGGGACAAGGAAGAGAAGGTACACACTGCCTACTTAAAGCAATCTAACATTTGTGATGTTTACAAAGGGATGCGATTAAATGCAATATCCAACGCTGGGCACAGAACTTCTCTATCTCTAAACTTGAGCGTAACCAAAGACACTTTAATCTCTACTCTGCTGAAAATCTAGCCGATGACCTTATCTATATTTGGTCAACAGGAATTCTTCAGGCCAAACTCGACTGTACAACATTTCAAGAAATTTCATATGCAAAGCACACTTTCATCCGCAAGGCTAGAACACTAGAAAATAAAAAATGTAAGATTTCATGACACGCACTTATATAAAACATTGCACGCATATAAATCATTTCCCATGGACGTGATATGCTTCACGTGGTAGACAGCATATGGGAGAACAGTCCTCCAGTTGTTGTCTACAAAGTGTAATTTTTAAACACTTCATCAACGTATTTAAACGCAAAAGGTTTTCTTATCTAAAAGATAAGAAAACCTTTTATTACGGAGATATTATGTGCAAATCCAAAAGGAGTTTCGTGCAGTTCCCAAGAAAACTTCGTGTACCTGTTGCAGCCCCAGATGTAGGTCTCACTCCTGCTACAGGCATCTGGTTGGTGACTGACGAGCCGTTAACAGAAACAGTTTGATGCTGTTCAATCTTCGGAACATTATTCGTTAAAGTGTTCGACACAGCGGTTCGATGCAGGGCCAATCTGGCTTCCAAGAACCCATCTGACAGAAGAACGAGGTGTTGGGCACTCACTTTAGGAGGCTCGTTGACACCTTCTGATCCTCGTGATAAGCGTTTGGCCTGAGTGTCAAAGACATGAGATGCACGAAGTTTATATAATTAAGATTCTATGAGGATAGAAAAATGCAAACCTGAAAAGCATCGTCAAGTTCAGCTGTCTGTAGGAGAATAACAAACCTGAGAATATAGATTCCGCAACAACGGCAACTGCCTAGGTGCAATCACCGAAAGAGAAACCGAACACTGCAAAACAAATACAATCAGCTGAGAGGACAAACTTCCAATATGAAATCTCGTGATCTTATGTATAAAGGCAGAGTCCCTCGTCTCGTCAGGGAAGAACTCTTCAACCTTCCAACTACCAAGACGCTATTCAGCAATATCAAATGCTCGATATATTACAAATCAGTACTTACAGGTGCAAAAGCCTGGGACACTGTATCCGCATCAGCAAGATACCATTGTTCCAACTGTGTGTCAGCATTATTTCCATGGGACTGTTGTGAGAACATGGGAACAGGAGGGCTGGCAATTGGTGTAGGCAGTCGATGTGGGTTGGAAGTAGCTATCAGAAGACAGTGCCTCTGGCGCTCTGTCACTTGTACCACTGGAGGGACGTTGGGCCCTGGACACAACATCTGCAGAAAAAAATTGACTCGTGAGACCAGTGTATTTCCATTTAAGTAAATTACAACATCAAATATCTAATGAATTCAATCAAATAGAAAACTTCACCTCTTAGCATAGCACCCTTGTATAATTTATTTGAGGGCCACTTTTCTTCAGGATAATACTTACTATGAGAGCTTCAGCAAGTCCCTCAGCAATAGCAGCCTCTCCAAATCCTCCGCCCTCGAAATGGATAGCCGAGAGCCAACGGGAGAACACATCAGCACTTGAAGTCCAGCCACTCCTTTGTATCAAACAACCTGCAAGAAAACTCACCTTATAAACTGACCTTCAAAAAAGAAAAACTTTTTCAACTAGGGCTACACTAAATCATCCCTTAACGGAATCACTAAGGTAAGGAAGGTTAAGGAATTTTGAAATTTACGAAGTAGTGTACTTCCCGGAGGAGAAGTTATTCCGTATATGAAAAAATAGATGCAGGATAAACACCAAAAATGGACTCTACTTGTAGGAAAAGAGTTATCTTCTACCACTGGAAGGACTGTGACTGTAAAAGACAACCAACGCCATCTCTCCGGGAGGTCCAGGAGGTCCAGTATGTTTCTGCACCAGGACATACCAGAATAATCAAAGACAAGGCAGAAATCACAATGTCTTGATACTACTGTCAGTATATTGGAAACAAGTTTGTGAACAAGCTCCACGCAGGCTTCAGTGGTCACAGTCCAATCAAAGAAAAAAGCACTTAACGATGACCCTACAATCTATGTCCAAATGAAAGGATGAAATTGTCAAAAAATTACCTGACCACCTCCACTGAAGGCATGAAATGTCCTGCAAACGTTACAAGAAATTCCAAAAATAAATTATGTGTCACATCTCTTCCGACACTACATCCAGATGTCGTTCAATCAAGGACAACTAAATCTGAATTTCAGGAGGTTATGTCAATGTATTTCACATGTGATCCCACGGCGTCAGATATCTTACAATTGTGAGAATTCAAATCTTCGTCCGTGGAATTAGTGGATGCTTTGAAGAAGAACAGAAAAAATTACGGGTTCCATAATAACTGCAGACTTTATGATGAACTGAATAAGAAATTGAAGAATGAGCAAGTATCCAAATGAAACAAACCTCACGATCTTCTCCACATATTCCGTCAGCAGCACGGACCAACTGGGTCCTAAGGCAGCCGTGCCCTCCACAGCAACTACTAGCTGCCGCTGCTGCTGTTGCTGCTGCTGAGAATTTATCATCAGCATCTTCGCTCACTCACTTCAAGTTTCTCAGAAATTCCAGACCCACAAATTCAGTCCCCTGCCGCATTAACAAATGTTGTTTCAACCTTCATCGACACCTACGCATGCGTAATCCTCCTCTAAATCGCAACCTTCCAAACGAGAATTTGCTATTGCTACCACTGACGTTATAATGTTCATAGAGCGAATTCAATTGCAACTGCAAACAGAGCCTCAAAGACGATACACCGATTGCTGACCAAAGACACCGAACGGAATTTGTCTACTGACTAAACCTTGACTAAAGACATCATTAAGGGCTAGAATCTACCGGCCAGGAAGTTTAAACGCGCAGGGCATCCTTTACCGCACCCACTTACTAGAACCTGATCCTCTGAATACAAAAAAATAATCAATAATACAAAATACAAAAAGTATTTTTGATTTAAAAAATTAAGAGATACACTAATTCCGCAATTGACCTAGCATCTCTGACTTTTTTGGGCTCACTCATTTTGGTTAATAGGACCTCCCGAACTTTACTTTCTCCGGTGATTCAGTGAGAGTATCTTCAGCGCACTACGCTAAGTGACTAAACAATCCGATACTGGCAATTTAAAGTCTTTTGTAAATTAAAAAAATCATACAGTTAACTCCCCATTGAGAAAATTCGCTTTTTAAACTCATTACTTAACCATCTAAATTATAACGGAAGTGGGGCAAGTCCATAAAAATTAGTATCAAACCTAATAATTCAAAATTTTAAAAATTTTAAAAAATTATTTTTAAAATTATGTTTTACATTTCATGTTTAATAATAATAATTTAAGATAATATATTATGATAAATTCATGTATTATATATTTATTCTGCATATCTACAAGCAGACTAAATTCCAAACATATTACATGTCATTAATGTGCATTATCAAATAAAAAAAAAAGATGTGATTGATGGTATGAAATATCATTAACATAGAATCAAAAAGAATACGTTTTGATTTGAATGCATATGATGATAAAATGATATATATTCAAGCATATGTGCCAAATGCAAATCTCTCTTGCAAAAGAACAAGATATGGATGTCTCTTGATCTAAGCTAAGTTGAAATATTTTTTTTGATATATATATTGCATAAAAAAATATTTCTTAAAAAATAAAAATTATTTTATTATAAAGTATGAAGGCAATATAAATAGCTACTTGTCTCTTATGTACACTTCCATACTTTTATATATTTGTGTCACTTCATTCATGTTGTGTTAAACACTTATGAATGATTTTATGTACTTTGATCTCATCATTTAGATGCATGATTCACATGTGTAATTTTTCCAAACTTGTTTAAAATAAATTGTTGAGAGATACATTAATTGGCTTAAAAAATTTATATCAAAACTTTTAATTCAAGCAGGGAGCTATTTGTGTAAATATATTCACAAGTTGAATTTATAAACATATTGTACATCTAATCTACATGAGTCATGAAACTTTGCATACTATGGATGAATGAAACTATACAAGTCATTTTAATATGTATTTATTAGTGTAAAGTCATCACTTTCATATTCGACTTATTTTAAAGTGCAAAAATTGTGACATGTGATTTTTATCACATGTCTGAAAAATGATTATTTTCCAATGTGATAGATGTTTGTTTAACATGTGAAATCAATATAGATAGGTTCCACATTGCCAACATAAAATTTTAAATTTATAAATTGAAAAATACATTTTAAAATACTTGCAAAGTATTTTTTTCGGATAAAAATATTTTTTATTCCTTGTTAAGGCTGGAAATAGAATCTTGAGATACTAATATATGGCTACAAACAATCTTCTATGTAATTAACCTCATCAACTTGTGTATATGTATATGTTTGATCCCTTCAAAAATTAATGTCATTTTTTTAATAAAGGTAAAAATTTTGAGATATATTAATTGTGAGAAGTTACACCCACATCAAAATGATTTTGATCAAATATGTTTATCACATTTTCTTATTTAAATAATATTATTACATATTTATGAATTATTTATGTTTCAAAATTATTGATAATGAATATTTTTCATTTTTGATATTAAAATTTTAAAAATTAAAAAATAATCTTATATTTATTAATAATTATAATATGATGATCTTGAGCATCAAAATTATTTGACATACTAAATAAAATATCAAACATTTTTTGTCAATAGTGTGTGTTGTTGCTTGCATTATATTTTTTACTACAAAAATTATAAGATATAAGTTAAAAAATTCAACATTTTTGATATTTTGCAACTCATCTTAAAATAAATTTTTGTTTGTAGTAACAAATATGAAATTTATTTATTTATATTTAAAAATAAAAATAAAAATAATATTTTTGAATATATCAATATATATTAAAATTAAATATCTATTAATTTATATAAACTTTAATAATTGAAAATTATACAGAATATATATAAATTTAAATTTAATAAAATAACATAAAAATAGTAAAATTTACAATAAAATTTATTTATGAAATATTTAGTAAAAAAAACACAAACGTCAGTGCAACATGAAAATATGTTAACTTTACAAATCCTAAAATTCATCTCACATGTCTTTTGAAAGATTCTCTCATGGTGAAAAATTTCAATCTTCATCATCAGTTCTTATTATTCTCATATGATAAAATTGTTAGAAATACTCCTTTTTTTTCAACTCCATTAAGAAAAAAAAACAACTACAAAGATAATCATTAGCATTGATTCTTTAAAAAAATTTCCAACATAAATTACAACCAACAACTGTCTGAAATTTTCCCTCATTTTGCAATATTTATCAGTCTAGAGATTTGTACTTTGCTCATGTATTTATAAAAAGTCAAACATGAGATTAATTTTTTTAATGTTGTTTTTATTAGAATGTAAAACAATGAATAATTAATGAACTTCATGAATCTAAAAAAAAAGAGATCAATCATGTTGAATATTACAATGGCTATGATCTATCAAAGATATTTTAAAATTTAGCAAAATTAGAATTCAATATGTTTGCACCATAACATAAAAATTCACATACTATACAATTTTATAAACATATCAATCAGATGATTTGTATATATTGTATATATATGTATCAAATATTGCTCTATCACCTTCAATCTTACTTTTGAAAATAAATATAATTTATTTCCTACACCAATGAAATAAATGCTTCACCTTGCTTATGACTTTATTTCCAATGTTCATTCATAACCTTCACAACTTTTATACATTAACTCACCTCCTCTTTGTCTCTAAGACATCAATGAATAGATAAAACATGATTTTTTAAACAATCCTAAAGAAAGAACATAATGTGGTTTGATATATCTTTAATACGGATAACAAGCTTGAAACATCTTAAAAATTATACATAAGTAATGGTATTTCAAACTTGTGTGAAATTAGGCTATTATCATAAGTTTTAATAAATGGTTCAAATCATCATAATCTTTAAATTTAAAAAAAATGCTTAGAGTCTTTTTAATTCAAATCTATTAATTACTTTGTTTAATTAAAGTTTTTTTCTTATCTTGCTGCAAACAATCTATGTTTTTAACATGTCTCTCTCTCCTCTTGGCGCATGATTAGAGCATAACACATCTAATGTTATTGTTTTTTAATTATAAATTTACAGATCTTAGATATTAATGGTCATGAATCTTGTCTTCTCATCATGAGCCGTAAGAGTTGTAACTTGTCAAATGTGATAGAAATGACCCAGAGTGTTAAATTCTGGAGGACAATGGGACGTAAGGCCGTAGACAAAGATTCATGTTTTACGTATACAGAATTCTGTTATATAATGTTTATGGAGGTGACCATGAGACGCATTATATTACATTCATCTTTCAATTTTATTATATATATTTATTATCAATTTATCACAATATTTATCCAATTTAATAGTCCTATTTCAAAGCTTATGAAGTAAGACGGGTTGATTATATTGAAATGTTGAATCTTCGAAAATTTATCCGAAAACCAACAAACAGTCCAAACCATACACCATCATGCTTAAACATGATCGATGAACAATCACCTTAAATTTATTATGCAAAAATCAAATTTATGAAATTATTCTTTAAAAATATCAATTCTTATACACTTACGCTATCAGAACACATCATTTTATATCATTGTTAGTGACATTTTTTAATATATTTTTACTTGAATTTTAAAGATATAATCTATCTTTAAACCATCATCATCAGTTTTTTTTTCAAAATTGAATTATGGTTGCTTTATATGGTTAAAACAAAAAAAAATCCATCCAAGATTATTGAACAAAATTTTATGACTTTTAACGAAAACTATTCGTAGTGGGTAAACCTCTAGTCTTTCAATAGTGTTGGAATTGAAAGCACATGTTCTTCTCACTCATCTTCAATTTCAACGTGCATCACTATACTTTTGTTTCATAAGTTTAGGAAATCAACGTTCCATCAAGTTTAATTCGTTTCTGCAACACCCGCTACTATTAAGAACATGTCACTATTAAGATTCTACTCTAATATCACATTCATATTCTATCCTAAAAGGAACATTTTATGGATAATTATAATGATGTATCTCTATTACATGATTTTTCCGGTGGTATTATTGGATTCTATCACAATACAACTTCCATCCATCCTTCAAATATCAAACTTTATCATTTGTGTGGAATTTATGATTTGAAAAATATGTTATTGTCAAAAGAATATAGCAAATATTATTGTTCAGCTTCTTCCTAGTGCATAAAAAAACATTAAATTTTGTTACAATCAATCCATCATTTTTACCTAAACCAATCTCTCCAATATATCAAGTCAATTCATGGTGCTGCAATGCTTCTACATTTTTTTATCAAAAACCTTTTTCATAACATTTTCTCTATTTATTGGATTATGGACACAAGAATATTATTGAATGTTGTTGACTCTGTAGTCGTAAAGTGGCTAAAGGAGCCGTTTTAAAAATAATCCAACAACACAATCAAATCATGACCACATCATGACTTAAACAACACATCAATTAATACATGAAAGAAACTTGGCTAGACGTTCAGTTCTTCTTATTCAAACAAAGAGCAACTAGGAAATATCTATTAACGATCTTACACCCTCAAACTTAAAGTATTTATCTTTCTTGGACCATCCTACTTTCTCATTCTTCACTTAACTCAGCCCCGGGCATGCTAGCATTCGATGTTATTTTAGACAAATAATAGGCTGAATCTCATATAAGCAGACTTTGTTATATTGAAGAGTAAAATAGGCAGCACTTCTAGGAAATTGCTCCCCAATCTGACGTCAGTGGCAACAGATGTTTAATAGTAAAATCTTTTTCAGCTAAACATTCATTCTCTGTACCTAATTTGAGAAACAAAATAAAAAATTCCTTTCATTAACTTGGAATATGTTTTAGAGCATAACATTCAGTCTACCTCTCTGTTAACATTTTGCACTACAGATTTCAAGAGTTTTCTTGTTGACTCACTCCTTTATGTCTTTTGTGACCCTCTCTGTTTTTTCCTCTTTCTCTTGTCTTTCCTTACACTTTTTTTGCTTCATCATCCACTTCTGTTCTTTGGCGTCCTAGACTCATGAAAAACATACACAACGGTTCAGCGGTAAACCCTTGGCCATTGTAAAGATCCCGTAAGTTGAGAGGTGTCACATAAGCCACCGATAAGAATGATTTACATCAAGATTCAACCTTTTGGGAAAAAACCCTTTTCCCTTCGTCATCAAGGTTATAAGGTTGGAGTGCAACACATAAGCAACCAGTGTTGCCTTGGACCCAAAATTGTTCAAAAAACAAGGGAATGGTTTATTTTCAAATTGTTTTACAATATATTATGATATTAACAAATAGCCATTCATCCCTCAATGTTCTGGCTTCTCATTTGGGCACCTCGCTGTGTAATGTCCCCTTAATCCGAAGTGACAGGTTTGGGATCACCACCGCGGTAAGTAAATAAAAGTGAGAGTACAAGGAAATCAAGGCACTTGAAGGTGTTTAGGTCCATCTTTGTACTTTTACGTGGGTGAGTTGGTTCTTGGTTGCTGTCCTGTATTTCCGAGTGTGGCCAGAGTTAAGACCCGTACCATTGCGGACTTCATAGAGAAGCTCCTGCTGCGGTTTTACGTAGGCAGTTCCGTTGGGAATTTTTACGGCTCTAGATTCCATGTGTGCGGCATTTACCGCACACCTGGAATCTCCAGCCGAACCGGATGAGCCAGACTCAAAAATGTCAAAGGAGAGAGCTTGTCGAAGATGCCCGTGTTTGCTCGAAGGAAGTGGACCGACCTTCGAGAATGTTCTGGAAGCATTGGGACGTTACGTCGCTGCGCTGGCGAATGTCGCATGGCGCTTCATACATAAACTGGATGTTTCTAGATGCGTTGCGGTTGATCTGGATTCTGGTTCGTTGAGTTCGTTACTCGGCGGAGGAGTATTTAACGAGTATTAAGTCCGTCATTGCCCTCGTCTTGATCCATCAAATCGACTTCGACTAGTGGAGACGTGAGATTTTGAACAGGATCAAAGTTTCGCCGCTCGTACTTAATTTCCCTGCATGTGGATAGAGTCCTGCTGGTTAAACGCTGCTTGTTGATCGTAAGTCGGGTTTAATTGATTTGTGAATTTCTCATTCTGTCCTCTGCGCGTACGACGGCGACCTTCGATGAGTCTGGAGAACATGGCGTTTCTACATCTGTTGAATTTGCCTGATGATGTGGACAAATATATGAATACTCCGACACACACATATGTGCAAGATTCCAAGGCGATGGCGAGGACGGCCGTGGATGTGGAAGAGTTTCCCGACTCGTACATCTTTGTAGCGGATATGCCCGGACTTAAGTCCTCTGACGTTAAGGTTAGGGTACCCACAATAGCTCCGTTTCTTTGATAAAAGACAGGAGAAGTGAAAAGCAGAAGAAACTTCATACATCATGGTTTGCTTCTCCGATGGTGAAAATCAAAGTGGCACAATCTTTGAAACTCTAATAGCTGAAGTATACTGATTGTGGTTTGAATCTTTCTGAAAATTGGTTAAGGTGCAATTGGAGAACGAGAACGTTCTATCCATCAGTGGAGAGCGAAAGCGCAAGGAACCCGAAGGGGGGAAATTTCTCCAGATGGAGCGCAGAACAGGGAGATTCATGCGGAAGTTTTCTCTTCCGGGCGACGCTAACTTGGATAAAATTGGCGCTGCGTGCCAAGACGGCGTCCTGACCGTTACGGTGCCAAAACTTCCACCTCCAGAACCCCCGAAGCCGAAGACTGTCGACGTCAAAGTGTCATAGATGGAGGCCAGTCTCAGGAAAATTCCATGTAAAAAGCTTTTGATATATCCCGAGCACTTCCATATGCAGGTGTTCGCGCAAAAGAGGAGGAGGTCGTCCAGTGATTTCCTTATCACTTCTAATCATAAAGAAAACCACAGAGAAGATGAGGAGGAGAAAACGTCACAGTTTGTGGAGATGTACCCAACTTTTGAGCAGGACGGCTGCAATCACAATTTCCTCTCAAAACCAATTCCAGTATGTGTGATATTAGTCCCAGCGCTGCTCTGTCCAGGAACTATAGCAAGAACATGTACAGAAATTTTGAGGTCCCAATGTGACCACTCAATAAACATGATGGAAATTTCAATCTACCGACGCAATCAATTTAGAAATACATTCTTTCCGTGTCTCTTACCGGTGTTAGTTGGATGAATGGAAACTACAAAATCCAGCCAAAAGACCGGTAATCTAACCTGCAAGAATTGTAGTTAAATAATTCTAATATAGATCTACGTCACTCCTGGATACTCCACATCATCGTCACTGCTTGACTAATTAACAATACTATCGAAAATGCTTACTCAGCTGAGTAAGCATTTTCGATGTACAGACTCAGGGAAGTATGTAATACATAATGCCACAGCTTGTTACCTTCAAGATGTAAAATACATGTACAAGATCTTGTGATAGCCACAAGAGGTTCGAAGATGATCTACAGGCCCCAACAGCGTAGTACACAAAATTCTTTGGAATTTCATCTCCACTCAACTCGTATGAACTCTTTACCTATGACCTACTCTCTGCAGCCTACCTCTTTACTCTGCACTTGCTCGAAGTTCAAAGTCAATGACGTCGTGAGGCAGAATTCGATCTGTACCAAGAAATGCTAGTATAAGTACTTCCTTTTGCACCTCGCCCTTCGAGAAAACCCGTGAACAAGACCGATCATTGTGGCTCTGAACAGCTTACACAATGATAACAACAAACGTGGAAATCACTCGTCAAACACCAACGAATGAAGTTCTGGATGAGGAGTGGATCGTGTCTGGCAGTCCCCTTTGATCCTGATGCATCTAGAACAAGATTTCCAGGCTTATGTTAACGAATTCCTCTCAATTGAGTGGAAGTAGCGAATGTGTCGCAAGGCGGAGCAGCAGTAATGAACGCGAGGAGAATGTCTCCAATGTAACCTACTATACATAATACATTGTCCACTGTGCAGTCTCAGACGTCAGTATCTAAATTCCAGGGAACAGTAGCCTGCAAGCAATCTTGGGGTAATTTGCGAAGTGCTCTAACCGTGACCAATCCAAAGTACTCAAACATAGGCCTTGCGGGTTGTTAAGGGCCTATTAACCATGTCGGACTAATCCATGTTGACTTCTGCGGCTTCGTGATCAAATCTGCTCATCAAGCGCACGCGGAAGCAACACCAGAGAAGATCATACAGGCTAGTCATACTCAGAAATTCGGCAACCTGCGCGTAGATTCACAAATCAATTAGCACGATGCGTACGAGAATTCAGTGGAAAACTGGGCCTTGTCTTGATTTCAGCTGTCTAGATGAATTCTTTTCTTATCTACTTCAGTGTGAGGTAATTCCTGGGCTTTCCATTCTGATCACACACCTGGAGAGTTTCATCGGCAAAAGTGTCGAGGTCCATTTTCCACGCAATGCGGATGTAGAAGTAATCTCTCCAATACTCTTGCTGCTGCTCTACGCTCATGTACGACTTTTCCTTGGACAGTTTCACGTCCAACTGGAGCTTTGCCGTGAAGAATTCGACAAGAGTTTTCAGGACTTCAGTGGAGCACGGTATTTCAAGCGACTGCCGTTTGCAGTATTCGAGGGACTCATAACGCCCCATGCTTGCACTATCCCTCTCCACCGTCGCGATGTGCTCTCGGAGCTTTGACGACAGCTGTACAGCAATGACGATCGGAATCGCATATCTGTCTCCCTCTTGGCTCGACAGAAAAATCTCCCTCACCTTCGGGCCAGAACTCCCATTCAGCGACGGTCGCGAACTCAGTCTCGAAAGCTTCCCATCCGCACTTGCCGTCGGATCGCTCCGAGTCCTGTTAAACCGGTGAAGCTGATCATGAGCCAAGCCGCTTTCCGCAGCTCTCGGATGCACCAACATCGTGAATGATCTTCCAAATCAAACAGAAAAGCAACGATACAATTTCTGATGTACTTGGCTCCAGGCCTCCAAAAGCTCTTCTCCAGTCGTGAATGAATGTGAGGACTTATGCTTCTGATCACAATATCATGCCTCTCCGAGACCCAGAAATCGACCCCTTGGAAAACTCGGTCAATCCACCGAAGCTCGTAAGCTACCGAACTGGTCGACAAGTTCGAATGCAAATTAAGCTCGGACAAATTCCACCACTGGCGAGGCAGCAGGCAAGCGGTGCAGTGGGAATTGGTGCAAAGCGTTCAAGGCGTGTGACGAGGGCGCGGTCAGGAGCGACTTGTGGACGCGGTGGGTACGGTGAGCGAGAGAAGAACTTGAAGCGATTTTTGCGCACAAAGAATCATTTAAAATGTATGCCGCGGCTCTCAAGTCAACTGTCGAATCAACCATGAACACCAAGAGTTCTGGTATCTACGGCCGGATGCCTTTGCTATCCAGTCCGGATTCATCGCAGCGACTTTGACCACACCAGAATAAACTGGAATCGCCTTCAATCCAGTAGCGGTGAATCTCCGATTCTCCGCCCGGTCAGACCGGTCTCCTTCTACCCTTCAAACATTCGGAACGTACACCGCCCTGGACGGAGAAAGTCAGGCTCTGGAATTTCCATTCCCGGGACATGGGCCGGGCTTTAGCAAGACGATCACTTTAATTAAAAGTACAGACCTCCGTCTAAAGCTCAAAGTCGGCCTTAACTTGTAAGATCCCCATTCTCCATGGTCGTGATTATTGAAATTCTGGGAGTTGCCGTTAATATATGACGAATTTTTTCGCCGTCAAAAAATGTGGTCCACCACCGGGCGTGAATATGTACGCCGTATTATAAGATGACGCATGGTAGCCCGTTTCCGGAACAAGAGGTCGAGCAAGGCGATGAACACATAGTTCCACCGCTTTGCGACAGTCGGTTCTCGCGGACGAGTGGATCGGTACTCTGCGGGAGCCGAAGGGAGGACGTATTTCACGACAAGGGCCGAAAAGAAGACAAGCCCTGTCGTGTTATTCTCTAGCAGCCGGAAATGAGCAGCAGCATATCTGAGGGAAATCGGGATCTGGAAGCGTATGAGCGCCATGCATTCAGTGCTTTGTCTTATGAGACTCTTGCGGCTTTACGTTAGAAGCCGGCAGGCGTTTGGCATAAGCACTGACGTCCTATGCGGCGTTTATGAAATATTGGCTTCGGATCGCTGCTGTCCAAGATGATTACAGTTGAGTGCGAGTGGTTGCGGCTGAATGACCCGTGGAACTGTTTCAGGAGAAGGAGAAGGAGCATGTCGGACAAAAGGCAAGCCTTTCCTTCTCGTCAGCACTCACGATATTCAGAGCTTTTCCTCGCCACTATCCTGCATCGTAAAAAGGCCACAGTTGTCACAGGACTTCGGTGCAGGATGCAATCGACCGAGCTACATATTTTGATTATTATCACGACAAGACTGCCTGTCTTCTCCAACCCTTGTCTTCTCCAGGTAAACACTTCTCCTTGAGGCTTTCTGCGAGCACTGCTAGGTTTGATTACGGATCCATGGGTACTTGGCCTTTCCTGTTTATTTCACTTCGTGTCAGAAGAGGACCAAAGCAGACTCTGACTTCTCTTCCAGACGTGAGTTTAAGTAATATCTTCAACTTACTTTTCCCTACCAGTGGCGTTTGATGTAACCCAACACTGGAATTCGCCGGATGCTCTCGATCTACAACAACATATCCCACCGGGTACACTGATACTACGGGTACAGCGTTACCTCAGTAGTTTTCTGGTGTGCAGTAAAATCCGCTGCAGATTTTGGATGATGACTTCTGGTCAAAATCTTCTTGTCATAGTTCCTGCATTCTACAGAGTGAGCCTAACGTGACCCCAAACTGGCGACAACCTGTACCCAGAAGGGGTTCACATCCTGACAAAGTTGAATGTTGCTTAACTTTTAGCCCTTATAGCTTGTGATGTGATCAAGAAACATCTGTCCGGAACCGATGAAGCTCAAGTGCACTTTCGTCCGGAGCTGATCAAGTGACACAAATCGACGCAAGGACATCCTACAAGAGGTACAAGTGTGTCGGGTCCAGTTGTGTACACTACACGCCGGACTATGTACGAATGTTTGGGGACCAGACAAGTTGTGGTTTAGCTTTTTGGATATTCAGAATATGCACGCAGTCGTTTAAACGCCGTCCGGTGCCATTGGCAGGTTCGTCATATTGAGGTCTTGTTTAGAGCGTTGTCCTTGTTTTGTCTTGAACTCGGAATCGATTAAATTTTCGTGTTTTGCTCGATACAGCAACACTGCTCAGCGAAGTATGAAATAAGGTCCGCAAAATTCAGACAAGCTGATGAGCACGGGCGTTAGCCTTCTTAAAAAGCAAGACCCTGTAGCCAAGTTTTGCGCGCTTTGCTATGACTAGATACCTGAAAAAGCTTTTGACATGGGATGAGTAAGTGGAAGTGTCAAGGTTTCAGAGCGCGAAAAGGTCCGGTGCTCAATTGATTACGCGGAATAAAAGAAGTCGTGACCTATGACTTGGACGTCATTGCTTAGGTGCCCGTGCACCACTCTTGTTTCTAGACCTGGCAGTACAGTTCTGGCAGACATCAGGTGTGACGAGTACTCTAGTTCCTACTTACGTAGTCAGTATGTGTTCAACTTTGTGGACAAGGTCCCACCATCGATGTTCTGCTCCGGCTAATACAGCACATTGTTCTTACATCCACTTGTGTCCACTGATATCTAGGAAAGACACACACACTGCAAGATTCACGACCCTCTTTACTGTACAAGGTCTGGATTACATCATATGAATTTGGGCAATTGACCCTGACTTGTGCAGTTTGATGAAGGAAATTCTTTACAGATGCACGCTATTGCCTGTCACAATTGGACATTTGGAGTGTCATCTTTAGACTATTTCCGCTTTCTATGTAGACGAGCTGTGACTTTTGAGGCACGGTGAAAAATTCTTTGGGAATAGTTATCAGCCTCCCCGGAAGATTGGGTTTGGTTCAGATTGGAAGGCCACGTGCATTCAATCTTCTGCAAGGAAACCTTGAAATTCATGTAACATTAGAAAAATGAGCTCTCGCTTACGTCTTGCGGCTTGTACGGTACTGAGAATTAATTCTCTCTCCATTAGATTCAGTACAGCTGACTTCAGCGGGAGGTACAAGTCGTCTTAATGCAAAGATTGCTAGAGCATCTGACTGTGACAGTCGGGATCATGAGCGCATGCACCTCTTTGGGATCAATTGCTTCTTCAATTTCCCAATTATTCTCTTCTCCGAGTGGAAGGATGAGAAAACATCCGGAGGCCACACTGCTGAGATGAGACGACAATCTCAACCATTAGACCATTCGAGCAAAATCCCTGATGACTTCGGGATAATATAAGGAGCATCAAGAGCATTGCATGCAAACGCCAAAGAAGGAAGTACGGTGACCTTAAAAGAACTGTATCCAAAAGCCAAATCGAACAAATGAGTGATGACCACAAGAGGGCAGGAAACCGCACAGCAAAACTCAGGTAGACACTTGTGCTTCAAATTTACCAGGGAGATTTATGCACATCGTGACATCTCACTGCAGCACGCCAGGCAAAAACAGGAAAACACAACCACAAAAGCTCTGCCCCTCAACTTGGGACAAGATCAAAGTTGACGCAACAAAAATGACAGCGGCACGCACACGAGAAACTTCCATGCTTCCTCGCACACGTAGCCGAATCACAAAAGCAACAAAATTATCCCGAAGGATTCTGTAGGCTGCTGAATTCACAAATCCCCGGGCACATACACTCCAGTGACTCCACATAGTCCTCGGTTGAACATTCCTTACAAGCACGCAACTGCAGTAACAACCCTGCACCGAGACTCTGGGAGGACGACAACTGGAGACCGAAGGTACTGAAGGTACTGAAGGTGAGGGATTTGGACTGTAGTTACTCAAAGGTTAAGATTTCCGACGTGATATCGTCGTAAGGCATATATAGTCACGAGCTTGCACGAAGACCCTTTTAGGGTTTGGAAGTCAGTCTAGGGTACACTACTTTGTTTCTCTGGCGCTCTTGTCCTGGCGCTCGTTTTCCTCTCACTGAACCTGTCCACGGGAGGGCGAGCGACTGTGAACAATCATGGACCCATCTTCCGGCAGCACTGCCGAGCTGCAATCGTTTCTCGAGGTTAGTTATTGTCTCTAACCTCATGTTTGTGGTAGATCGCGTGGAATTGGGTGGATTTGAATCAGCGTTTGGGTGGCTCCCTTATTTAGTTGAGCATGAATTGAAGGGCTTGTCTGTGCAAGAACCTTTTTAATTGTTAGTCCGATGAATTGTTCCCCATCTTCTACTTCTCCATTACCATATTTATTCACTTGATCTGAACAGTCTTCGAAACCAGTGCAAAATCATGTGGGTCGAAACATCAATTGCTTGCTTGCTTGCATCTGCGAATCGCATCGTGTCAATGTCTTCGATCATTTGAATTTCATCTAATCAATCAACGATTCAAGACGGAAATGCTCGGCAACAGGTCACTCGTTATAAATTTATCGGGAACAGAGGAACTTTTATTTCCGATTGATTGATTAGATGAAAAGTTTATGTATCAAGTTGATCTCATCACCAGGTGACAGATCGTGGATGTTACGAGCTTGTTATAATTAATTTTTCATGTCGAGAACGTGAATATTTTGCATTGCTTGTCATTTTCCATCTGATTATTTTGCAAAATTACAAGTTTTAAAGCCTATAGATGGCACATGGAAGAATATGTCGTCAAAATCAGATGATCACAGGGGAAATTTGCTTTCCAGAGTCTTATTGCAGCACGAGAAAAGAAAAATGTATCATACTTGACCGCAAATGACAGTCTTTGAAATAGAGATGAGTCCAGTGTTCAGGTTTTTCGATTAGGGACAGCTGTAATGTCTTCTCTCTGCTCCTCGTAATATATCAGCTTATCATTTTACTATCTTGTCGCGGACAGTTTCAACTGCGACGACGACGCAAAGTCAATGTTAGCTTGCGTCAGTATGCCTCCGAATTTCTCACGAAGACACCCCATCACCTTAACCCTTGAAGACTTAATGAACTTTCAATGTAGGGTATCAGCTTGGGTTTGAAGAGTTAATCAGCAGGCAAGATTGTTCTAACTGATTTGGAGTCTTGATTTTAGGAACCTTTGTATGGCATTTGGGATACATTAGCGGCAACCTGCGCCAAGCAGATTACGTGCCGATATCTTATATTTATTGAATTTATTGTAATGAAGTTTTCTGTTGCATGGTTCTCAGCAAGAGAAGCAGAAGGCTGTGCTTAATGAACTCGTGGGCAAGCTCACGGATGTATGCTGGGAGAAGTGCATAACCTACGCTCCAGGCAGCAAGTTCAGCTCTAGTGAAGTGAGCTGCCTCAGCAACTGTGCGCAACGATACTTAGACACAAGTACATTGATACTTCGACGTTTTCAAAATATGCAGAGATGATCACCGTTTTCTTGGTTTCTTCGTCTCCTCCTTCAAGGTAAATCTCGACTGCTTGGGAGAATGTATAAGGCTAGAAGGTTTCGGACAAAATTCCAATATCACGTACTATGGTGTACAAAAAGTCAATCTGCTTTCACAGGTCATGACAAGTAAAAAGGCATGTGAGGACTTGGATTTACTTTTCTAAGTAGCTGAACAAAATTGTCTCCTCTTTTTCAGATCTCACTTTCTGAGCAGCCGAGCGTGTCGCACGTCGTAGAATTTTTTCCACTTCAGGAAGTGATTCATTGAAGAGACCATCTTCGACGGTAGACCTAAGGAAACGCTACGGTACATTGAACAGTGAAGCCAACAGCAAATCGAGCGGCACTTTGTGTGGGTTCTTGAGCTTTTTGATGGTCTAACACACGTTTTGTAAGTCTTGGTTAGTTTCAGCAAACTCAGCTGACATGCGACTTTTCTCTAGTTTGGTCTCGAGAACATCGCAGTAGCAAATCAAGACACCGTTTTATTTGTGGTCATTTACCACCACCCATTTGACTGAACCGCGAGTGTAACGATTTAATAACTTCGTCTTGGAGTGCAGTTTTATCTCTGCAAAAGGTGTCTGAAGGATTGTTGAAAATTGCGAGTATTTTTCAAAGACACGAGCACATGTGTTTGTCTGCAGTAGATAGTCGTAGTGACGAGTTGTATACTTTTGCAGTTAAATGTATGTTTGTGTGAGTTCCCTCATCTCACAAACATACAGACATGCGAGGGAAACACCTTGTGGGAAACACCCTCATTCTCGCACACAGATCTTTCTCTTTCTTCGATGAGTTTTCAAGTTGCACTCTTTGGAGGGGAATCTCTTAAAATAAGATGTTTCCATAATCAAAACACATTTTAAGATCGCGTATATGTGCGATGAGGGGTGGAACCCGGACAGTTGCTCATGTTGCTGCAACGACCGGTATCGGCACATAAACTCTCCAAAATTTGATAAGCAATCGACATCAGGGACCATTGTTCTACCATTCTCGCCTGCTTTCGCATATGACAAACATATCGACACAAAAAGTGCTACGTAGTTAAGCTTAGAATAGTGCTGTCTAGCTGAACCTCGAAGAGTAGTTAGCATCGTCTAGCATCACGCTCAAGCCGCCAGAGATTATCCATACAATCCTGAGGCATATAATCACACGATAGATTACACCTGTGTCAGCACGGATGTCCGCGACAAGTACAAGCTATGGAAAGGTACAATTCGATAAGTCGACTGCAAATTGTGTTAATAGCATGTATTTTAACAGTACTCAAGAAGAAGTCCAGGTGTCCAAAACATACCTGGAGAATGCCAAGGGCTGACATTTTGTCAAGGATGCTTTTTCTCTGGGGTCCTGTTATCTGCAGTCCTCCTAATGTTCTGGTCACAGCCTGAAGATTCAACAGGAGCTTATCGAGATTAAGCACTGAACAAAAATAAGACCATCAGATACTGATTTCTAGCCATGTTCAAAGAAGCTTTCACTACCAAATATACAAAAGATTCATGTCAGGTGAAGCAGGACACATGCTCACCGCTGTTGTAAGACGCTCATCCCAATATAGATAAGGAAGGTTCTGAAACCTGCCATTGAGCTGTAGCTCACTGATGAAAGATTTCACCATAAGCTCCTGTTTCACGGAAGAACGAAGTTAGCAGGATGTCGGAGACCTAAATATGTCACCGAGATATGCTCTTCTGAGTGATCGTCACTACTGGTGGGTGGAGTTTCACAAGTATAAAATTTCGCCAGCTATGCACTGCAATCCTGAACATTCATGTTCCATTTTGGGACGAATAAAGGTCTCAACTTTTAAGGTTTTATCAGATTGTAAACAATGCTTTGAAGTTTAAGCAATTGGCACATGTTTCGTGCAGACTTATTATGAATGAAATGCGATTAACGTTCTTGATGTCCACATTCATTATGTTAAATTACCATTACTCAACAAACAGCCTTTCACTCGAATAAAAGCGGCAGCTAATTTCGAATGACGGAATTGTGTTGAAGACCGCATATCACCTGATTGCTACGATATCCTGCCAACTCCAGAGGGTACCCGACTACAAGGCCCCTTATAGAATGTTTTCGAACCTGTTCAAAAGGTCGAAACAGAATGACCATTTGGTTAACGAAAAAATCGAGAACGTTTCAAGGACAGAAGATCAAATCGTCTGACGATTGAATGTATAGTACGTCCTGAAATCAGCGACGCATGCAGCACTTACCAAGTTATCCAGCAAGACGATGTTTGAAAGAGTTGTTGACTGATTCCGATACATGACACTGGATTCAAACCTCCACAAATTAGAACCTGTCGTCACCAGCTTGAAATGACAGGGTTCAGAGAAGATGCTCCCACATAAATAACATCCGCACTCATGATGCAAAAAGAGGAGGGCAAAAACATCACAGCTTTCATTACGGAAGCCAGAGTTGAAGGAGAGAAACAAACAAAAATCTTTCTGTGCTCATGATCTTCGAGTTTGTGCTGGTTGGAAACTGTCCAGCTTACAGTAATCAAACAGTTTCAGTTCGGCTGTGCGCTCAAAATTACAAAGAAATCGTTCACATGTGAAGCTTTTGACCACGAGAGAGAACCTATGAGGAGAGGCAATACGGCATTCGTGATCGGACATTGCTAATCCCACATTCCGCACTCCCACATCCATTCCCAGCAGTCTGCCTCCACTTTTCACCACTTCTTGCAGCTGTTTCAGAGTCACGGGCTTCATCTTGAAATCCCGATTTCGAATGAAGGATTTATACGACTCCGACTCTGTCACCAGAAGCAGATCATGTCACAACGTCCAATTGATATTCTTGGCTCTCGTCCTCCAATTGCTCAAATAACGAGGCAGACCTACTCGATGATCATTTGATCAATCCTCGCGTTTTCACGAGTATGCAAATGACAGGTTACAGTCTGAACATAAAATCCATCTGACTCTAAGACCGGAAAAGGAATAATTAGGATCCCCTCTGTAACTTTTGGACGTGTGTGGAGGGTTTCAGTTCCTCTCTAGGGCTTTTGCCACAACCCATAGTGACAGTAGATCCTGCCGTGACGACCGGCTGATGTGCAGAGACGACTTGCTACAATTTGACAAGTACAACCGAAGTCAAACTTCTCCCAACAACGACTCAACATGAATACCGTTAATCACATAGAGAAAAGGCAGAGGGATCGTCGGCCTCGGGGATAGGTTGTACCCGAGCCACCTCATGAGCATTGTTTCGCAATCCGGATCCCGACTCTCATTTTCAAGGAGTAACATGGCGAAAGAGAGAACAGCTTGTCCGGAGGGTTTTAGGGGGGGATTTTTCTTCTTCAAGGTAGGCGAATGTAGAGAGGGATTGCAGATTATAATAAGATTAGCGAAAGGTGTTTGTTACGGTGTGTGAGTGTGGATAGGAGATATGGAGGTATCGTTCCTATGTCATAACTATATTTTGGTTTGAGATTACCAGGTTATTGTGTAGTTCTGGTTATCGATACTACACGTTATATAGATTTAGGTTAGTGGTACAACGTGGTTATCGATGATACAAGTGATATAGATTTAGAGAGTGTGATTAACCATACTCCTGGATGGAGTACCAATGAAGCCGTATTCAAGGTCTCAGAGTATAAGGATATGCCTTTGTATACCCTTATACCTTTGAGTTGAACTTTTTGTTATCCAATTTTGGAATTATAGACACCGACGTTAACATGTTTTCTAGAGAGCGTAGGAGAACCTATCGCAATATGATACATAGTTATTGTATAGTCTATTTTAGTTTCTATTGTTATACAATAACCCTAGGTTGTACAATCCATAGGAGATATCACGGGAGGTGATAATTCTTTGGGTACTATGCAGTAGTAAACCTCTATAACCAGATAGTTGGTTGGGACATGGGAGGTGATATTTCCCATTGTGATGGTATTGGGTCTGGCCCATGTTACCCGCATGGTTTCATACCTGTTCTACTTGATGGGGTATTTCCATCATTTTTGTTATTTTACTTTGTACGTACATAAAAGTACACACTATGTCACACCGGACTTAGGTCGGGTTTCTATGCCCACGTGTCGCAAGCATAAACCGGCCATCCATTTGGGACGTCTCTCCTCGCGCGACAACAGCACCGGGTAAAGAAACAGGCAGCGGGAGTTAAAAACTTAACCAACGTAAATCAGGCTAAACTCCATCTTTCTCCGTGACAGAAATTTAGTTCCTCATACCCATGTGGAACTACACTTAGTCCCTCGTACTGCTTTATACCTGGAGGCATGGAATTGGACTGGGGCATCCGGTCGCCGGACATGATCTAGTGCAGACGGGCGAGTACCAGAATCGCATGAGTACGCATCTTGTTTCTTATGCTCACATGGGGATGCATTATCCGGCTGAGACTGCAAGATAATTATGAAAACGAACGCGAGGAATATTTTCGGGAGTCAAACGATTCGCTTAATTTTATCCTCTCAGTATCTGGCTTTAGTTCATTGAAGGTGCTCCACGCAAAGAAATGTACCATTTTCCTAAGAAAAGCTCTTCTTTAGCGTTGCCATGGTAACGGATTAGGATCGGAGTTGGACGCGGGTTCTGGGGGAACCGGGAACGAGGAAATTAATATTTGCATAGTGAAATCTAATCTCATCAAAGTTGCCTCCACGCACTTCTGAATTGTCAAATTAGTCCACCACTTGAGGCTCCTCAATGGGATCCATTATCTCCAGTTATCCCCTATGAGTTCCAATCTTCATCCGGTTCATTCTTATCATCTGATTCCATATTGGACAGCTCGATCAGCTATCAGTTGTCCACGAAGCTCAAGATGAACGGATGTACACGTTCACGAAGAGAAAACTCTCCCTGCAGCACGGTGCTCTCGAGCGAAACGAACGGCGAAAGAGTTGAACTGGGTGATAACCAGGAACTCAGTCCCTCTAGACTGAGTTCCAGGGTGTTCTAGACTGGACTCTTGTTACGAAGGCTTCCTGCCTGTTGAGTGACCCTCGCAGCCCTCTGGTGACCGCATGACCGCTAGGGGTATGAGGAAGTAATTTCCAGGCTTGGAGTATGACGGAGTGGATCTCTGTTCTGCGGACTCGGACCGCAAGAATGCCCCAAACCCAACGACCGAGGGCCTATTATCTTACCACCAGAAGCGGGTGAGTTCAGGGTTTAACTTTAGCCCTAGCGAGGGCAGCGCCAGCGCCGTGGAGCTGATTAACGAATCGGGTATGGGAGAGTGAAGGCCGATGAGCGCGATGGGTGTGGGCATGACGACAGAAGCGACTGCAGTGAATGAGAGAGTGATGCGCCGCTCAATGGGCGGGACGATCTGCGAAATGCAGGCGAAAATAGATATGGCGATTTTGAGCGATTTGCAGCATTATGGAGGGGCTCCTTATTCCGCTTCTTTCTTGTTGCTCGTCTTGGTGACCACCGCCGGCGCTCCGGTGGCGGCATCGCATTGTCGTGGTGCGGGTTTGCATTCGAGAGTCTCTGAGTTGGAATTGGATGGACGGTCGGCCTCTGAATGGACGAATCTCGAAGATCAGTGTGAAGGTCTGTGACGATCGAGAAATTGGTCGATTTATTGTGCGATGAGGATTTCGTGATTCCTGTATATCAGACATGGATGTTCAAACTGGAGAACGCTGCCAGTCATGTGGGGAAGCAAGTATGGTGATGGATGCTCTCTATGGTATCTATGCCTGCGAGGCTTGTGGGTCTATGGGAGATCAAGCCGGAACAGAATTAGGTTCCGAGTTTCAACTTGGCCATGTCATTGAGCGCCGTGGAACAAATATTGGCGAACATGATAGTGGTGCCGCTGCTGCTAAAGGTCTTATGAGAGGCCAAACGAATCATGACTTTTATACAGGCTTCTCAAGCTGGAACGAACGTCACAAGGTGGGCAACTATCCACCTACGGTTTACTTTGTTTGGGGATCATGTGACATCTAAGTGGTCGGAATACATATCTGGTTCGTTCCTTACAGATGCAGATAGCAAAATGTTCAATGATTATTCCTAGCTGGTCTTCATGGTGACTGTATTTTGTTCAGATCTTCACGTGGGAAACTCGATTTTACACTTGTCATGATTCATGTGTACCATTTTCGATCTTGTTCTCTTACTGTATGTAAACAATTACTGTTACGGTGTCACAACACGACAACGTAAATATTTTCTTAGAACATTTAGTCTAATCTAAACTCAATAGCATACATCTACCAGGGTGTTGGGTCTATGGTCGTCAGGCTATGACAGGAAAGTACTAATGAGTATAGTTTTGCACTTTTCTCAGTTGGAAACTATGAGGAAAGTACAGCGCATCAGTGCCCAGCTCAGAGTTCCAGGTGATAAAGTTGACGAAGTGAAGCACTTATTGGAGCGTACAGTGGATGGAGATTGGGGTACAGGAAGATGGGTGGATGTTCTGGTAGCTGCTTGTGTCTATATTATCATCAGACAAAGCCAGTTGCCTTTAACAATACCGGAAGTTGCCGTAAGTATCCTGTCCCGCCCTCAATTCTTCATCGTGATGAATCATATATTCAACAATTATCGATTAATCTAGGAACGAAGTACAGAGTGACATGTCTAGAGAGTCAACATCCTCTTCCTCTTTGCGCTGTCAAGGGTGAGCTTCTTATCTTAGAAATGGTTAATTCATGGCTTCCAAATTTTGATCGCACTCCCCTTAAGCATCAGTACGGTAGAGTCCACAGGTTGATCATCCTTGGTATAGTTTAGCGTCAACGTTGTTTCGACATGTAGAATTTCCTTGAAGCTTGTGATTATAAATCAGGTGTGCAGTACGCACATTGCTAGCAACCTACGCTACAAGTTGTGATTTTGGATTTCAAAGATACAGCCGAAGAGCCTTTTTGTAGAATATGTCAGTAGTTACACATTTTCTTTGTTTGATTCATGATTTACCAGTTGCAACACATTTGGCTCCTGTTTACTGAGATATTTGTGTCTCCAGGACTGCGTAAACTGTGACGTCGTGGAGCTCGGCCGAATGTACAACAGAGTTCTTCAAAAGCTTAATATCAGCGTGGTACGAGACCAACCTCTGACCTTGCTAAGTGAATATACGATCACTGCGCAATCAATGCATTATCAAGTATACAAGCTCACAAACCAGGAGTAACGCAGAAGGAATGTCAGTAGTTGTAGGGCTCCAAAACCTGAATCATCTTTTTTTTTTGTAGTTGCTATGATTATTATATTATGATTCTATCATATATGAAATTGCTATGCTCTTGAATTACATTGCTCTATCGATGATTATGTGGTTAGTTTCATTTGTTCACAAGTTTTCAGAGGCCTAGCTGGAAGGCTCTTCTCTTTTTTGTCTTCATTTAACTTATCTTCTTCCGTTTTCACTCAGAAGAATTCTGCAACAACTGATTTCATCTTTGAACTGTCAGCTATATCTTGATGAAGAATGACTGCTGTAGCTCAAAACGAGGTGGGATATTGCTTCTTTGCAGCCTCACGTTGATCTTTCGATCTTCTTGGAGCGCGCCCTCTCCACGCTTCCTGCCCTAACTGTGAGTAATTGAAATCCAGAATTTCATGATTCAACGTGTTTGTGCTGGTGGTCTATAACGCTTGGACTTTAGAGCTCGACTCAGGACCGACTTGTTTGAATTCTCTTCGCAGAAGCAAAGTAGGGACACTCTTCGGATAGTAACAAGGCAAGGGAAGATGCTACTGACTAATGCTGTTCAATGGTTCATCACAACTGGTCGTCGGCCTTTGCCGGTATGTAAATTAAGTTTGTTCTGATGGCTGCCTTGTAAGGGCATTGTAGCACTTTCCTAGCAGACCAAAGTATATGAGATACTCTTATCAGATAGATTTGCTCTCAGTTTAAGATTTGTGGAGGTTGATGGATCCAAAAGTTTCGAGGAATGGCTTGCTGGTCGTTCAGTTGAGAATAACGGGATGGACGTTTTGAGTCACTGTATCGGTTATATATAAGTTTGCTTACTCCTCTCGTCAACAGGTAATTGCGGCAGTTCTACAGCTGGTGTTGGACGCAAATAAGGTATTTTCCCGCCGTATTGCTTCTTCGGTATGCATTTTTTACAATAGGAATGCTGCAGTGTCAGTTTGAACATGGGCATCTGCACAGCAAACAGTCAGCTTTGTTTGGAGCTGTTTAAGTTTGTTTTCATCCGGGAGCTCCCGATTGTAACTTACCTGTATTATTTTGGTATTGCAGATCTCAGTTCATATCTCTGATGTGGCTCGAGAGCTATATGCTGGTCTTGGGGCCACAAGGTTGCGCTACAAAGAATGCAAGGTCGTCACTTTGCATCAAGCTTGCATGTTTTTCAGCGTAGTGGTCTCAGTGTCCAACTGTCGGATTGCAGTGTTTAAAGTTTTGTTCAAGAAATGTATTGTCATCTCTCGTTCCCGTCAGGCAGTTCACTTCTCCTGTCTAAACGAATACGTGAGGATTGGAGCTTATTACATCAAGTTTCCGTCAGATGCGAAGATAGCGTGTAAAGCTTTTATCACATCATTTCCATTTAGTACCTGTATCGTCGTCTTACTGTCATCAGACCTACCTCATGAGACTTCAAACTGTGAGAGACTTGGTCATCTTATCAAAAAGAATAATGAGAAAACTTAGAAAAATCTTTGCCTGGCACGTCTACATATGAGCACGATGTGAAATGTCGAACAAATATTTCAACCGAAGTCGTCTAAAACTGGATTCCTTTGCTTATTTTTGTGTGTGTTGTATGTGTCTTTTGTATGCAGAATTCCTTGGTGGTGGTTGCTCAAAATTTACCATGGGGCGTTGATATCACTCCGAAAACTGTGTTGCGCCACCTGCCTTTCATCATACAGGTGTGTGTGTGTACGTGTTTTTTTATATTTTTTTAATTTTTTTTAAGGAAGAGGGTTCATTGTTTTGGAATATAAGATTCTGTAGATGGACGGAAAATTCTCACAATTGAAAGTGTAATTGATAGGTTAATAAGTATTTGGTTGCCATATGTTTCATCACTCCCAACATATGTGTTCATTTATGCTTATGTCTGTCGTCGTTTTGCTACAGTACATGGAACTAAAGCTGAAGTTGCAGAAAGGAGCCAATCAAGGCTCTACGTGCAGTGGTCAAGTTGTTCCCAAAAAGAGAGCTTCAACTGTACTTAGTAGGAAATCAGAATTACATTTATTAAATGCGAAAAAAATTTTGGCATTAAATGGTCACAGGAAAACCAGCACAGTGAACCAAGAAAATGTTGAAGGTAGACCAGCGAAATTTTCGAGAGCTAGCAGAGCACATTTTCCTTCTGTTGAAAAGACAGAGCTAGTCGAAGTTAACTTAGAAGATGAGGAGGAAACCTTTCCTAGAGATTATTGCCGCGGTGATCGTCCAGATTTACATAGAAAGACTTTGGAAGATCTGCCAGATGTTAGAGCGCCGGAGTCAACGACTGACGCTCCAGTAGCAGAGCGCAATGGTTCTGTGAACGTGTTGCCCGTTGCTTTTGTGGCAAGTCAGGAAGCACGCAAGAGGTATGTGATGACTTCCAAAGTTTGAGAGGTAGTCAAGATTCAAGGTTTTTTTGTAATGCCTCGGTGCGTTGTCTTCACATTTGACTCTAGAATCTGTTAAAGTCCGAAGACCGTAGACCCCGTGTTTGTGGCCTGGCGATGCTAGTGATAACGTTATTTCAACCTTTTTTTATTTGCGTTATTGTTATAGATCGTTATGATCTGTCTTCTGGGAAACTCGGTATGCTTACAACGTTTCTAATCTGTCTTTATTAATGAATATAGGCGGCTACACAAAATTCATCTCGCAAAACTTCGAATCTTCCAACATCGGGCATTAATATCTAAAACTTATGGTGTCTCACAACAACTCTCTGTACCCCCAAGTCCCGCCCGTACTCAGGAGAAGCCAGGATATGTCAGGCGTGTTGACGATATTTACCTGGCTCCAGATGTTGAAGACCTCAGAATTGAAAAACTTCTGCTCAAGGGGGTAAGATGTTGGTTCTTGACGCTTTCCATGTGTTCCCTTCTTAAACTGAGCGATGAGATCGAATTAGTGTCTACAAGAGAGATTATGGAAAGCTCTAATTCTTATGTTGTCTCTTCGTCAACTGACCCCAGTGTGGTGGCTGTCATAATTTCCGTGCTAGTAACCGTCTTGGTCCTGGTTGTTTGCTCTCAACCACAGAGATTTGTACTTTATGGTACGCATGTTCTATCATGATAGACAGGAATTACAATGAGGGCAGAGCTGAGGTTTTCTGTTCATGCCTAAATTCGCACTTATCACATTGTCCTTGCAGGCGAGTGGAGCGGATCTCGAGACTGGCTATTACAAGGCACTTGAGGCTCATTTTTTGGAAGTCCATAATACAGATTGGGATAAAGATCTCACTGAGTACGTCCACAGTAGATGCGAGGTAAGTCAGGCAAACATCCTTCTCAGCTTTGCATCCAGACAATGATAACTGTCTCATGCTTTTTCCTCATGTTTATAGGAGTACCGACTGTAACAAGGATACCTAGAATAGACCTTTCGACTATTCGTCGAAAGGTTAATTTGTTATTCAGTGTTACTTGAATCCTCAATCTCAATCAAAAAGATGAAATTGATTTATTACATTATAGTCTCTTATATGCTCAGTTTGTTCACTGATTCATAATTTCTACCTTTGTTGCAGGTTGAGTATTTGAGGGAACTGAAGAAATTGGGGACAGAGAATGTTCAAGAAAAATCGGACGAGATGGTGAAAACTGTGCCATCTATCTAAGTTAACCAATTCATTTACGTGTATATGTCGAGAACGACCCTTCGATGAATGACCTGTTAGAATCTCTAGATCATGAGTCGAGGGGGCCGTTCAGTCAGGTAGTACTAGATAATTTTTTCTTATCATGGAGCCAAATGAGCCACATCTTGCCTAACTTTTGCAGCTTAGGAGCGAATGCGACCCAATGCCAAACGATGTATGCGATGTGACCCAATTCCACACGTCATTTTTCAGCCAATTTCAAGTTTCTGGTTCGTCCCACTAGGACAGGAAGTCAACTGCTGACCTTATGCAAAACACAATTCGAATATTTACACACTTTCCTCATGCTAAGTGTATTTCTTATGGATTTAACTACACCTTCACAGATTTCAATAATTTTGTACAGTAAGGTTTTCTTACGAAGTACAATCTAAACCACGATTTGAACGCGGGGTTCTTTTAAAGATTCGAATGTTCAAGTATGCACCATCTCATTTCCTTATATATTGAATGGAGTTTTATTCACATACATATATTTCCTTGATAAATATATTAGAATATAGATTTGAAATATATCAAGTAAAAAATTATCTTAAGTAATATTTATAATGCATCAAGAGTGTTTTAATTAAATTTATATATCGAATCATTTAAATGATTAATTTAGATTTTTGTAAATCTATGTGTGTAGATTATTTAATTAATAAAGCATGTCATCAATTTAACATTTTCAATTTTTGATTATGGTAAATTCTATAGAAGATCATAGCATAATATAATCTTAGAATAAGTGTGGTATGCAATTGAAACATTCGATGCACAATTAGATAAGTGGGAAATTCAAAACATTTGATATATTCCAAAATCATGTTTTGGATTGTATTAAGATGTTTTTAATAGTTGTTTGATTATGGAATTAATAATTTTTTTCATACACTACTAATAAACTCCTTGAATATGATGTTGTCAAAATTCAACTAGATAAAATATATGAATGTTATAGTGGGTAATGAACCATTCAACTTACAATGATACCTTGATATGTTATTGTCTTCAACTAATTAGCATGTTAAGTTATTGAAAAGTTCATGAGATTCATTTTTTAATCATTATATCTTTTGATACATGAAATCATATTCATAAATTAAATAGATATGAGAGTACTAACATTAACTCTACTTTCAATCATCCCAAACCATGGTAGTGAATACAATATTTTTCAACATCGTTGTAAAATATATAGATATTGGAAGTTCATCCCAAATGCATTTGATATATCTTGGATTTAAAAATGCTAGTATGAATTTTGGTTGACTTTGAAAACATTGCATGTGCTATACTTGGATTATACTGATTTTTTAAAAATATCAGTATAATCCATCACAATAAATGATTTCTATTTTGTATGAACATCTGTTAATCAGCCATTCACAATATAATTTAATTTTATTAATGCTGATTTTCATTCACATATTTTTAACATGTTTATATTTCATATAGACATCACATATGTTGATAGTTGAATAGTCATATAACAAGTTGGCTGCCCAAATTTATTATAATATATCGTGTATTGAAATATTCATCATAAAATCATATGATATTTTTGTGATGTCTCCTTGCAATCAACAAAAAATATTAATATTTCATTATTAATTGCATAATTTTTTTTGAAACATGGAACAAATAACATAATATTTAATTGGATGTATAAATTAATACACTGAAGTGTTTAATAATTATAAGATGGACCCAAAAAAAATTAAACTGTGAAAAAAATAATCAAATTACATTAGGTTTAGATTTTGCATAAAAAATTCAATAAAATTTTTTAATTTTTTTTGCTCATTTTAAAAATATGATTACATAATATTTAACATAAAATATTAAAAAAACTAAAAAAATAAACATATTATAAGAATTTAAAAATGATAATTTCATAATTTTTTGTGCACATACATATCGCATCACAGCATACATTGCTGTCACATCAACCATCACACTACATGTATTATCATACACCAACACAATTGTACCACAATAATCTTTTCTACTCTCAAAACAACCATAAGGACACTCCGCTTATAACCATAACATAAAAAAGATATCAGAGTCAAGAGAAACCTACTTTGTGCTTCAAAGATTCTAGGTTCCCTCACTAGCTACTCTCCACCATACCCACATCCTTAAAGTTTCAACTTCAAAAACTGCACCCTAAGGAGCCCTAATTCGAACTCTATCCCTTGAGCCTTAGGTCTCCTTACAGCGATGTCGTTCCTACAAACAACAGTTTCAGTGCGAACGACACTAATTGACTCTAACTGTTATATTTTGTTCTGCATGCGCGCATCTATCTAACTATGAATGCCACTATATGAGTAGTGACAGTAGTTGTGCACATACATATCACATCACAACATACATTATTGTCACATCAACCATCACACTATATAGAAAGTCATACACCAACCCAAGTGTATCACAATCGTCCCCTAATTGACGGTTAGATTTCTCTAACACCAGGTAGTCATCTAGTCCATAATGTGTACTTCGTGGGGCTAAGATCAGAGGCCGGGTGCTATAATGCCCCATCGTTAGTCGCCTATCTACAATCTATACCATGTTATGGTCAAACCAGCTTGCATATTAATCACATCGAGGACATCTCCACAATCCATTGGGCATCGCATTAAGAGAATGTGTCAAACATGACATATGCCATCCTCTAGAACAAGAATAAAAAATCAATATATTGGTTGCTCCACTAGCTAATCCACATAACATACATCTCAAACCTGCCCGCACAACTATCAGGCTTGAATCCATAGTACCATCAATGTTTGGAAGGTGACATGTCGCATAATTACGCACATGATCCTTCCAAATCACACCATCAGAAACCTCTAATACCAAAACTCAAGAGGGTAAAACCTCACGTACTCGTAGAATTGTGTGATTAGTTATAACATCCAATGTGGTTGGTGTATTCTAATGCAAGTAATTGTAATCACCAACATGAAAGCTGCTAATTGAAGGTCGATATCCACCTCCTCGGATGGTAGCATAATGCAAAATATCTCTAAGTTAAGTAATAACAAGATTTTCAAATGCCATGAGCATTACTGTACGGAAGAATTCTGCCCTTTGAAAACACATCCTAACCCAAACATCAAGGTTATCCAAGTTCAAGATTTCAGCTTACTCTCTACAAATAGCTACATATAAGTCTGAACCTCTACCATATAATAAAAAATACGGTGAGAATGACTCTAGAGATGCTTGCCGGCTAAATCAATAACCCATGGCCAACCGTGGTAGCTAGATGTCCCCGTCTCCCATATGACCTTTCTCCAAGACAAACTTTTTTAGTCCTCTCTTCACCGTCCGAAGAACTCTTTATGCTAAATCATGAGCCTTGGGATGATCTTTTGAGGTGATAAGATGATCGATCAACTCCCGATCACACAAGGCCTGATACTTGCCCAAAAATTTAATTACTTGATGATGAACTATACTTTGACTCCGCTCCATTGTTGGAGTGACTTGCATAAGCTACTACAAACTCCTTCCCCTCATCATCATGTTGAATAAACACTGCTCCCAAACCCAACATACTCCAATAAGTATGTACATGAAAGGGACGACCTCTCACTGGTCTCCTCAAAATAGGGACAGATGTCAACCTTTCCTTGAACTCAAAAAAAACTCTCTCCTAATTATCTCCCCAATGTTAGAAGTTTGCAAGTCCAAGAAATTCTTGTACCCTACTCACATCTTAGGGTTGTGGAATACATAAGATTGTATCCACCTTGGTTTTTTGAACTCCCAATCCTCATGGGTATATGATATGACCCAAGTACTCTCCTTGGTCCTGAAAAAATACCCCTACAAATGTCTCTCATGCTCCACCACTATAGCATTATATACTAAAATATTATCAATGTAGGCTCAGACACAATCAAATCCGGCTAGGATCCTATCCATCACTTTTTGGAACTCAAGATGTGCATTCTTCAACCCAAATGGTAAGAACTTCCACTGATACAACACATCCTTACTTGATTGCCCAAAAGTCTATCTTGGCCTTATCCTCATCTCGAATCTGCAATTGATGATATCTTGCTTGTAAATCCAATATAGTGAAAACATTTGCATGCCCAACCGCATCAAAGATCTCCAAAGATGTAGGCATAGCATATCAATCAGATTTTGTCTGTCGATTTATAGATCGCTAGTCATCACACATGAATCTATTTGTATAATTGCTATATATATTCTTCTTGGCTGGAATCACCACATCAGTGGCATACTCTCCATATGATATCTCCACTAATCCAACCTCAAGAAGGTCTTGACAACTACTTTGGATTAGATCTCTTTCTATATCGTTGTATGGATAGGGTTGAAAAAAGACTAATGCATCAGTTGTCAAGTCAATATGTATACCAAGTCCCTTGAAACACCATACATCCTTCATACTGAAGGCAAAATAGTTTCTAAAACTCATGAGAAATCTCCACATCCTATATTTTTCTACTCCGGTCACTTTAGGACTAAATCTCCTCTCCATCGACACTAGAGATAGAAGACATAGTATATGATTACTAAACGTCAATCTTTTCAGCAGAAATTTTTTTATGCTCTCTCATACCATGTTCCACTAGCTGAGTGTGAACAATTCCATCAGCTCTAGTTGTAACCTCTTGAGTTGTATCATAAATGTCCGTAGTGATAACCATTACTTGCTCCACGCAAAAAATTCTAACCATACTCAAAGAAAATTCTACCTCTCCTTCTCTAATATCTCCATAAGACCAAGGATGGGATCTTGGGCACTTTGTGCCCCCAACTTTTGACTCCATTGTCTTGGTAGGCAAAAAGCTTATCAATGGTCTTGCAATCACACATGTGGACTGCATGTATTTCTGCTTAGTCAATCCGAGGCTCACAATCCATGTCAAATAGTTCTGTAAAATCCATGGTTGTACATATAGGATGAAATGTGACTATATCTAAATTGTGACTAAGTTTAGCTAGTTATGATTAAGTTGAAGGAAAATATAGAGTAGCTCTTGGTGTGGTAGATGAGAACAACTATTTTGTTTTTGAGTAGGAATCAAGGAATAGATTTCATCACATGGGTATCTTGACTTTCCTTGACTTGGAATAATTTTCATTCGTTTGATCCGGTGAGGACCCTTAAATCTAGGGGCGAGATTGATTTGGTACATCAAAGTCAATTTGAGGTTAGTTGGGCTTCTAGCAGATCCAAGTGGACTAATTTCATATTGACATGTATCCTTTTCATTGGGGTTTGTGATCTCTACCTCGATTAAATTTGGTAAGAGAAAGTTACATGACGGGTACTTATAGTTACTAAGGTAAATTCTAAGTAGTATAAATAGAGAGGTTGAGAATCAACTCTCAAGTTAGTTTTGTGATCTTAGTTTTTGGAGAGACCTTATTTTGGGAAGCTTGATTTTTGGAGAAGTCATGTTCGGGTTGGAGCCTTGATTCAATGAAGACTTTGAGTAACAATAAAGGATATCTTCATTTTAAATGATATTTGATTCTTTGTCAGAATTGCCATTATGGAATTGAAATTTGAGACTTAGTGTAAAAGGGTGCATTAGGGCTATGATTATAGGGTGGGAACAAGTCCTTCTAGATCCATGATGAGCTTCCAAAAAGCCATTGGAGCTAAATCTGAGTAAGAGTAAGCCTGGAGGTCACATTTTTGGTTCCGTTGTATGGACCTCAATCTAAAAGGAGCAGAAATATTTCGAATCTAGTTTTTTGCACGTGAGAGTGTAACGATGAGAACTCATATGAAGAGAACCGTGGGGAAGAGCAAGTCGAGATCATGATGCATAATAATGTATCATTTATGTACATTTGGTAGTACTTTATGATATCTTGAAAGTTATTTTGTACATTTTGTTTACTTAAGTGTTGTTTGAGATGAGGTGAGAGTGCTATAGTATATATTTGGGAGAAAAATTTATTTTTTCAAAGTTTTTACAAGAAATTTATTGATTTTAGATAAGTAGGTGGGATATGTTTTGCTCTTTAAAATTACAGTACTATCACATGTACATCAAAAGTTAAAATGTTTAGAATCTGTCAGTGTCCTGACAGGTTTTGAAAGATAACTCACAAGAAAATATGGACAAAGCTCATCATTTCGTGCAAGAGCAAAATTAGGATTTGAAATTTTGCACGAGTGCTCATCAAAAGCTAAACTACATGTGCGTTTAAATTTTGTTGAGAGATCATTTTTAGAGAGAAAGTGTTTTGAATCTGAATCTTCAAACCTCCAATGAAATTTTTTGTCAACATCGCTATAATCCCCACCATGGTTGATTCCACCTCGTCTCCTGTAACATACAAGTTACATTAGAATTGGACAATTGTAGTATTTATTGATTCGTTCCCAAGGGAATGGGATGTTAAACGAATGTTAGGTGGGAAATATGTGTGTTTAGACTTCTTTAATCAACTCTGGATGATCACTGTCCAAAGAGTATCATCAAAGCATAACTTAAAACACATCAAAAAATAAAGTGCTAAGAAATTCCAGAGGAAATTCTTTTACTGAAATTGGGTGATCCCAATTACAAGAATCAACATTCACCAGGCGTAAGCTCGTAGAAGTTCTTCCGGAGAAATCCTCGATAGCCCAATTCGTGGGACGAATTCATGGGTATCTTCACAGGAATCCGATCTCTAGTTAGGTAGGCCACCGTGATCTCTGCTCGGCTTCGAGAATTTCCGTTCTATCTTGGCTACACATGAACAGGTCCTGCCTTTCTCTTGCAAATTGAAGATGTCTCCACTAACTACTCTAGTCCTATTTATACACAATCCTAACGTCCTATCCGAATTGCTATCTACACGGATCGCATGCGACTACAACTTCGGAGATCTGCTGCACCCTTCGATGATGTCTCTTCACGCCAGGCAAATGCATCAATGCTGATTTGCAACTCCTTGATGTCCTCTGCGATCTCCCTCTGATGAATTCGCATCGTTTTTTGACAGTCACGACCCATGGCTTTGTACATCTCCTTACGTTTCTCCTTTGAATTGCCATGAGTGTTCATCGCCACAGTCAATTTCTCCAATCAATCAGCTTCCACATCGTCACATCGGGCAAAAAGATACTTCGCACACTTACTAGCCAAAACTTCTAATCTAGCTGGTTTCTCTACATCGACTTCGTCAATTGGCGCTTCACCTCCTTCAATTGATTTCGAAGCCTCTCATTCTCGACTTCCACGATCTTCAATTCTGCTCCTCAGATCTTACAAATCTCCCCATAGGCCTTCTTTGCTACTGCCACCTCCCGTTGCGCTTCTGCCTTCTCCTTCTCCAGACGTCCCACCGACTGGCTTCACAACTAACTTAATGGTGCATATTCGGTCCTTCTTCCCTATAGCGGGGCGGTTCATTACTTGAATCAGTTCCATGTAACTGTCCTCTTGAGGATTCCACCCTTGAATATATTATGTTCCCATCTTGTTCATCTCCATGAGAACAGGAACAACTACATTCTCTAGTTTTTGGTCTAACTGTAACACCGAAGAGAGCGGTTCTCCACCATCGGCTTTGGGTGCTTTCACCTTAGGTTTCGACACTTTTGGTACCGGGCTCCTGGGCTTAACAATCTCTTTTAACTTCCGCTTCTTATTGACAAGCGTTCAAACTTCCTCTACACTCGGATTTCATGTTCGCTTCCACGAAGTTCCTGCAGAATCCTCCCGTCCGAATACAGCTTCCTCGAGACCCTACATCACTTTGTCCAACTCTTCCAAAGTCATCTCGTCTCTTTCTTCTAAAAATGTGACTGCAAATTACTTCCTTCACCTGGCCTTACGCTTTGGGTTGATCCACTACTGGCTTCACTCATATTCGGCTCTCGCAAAACATCCTCTGCATCCAACTGATACTTCACTCTTTCCCTTGGAGTTAACCACCCCATCCTTGAGTACATGTGTACCAGAAAAGAGGAAATGTACACTACTCCCTTCTCTCATGCTTTCAACTTTTGCCCCATAGCCTGCACATTACGAGCGAATATTTCTCCCTAATTGACTTTGATCTTTCCTCCGACAAATCCGTCCACTATCCTCACCTTATGCATACAAGCATACGTAGTTCTCTGCGGTGAAAACAACTGATTTAACGTATACATGATCTTTCGTCGGAAATCATCCTTAATCAAATCAATCTTGAAACCATTGATCCCCTTTGAAACAATTTTGATGCTTTCTTGAAGTTCCTCACAAAAGCTTCTATATCTTCAATCTCTCTTCCATAAAACATCGGAAGTTTCTCCATTTCCAAATTTTTTTTATGGTTATTGTTGGAAATTTATATGGGACTTCCTAATACAACACAAACAAAACTAGCTCTATTCTAGAATAATTCATCAATGGCAAAATGAATGGAATTGATTCGTTCAAGATTGTCATGGCTTTCTCTTCTCCTAAACACACCATGAGTTTAACCCTCATCGACATCTTCTCAATCATTCTGAAAATGATCTCCATCGGTAGTTGAAACTTGAGTCACCTGGAGATTTCAACTTGTTGGTATTTGCACTCAATTTATCCTCAAAGCCCTCCACTAGTGAGTTCAGCAGAGCTTTCACACCACTTCACTTGTGTCATATGGGAAGTCTTGTCACTACACAATTGTCACAATAGGTTCCACTCTTGTATTCATGGGGAGAGAATGGTCTTAGATGAAGGTTTAGCTCTCCCACGTTTTTTCTCTCTCTCAACCTCCGATCTTTGGTCCTCAAAGTACAACTCACAAACTTATGTCCCTCTTCTCCACAATAGAAGCAACTCTCACGTTTTGCTCTTGGGAAAATTTTCAGTGTCTTCTCTTCAAACTCCATTCTGAACTCTCTCGTGTTCGAATCCGCTGAAACAATCACGTCTAGCCTTTGAGGTATCTTAGACAACTGGATCCTCAAAAGAGGTTAATCTCCCATTTTCCAATGAGCTTTCAAGTCATCATCACTATGCAAAACACTCATGCAATAACTCTCTCTAAATGACCATAAACAAGGAGAAAGCAAATCTGAAAAGCAAAGTGGATTTTTTCACTTTTATACCCCCCTATATATCAAATATGAAAAGCCCTATTCGCATTGCTATTCCAATGGAGGAGAGTCTAGAAGATGATGATTCTAGCTTGGTGGCTAGAGAAGTAACACCACTTGTTGCAGTAAGAACGGAAACTCTCACCATTGTTGCTTCTCCACTAGTAAATAATCAAGTGATAGACTTGCACCATGAGTTAAAATCTATCACAGAAACACTTGCTGATCTCAAGATTAACATAGTACAATTATGGGAGAGGAGGAATCAGAATGTAGGGGAAGAATCTAGAGGGTATGGAAATCATCCTCCAAAAGAAAATCCACGGCAATTCACAATTTCATGCTTTAGTTGTGGAGGCCCTCATTTCAAGCGGAATTGTACTAATCCTTGATAGCATGATGGAGTTAGACACAAAAATCCTACTCTTGCTCTAAGTCAATCGAAGGATAAGGGAGTAGTGTCTATTGATGTATTTTCTCATCACTCCACGTTTGAGAAGGGAGAGAGCTTTATAAGTTCGAGAGTAGATATTCTTGCACATGAAAAGAAAAGAGCAAGATTTGCAAAGGAGTCCATCTCAAAGGAAGATCAATCAAGCCGGAGCACTCGATCCAGTGGTGTGAGTCAACCGAGAGGACCAAGGAAGAAGATGGAAATGAATGATTTCTCCATTTTATCTACCCAACTCAAATACAACATGGTGGAGGATGTGGAGAATCAAAAAGCCAATATAATTGATTGCTATAAATCCTACGATAAGAAAGGAGTTGAGGGGAGGCCTAGGCTCCAAAAGTATCAAAAAGTGACGATCCAAGCAGAAAGCTTCCATGGTGAATGTTGCAGTACGAGTAATGGATGCTTGTGACTGGGAGGTATGTACTAAAGCTTCAAAGATTGAGGTATGCATTAATGGACATGATATTTCAGATGTGCTAATGGATGAAGGATCTGCGATGAATGTCATGTCGCAACATTTGTTGAAGAAGTTGGGGATGGAGCTTTCAAGACCTTCCAACATCATTGTTGGGATGGCCAACAAACAAAAGGTGTGACCCATTGGAGTGATGGACAAAAAGAATTTGTATATTAAGCTATCTTGAATATAATAATATGAATAGTGTTACTTTCAATTGTATACGAGGTTAGCTAGGATTTGTTGCTAAGAAGATCTTGGTTGAGGGTGGTGAGGACTACCGATCGGTGGCACAAGGGTTACCTTCGTATAGGTCAAAGAACCATCTAGTGAAGATTCCTCTGACAAGTGATGGAGGGACAATATTAGAGTCCGATAGGCCTTCTAGTGGTGAGATAGAAACTCATCGCATTGATATAGATGATAAAGCTCATCTAGTATGTCAGAAGCAACGTCGGATAAATCCACAAATTGCTGTGGTGGTGAAGGAGAAGATCGACAAGCTAAAGAATGCCGATTTCATCTATGAGGTGGAGAATTCTGAATGGATTTTTCCTATTGTGATAGTCCAAAAGAAGAATGGTAAACTACGTGTATGCATAGATTACAAGAAGTTGAATGTTGTCACAAAGAAGGATTTTTATCCTTTGCCATTCATCGACGAGATTTTGGAGGAGGTAGCAAATCATGAGTGGTATAGTTTTGGAGATGGTTATAGTGATTATAACCAAATTCAAATTCCCTCTAAGATCAGCTTAAAATCACTTTTAGCACGCCATGGAAATATTTTACCTTTAAAGTAATGCCCTTTGGTTTATGTAATGCTCAAGGAGCTTTTCAGCGATTCATAAACAAGGTGTTTGAACCTTTTATTGGGAAGTTTGTGCAAGATTTCATAGATGATTTTTGTGTGTATGGGAAGAAGTAGGATCATTTTGATCATTTGATGAAAATTCTACAACATTTGGAGAAAGCCAATGCATCGCTCAATCCAAAAAAAATGCATTTTTGGATGTGAAGAAGGTTTGTTGTTAGGGCACATCATCTCCTAGGATAATATAGCGGTGGATCCGGAAAAGGTGAAACACATCCTTGACTTACCTTTTCCGGTGACATTGACCAAGTTGAGGAAGTTTCATAATATGGTGGGATACTATCAAAGGTTTATCTTTTCCTTCTCCAACAAAGCTTATGCCTTGACTATTTACGTGAAGAAGTGGATGGATTACAATTTAATCATGAAGGATGGAGAGGCGGCGGTGGCTTTTGAATTTCTTAAGAAGGTGTTGGTAACGGCCAAATCAAATTGGGATAAACCTTTCATTTTCTATACAGATGCATCAAACAATGCTATAGGATGCATTCTAAGTCAGTTAGATGATGATAATCATGATCATCTAATTGATTATGTTAGTAAACATATGGTGCAAGCTGAGAGAAACTATTCAATGATAGAAAGTAAGGCTTTGGCTATGATCTTCTCACTTAATAAGTTTCAACACTATCTATTGGGGAGGGAAATTTACTATTATTATAGATCACAAGGCTTTGAAATACATTTTCAACAAGCCTAATGTTGAGGGTAGGATAGCAAGATGGAATTTGTTATTGGCGGAGTTTGATTACATCATAGAGGATTGATCTGATAAGAAACATGCCATTGTTAATTTGATGTCTCAGACATACGATGAGGAAGGAGATCAACTAGTGGATGATACATTTCCAAATGAGGATTTGTTGATGATGGACACCATAATAAAGGTACCGGAGGAATACAAGGAGATATGGGATTTCATCTCGAAAGGAGAGTTTCCCCAAGGCATGCATTCATGGGAGAGGAATGCATTAATGAAGAGATGTGAATCTTATATCATCATAGAAAACATGTTGTTTCATCAAGGGCATATGGATTACTCTAGTAACTAGAAGAAACCACCATGTAACTTTCTCTTACCAAATTTAATCAAGCTAGAGATCACAAATCCCAATGGAAAGTATACATGGCAACATGCAATTGGTCCACTTGGATCTTCTAAAAGTCCAACTACCCTCCAATTGACTTTAGTGTATCAAGTCAATCTCATCCCTAGATTTAAGGGTCTTCATTAAGTCAAACCAATGAAAACTAGTCCAAGTCAAGGAAAATCAAGATACCCATGTGATGGAATCTGTTCCTTGATTCCTACTAAATAGTTGTTCTCATCTATCATACCAAGAGCTGCTCTATATTTACCTCCAACTTAACCATAACTAGCTAAAAACAGTCATGACCAAGATAAACTTAATCACAATTTAGATATACTCACATTTCATCATATATGTACAACCATGGGTCTTATAGCCCGGAGGTTACAATTCATATCCATATCCTGATCCAACACTTGACGTCATTATGCCTCTGACAATATAGGTATTGATGTTGTATCAGTACAAAATCCCATAGCTCGCTCTCTCTCTCTCCCTCTCCCTTCAATGTTGGGTTCCACCAAATGCTGCAAGCGAGAATCCTATACAAGTATAGGTCCTCCCTCTCTGTAGGCATAGGAAGTTGGATAACTCAACAATGTGGGTAATACATCTCTTGGCTAACCTACAAGGTTCATCATTGCCATGGGTGACTTTTTAGCATAGATCACTGCATGGGAGTGTCTACGCATATCTAAAATACTTTGCATTGTGAGATGTGAGGACCTCTACACTTTGTCGTATGGTCATAATAAAATCTTCCTTAGAAGAAGGTTTGTCCACCATATATATGGACGATATGCTTGAGATTCTACTCTTGTTGTATCTAGCAATACCGCGGGTCTAATCCATGATCGCAAGTGATGTGCACTCGTCATCACTCATGCACGTGGATCATCCAACAAGGGAACATTCTCCAAAATGTATGCCACTGAATAGGTGTGATGTGATTAGAGAGATCATAACATAGGTAACATCTCCCAAAACATGCAAGAACATGAATCCAATAACCCATGATCATTATTAGCCCTTGTGTGTCCCTGACATGACCATCCAGCAATAACCAAATGTATGGTGCCATGCCGAGCAAGGTCTTGCATCCCTCGCAATAAAATATATGATGGCAATGCCTGTTGATATCGTTGAACTGTTGACAATGGTAGAAGATCTGGGTATCGTCCCATCGACTATGCTACATGAAACACGCCTCGTAATCTCATCTATTTTTACATACAAGTACAATTGTACTCGTATGTCAGACTACAAAACAACAATCAAATCTTTACCAATCATTCCAAACAAATCAAGCACACATGTATCCTCATCTAGATACTGCCAAGTAAAAGACATTAACACTGAAGGTGACAACATAGTGGAAGTGGGAATAACTTTCTTTGTCTCCTCCATCTCTAGAGCAAAAGAATTACTCCAAGCGTGATGTATGAGTTGATCTGACATCTATTATAGTTGCATACATGAAGTATCTACTGATTCATCTAATGCGGATGACACAACTCCACTAGGACTTAACATGATAGTAACATCCCATGTACAAGAATTGTCATGTGTATCCATATTGCCCTCTAACAAATTATCAGGCTAAATAACACAAGTACTGAAGGCCGTAACATACGCCAAACCTCCACTTGATAAAGGGCTAAAAACTATAATGAATCGTATCGGTAATCGACTCACTCGGCCCTCACGAGATTGCCAACTTGGTCGGTAAGAGACTATCTCCTCATAATAATCAATGCTAAATCCCATCGGATATAACTCTGCCGCATCCACCAATACAATCATAAGACTTTGCAAATGTGACTACAACACATGCTTGCGTTGTAAAACTATCTACTTGCACTTACACAATCAACTCCACCGAGATGATGTATGATGCATATGCATCATTAGAACCTCCAAGAGATGTTTGAATCTGAAATGGACATCTCTCTACATCGGTCTTGCGCAAATCAAGACCAAGCAGTGCATCATAATCCAACAAAATCTGTTGAGGTTGATAAACCTTTCTTGAAGGCCCAACCAAATAGAAGACATCATTTTTGTTATCCAATATCACTGCACTTAGTAACACCCTGGTACAATCGTATGCCGGCCTCGGTGGTAACTCCATCATTCGAGCAGCAATAGCTTGCCAAGTTCCACTAGTACTTGTCCTGATTCCATGATCAACACTACTATTGTTGTATATACCAGAAGCAACCAACACATCCACTTTGCTTTGCAAAGTGTGACAAAGGATGATGACATCCCCAACGCCAAAAGATCCTTGGCTGAGAAAACATAAGAATAAACAAGAGTCTTTACTGCCCCCAACATTGTGGTGGATGCTATCTCAAATGGTCTTGATGGATGGACCCTACTTGCTCCATCTCCAAGTACATCAACATTGCCTTGCACCCTCATCTCTCCAGTAGATCGTCTAGGAGCCATGGATGAGATATTTGGTATCTTATACAATGTGATTAACTGAGAAAGTCTAACTTGTTGGCCAGTCTTCACTCTTTGTGGATCCGATTCCACAGAGGCTCCTCTAGACTCAATAGTATGTGTTGCACTACGAGTCACATGGTTGTGCTGTTGTGCACATATAGTCATATTTGCTATCTTTTACTCCAACTGCTCGAGTCGAGATGCCATATTCACCTCATAACTATCCTTATGGGCTAAAACTTGATTAGGGGTTGGTCCTCTACCACCACCATTGTCACCTTGAACTCCTGATCCTCTTCAAAGAACTGCCATAACATTCCTTTGAAAAGGATTGCCATGACAATTCTTGTTGATCGTAATTTTGGATGGAAATCAAAACATCGATCAATCATGTGATCATGTCTATGACAATGTTCACATGATTTTGATCCAACACGATCCTTTCTTTGATCTTGAAGGCAATCCTTCTTGTGATGAGATCCACCACATCTCCAACACACCATTTCAACAACTAATTGTTGACGTAAAAAGGATGGCAATGGTCTCGATCCGGTACCTTTATAACTTTGTCCTAATAGTCAAGATTGCCCCACATGTGTACCATTACCATTCCGGATTTTTGTTGTAGACTGATAACGTGAAGGAATTGATGATTTGATAAACCTAGCAGTAACCACTCTCTCCTCTTGCATGTTGAGCTCAACAAAACATGAGCAAAACAAAACACAATGCCCAATGTAGGTGATGCATCATGTAGTAAGGTGGCGTCTCTCACTTTACGTCTTAACTCCTTGTCCAATATTCCATACCAATATAGTACAGCTTGTGTTTCTATCACCCCATGGGTAACATTTATCAACCGATGCATTCAAATATATGCCTCTCAAAGATTCTTTCCAATCTTCCATTGAAACTCATGCAAGCCTCGTAGTTTGTCAATCCTCACCTCTTGGTAGTCTATCCTCAACCGTGCAAAGAATTTGAGAATAATATTAAAAGTTGGAATCTCTGAACTCTTCCCGACTCAACTATCTCCAACCGTATCATCAGTGTCAAGGATAAAGGATGAACTCACACCACCGAACACTGTACCCGACGACATAGAGATGTAGTTTGGAGATCAATATTATCTTTAAAACTCAATCTCCTTTTAGTGTTCATGCTTGAACTCATGATAATCATCCATTGAAGTACTCTCCAAATACTAGAATAATCCCTTCCAAGCTATAAACAGACCAAACATCGTAGAGTTGCGCATCCATTGTAAATCACACCATGAGTTAAACTCATGTATGAAGTCATCCAACTCAATGATACCAACTATATCTGAATATCATCTGGGACCCTTGATGGCCTCATAGATATTGTCCATGTCCCACAACAATGATGTGGGAACACAATCCAAGATATCATCAAGCTAAGCTTTGACACTCTCTTACATCAAATCAAAGTCTTATGTGAACCGCAAAGGCCAAGGTTGGTAATGCACTCCGCTACAGATGCATCCACCACTAACCTAAGCAGTCTCTTCTCCGGAATCTCTAGAGATCTCCAATGTGATACTAATGCCTCATCTCCGTAAACGTACAACAACAGGTCCCAACCTGGAACAATAAACCGCAACAAAAGGTACCCAAGGCACCACAAGGTGCTAACACAAGAGCAATCCAAAACCTGCCATCACCACATGCACTCACCTAGTCTACAAGTCTGTAAGTCTTGTCTTACTAAGAAGAAACATGGATAGAGTCTAGTATGCAAAATCTAGCCTCATTTTTGGCAGCACACATGAGCACTAACACTCCAAACAACAAAGCATCAACACAAACAAACATGGTACACAAACAGAAAGCAAAGATGAAGCTATATCAATTACATGAAACATAAATAATAATATTCCATCTCAAAAATATCTATCAAAGGGGTCAAACGAATCAAACTCGGACAAACATAGCCTAAGGAGGGCATTGAAAAACACAAAAATTTGGTTTTTAATGCCTTTTGCTCTCTAGATTGATAATCTTACGTTGATAATCCAGTTGTATAAGGATAGCTGTTTCAATTCTCTACCTTATGCATTTTTTTTTCTTTGTTGTCTGATCCTTCCACAAGAGAGCATGTAGCCTCTTGTCCTAAATTTGCTTACTCTCGTCCATGTCTGCATCCTTGGCCAACATCATGCAAAGTGTGTAGTTGGTTTGTTTTGTCAATATGTTAGCATTTGGTTTGTAGGAAGTTATCATCCGTGCCTTGATGGAAAAATGATCTCACATGATTTATATAATGCTTCCAACAAACTCATCACCTCTATCCGATACAATTTCTAGAGGGCACCCAAATCTAGTTATTATCCTTTCATAGAGAAATTTGTCCACTTCCTTTTCATTAGTAGATTTTAGATGTCCAGCTTCTACCCAATTAGTTAGATAATCTGTAACTACCACAATGAACTTGTTACCCCAAAGAGTAAGATTCAAGGGTACTACAAAATCTATTCCCCATGTAGATAGAAGTTTGACACACATCATAACTCCAAATTCCATGCAATCTTTGAAAATGATTTCCAATGATAGCCTACATCTATGATCTTAAATGATGTCATCTGTCCTACAAAGTTTCCTCCACATACCAAGCCTTCGCGAAACTACTTCACTACCAACATCTCTTCTAAGTAACCCATATGCTCCTTGATGAAACAATATGTTCTTTACGATGGTATAAGGTTCACATCTCTTCACCAATGCATTCCTCTCCCATGAATGCATGCCTTGGAAAATCCATGTAGAACCTTAGTTAGGAGTTTTAAGCTTGTTTTTTTGTTTTTGGAATAAAAAGCATGATATTCGGAGGAAACGAGTAAGGTTGAATACAAATATGTCTCTTAGGGCAAATATGCATGCCAAGTGTGAAATGAGTAGCTTAAACACCCCATTCCCTTGGGAATGAGAGTGTTAAAGGAGAAAACAGAAGCGCAACAGGAAGTGACAGCAGCAAAGCAGGCCTATGGAGAAATATGCAAGATCCGGAGAGCAGAATTGAAGTTTGTGGAAGTGGAGAACGAGAAGCTCCAAAGATAATTGAAGGAAGTGAAGCGGCAATTGCATGAAGTCAATATAGAGAGACCAGCTAGATTAGAAGTTTTGGCCAGTAAATATGCAAAGTATCTATTTGCCTGATGTGATGAAGTTGAGGCTGATTGATTGGAAAAATTGACGGTGGTGATGAACACTCCTTGCGATTCGAAGGAGAAGCGAAAGGAGATGTACAAAGCCATGGGTCGTGAATGTGAGAAAGCGATGCGAGTTTATCGGAGGGAGATTGTAGAGGACATTAGAGATTTGCAGACCAGCGTTGATGCTTTTGTTTGCAAGAAAGAGACATCATCAAAGGGTGCAGCAAATCTCTGAAGTTGAAGTCGACGCGATCCGTGTAGATAGCGATTCAGATAGGACATTAGGATTGTGTATAAATAGGACAAGATGCAAGAGAAAGACAGAAATTGTTCATGTGTAGCCAGGGTAGAACAAAAACTCTCAAAGCCGAGCAGAAATCGTGGTGGCCTACCTTACTGGAGATCAGATTCCTGTGAAGTTACCCATAAATTTGTCCCATGAGTTTGATCATCGAGGATTTTGCCGAAAAAACTTTTGTGAGCTTACGCCTAATTAATGTTTGTCTCTTGTAATTGGGATCGCTCAATGTAATTGAAGAATTTTCTTTGGAATTTTTTAGTGCATTAATTTTCTGATGGGTTTTACAGCATGAACTAATGACACTCTTCAGACAGTGATCGTCCAGAGTTGGTTAAAGAAGTCTAAATTCACATATTCTCCACTTGATATTCGTTTAACACCCCATTCCCTTGGGAACGAATCAATGAACACTACAATTAACCTGTATGTTACAATCCCATATCTCATTGTATTCCACCAGTACCTTTGTTATGGTATCTATCATGAGGAAATCCTCATTTGGAAATATATCATCTATAGGTTGATCTCCTTCCTCATCATATGCCCGAGACATCAAATCAATATTGGCATGCTTCTTAACGGATCGATCCTCAATGATGTAATCAAACTCCACAAGTAACAACTTCCATCTTGCTATCCTACCCTTAGCATTAGGCTTGTTGAAAATGTACTTCAAAGCCTTGTGATCTATAACTATAGTAAATTTCCCTCCCAATATATAATGTCAAAACTTCTTGAGTGAGAAGATCACAATCAAAGCCTCCTTTCTATTATTAAATAATGTTTCTTTGCTTGCACCATTTGCCTTCTAGCATAAGCAATTAGATAATCATGATTATCATCATCTAACTAACTTAGAGTTCATACTATAGCAATGTTTGATGCATTTGTGTAGAGAATGAAAGGCTTATCCCAATTTGGTTTGACTAAAATAAGAGCCATTACCAATGCCTTCTTAAGAAGTTTGAAAGCCACCACCGTCTCTTAATCCTTAAAGATAAATTTGTAATCCGTCCCCTTCTTCATGTTAATCGTCAAGGTATAAGCTTGGTTGATGAAGGAAAAGATGAACCTTCGATAGTGTCCCACCATACCAAGGAACTGCCTCAACTTGATCAATGTCACCGGAAAAAGCAAGTCAAGGATGTGTTTCATCTCTTCCCGATCCACCGCTATACCATCCTTGGAGATAATGTGACATAACAACAAACCTTGCTCACATTCAAAAATGCATTTTTTTGGATTGAGCAAGGCCTTAGCTTTCTCCAAACGTTGTAGAAGTTTTGATCAAATGATCAAAATGATCCTCCTTCTTCCTTTATACAAAAAGTATCTATGAAATCTCATACAAGCTTTCCAATAAAAGGATCAAACATCTTCTTCATGAACCTCTGAAATATTGTTGGAGCATTACATAGACCAAAGGGCATAACTCTAAAGGCAAAAGTTCCCCATGGTGTGGTAAAAGTGGTTTTGAGCTGATCTTTAGTGGCAATTTGATTTTTGTTGTAACCACTATAACCATCTCCAAAACTATACCACTCATGACCTGCCACCTCTTCTAAAATCTCATCTATTAAAGATAAAAGATAATAATCCTTCTTTGTGACAACATTCAACTTCTTGTAATCTATGCATACACATAGTTTACCATACTTCTTCTTGACTATCACAATAGAAAAAACCCATTCAGAATTCTCTACCCCGGTCGTCTTTAGCTTGTCAATCTCCTCTTTCATTACCACAGCCGTAGATGGATTTATCTTATTTTGCTTCAAAAGCAGTGGATGAGCTTTCTCTTCTAACTCAATGCGATGAGTTTCTAAGGATATTTGCTTTGAATCTTTGTAGGCAAAGACATGGATATATTTGTAAAGTATATTCAAGAATCTTTCCTTTTCCTTTATAGTAACCTTGAGACCAAACTTGAAAGTGGAGACTCATTGAGTAATCTATTCTTCACCACCCCTAGCCTAGAAAGTAAATTCATTGCAGCAAGAACTTGTACTTGAACCTCATCATTTGAAGTGTCTTTAGACTAGGTCTTCTCATCAATCGACATGTGTAACACTGAAGGCAATAACTCCAGAATGACTTTCAAGATAAGAGATGTCTTCTCAAGACCTCTCCTTGATTTATATATTGTAGGACTAGAGGAGTCCGAAATCCAAACTATGCCACATGGCTAACATGCGTAGGTTGCATGTTTTGTTATCTTATCCTACCCAATTCCTAACAGACGTCTAGCACACAATCTGATCCACCAATGCATGGTAGCCACCTCGTCATTTACCCTTTTGCTTTTTGGATAGTGCACATCACTATCTTGTCTTTTTGTGATCTAGTGACCACTCTACGCTTTGGCTAAACTAACTATGACTAACCAAGATTGGTTACAAACCTCCTCCCATTTAAGTCGCAACGTCCTCGTTGCAAGAAGACTCAAAAGTCTCTACAAGTATCTTGGCATTTGTAAGATTTGCCAATGGTTCCCAAGTAGCTTCATAAAGTGGATAACCTTTCCATTGGACCAGATATTCCACTTTGGGGTTCCGCTGACCTCTTGTCCGTTTCTTGAGGATTCTCTCAACCTCATATTCCTCTACACCATCAATCATGGCTGGTAAAGGAGGAGGTTGATGTGGGTTGCCAAAGGAAGGAGATCGTGGGGTATACTTCCTCAAGAGAGACACATGAAAAACTGGATGTATTTTCATGTGTGTTGGCAACTCTAACTTGTAGGCAACTTCTCCAATCCGTTGGACAATCAAGAAAGGTCCAATAAATTGTGGACTTAACTTTCGAACCCCTATTAATGACAAATTGGTAGTAGACAACCACACCTGATCACCTTTTTGAAACTCCACATGTCGTCGATGAGCATCAGCATATTGTTTTTGCCGATTCTTGGCAATGGCTAATTTTTGCTTTGCCTGATGCACTCCTCGTTGGACTCGTGCCACAAACTCGTTCACTGCTTCCACTTGGGTTGATGGTTCCTGCATGTGACCTACACTCACCAAGCTAGATGATGTGATAGGGTGTTCTCCATACATCAAGAAGAATGGGCTGACTTTTGTGGATGCATTGATTGAGTTATTATAAGCAAACTCAATCAAGGGTAAAAGTGCATCCTAACCTTCTTGCTCTTCCAAAGTGAAAGCTCTAAGCATGTCCTCAATAGTTCTATTTGCTCTTTCAGTTTGCCCATCTGTTTGAGGATGATAAGCTGTGGACATGGCTAGTTTTGTTTTGAATAGCCCAAACAGGATTTTCCAAAACATGCTAGTAAATTGAGTGCCCATATCGGTGATGAGCACTGTAGCTAAACCATGTTGAGCAAAAACTGCATCCATATAAATTCGAGCAAATTCAGGTGCATTAACTGTCTTTGTTGTGGGCCTAATATGGATCATCTTGCTCAATTTATCCACAAAAACGACTATCGAATAATAACCCGTATACGTCATTGGTAACTCACCTACAATGTCCATACTGACATGCTCCCATCTTCTAGTAGGTGTTGGTAGAGGTTGTAGTAGACCTGCTGGTTTCTGATTGCTAGCCTTGTTTTGTTGAGAAGCCACACAACTTCGAACATAGCTGGTGATGTCCTCTCTTAGTTTTGGCCAAAAGTATACCCTTTGGACGCCTTCAATGGTCTTCTCCACTCCTACATGGCTCGCAATAGGTGAATCATGTGCCTCCTCTAACACTGTTGTATGGAGAGCAACATATGAGGGTATCCAAATCTTTCCCTTATAGAACGCCAATCCCCGTTCTAAATGTGCTCGACCCTATTGAAGGGCTTGTGCAATCTCCTCATCCTCCTTGGTAGTGCGATTCAGGTTCTCCCACCATTCAGAGTGAATCTTCACCTCCGTGATGTGATTAATGTATGGCATTCGTGTCAATGCATCGGCAAGCGGCTTCTTCCCCTCCACATACACGATCTTCATGTTGAAACGCTGTCGCCATTGAGCCCAACGAATCTGCCACTTTGAAAGATCCTTTTGAGTTTCTAAATAAACCAAAGGCTTGTGGTCTGTCTCAACCACAAACTCCTTATCTCCGAGATAGTGTTTCCAATGTTTAGTAGCCAAGACAATGGCTAACTCCTCCCTCTCTGTGGTATGATAATTTTGCTCCGCCGGCAAAAGTTTTCGTGAGAAGAAAGCAATTGGGTGCCATCCACCTTTCCATTCCTGTTGTAACACTCCTCCAGCTGCCACACCTGATGCATCCGTAGCAAGTTTTGTTGGTCTACCTGGTTCATACCATTTAAGGATTGGTGCATGTAAGAGCGCATCCTTCAAAGCCTGAAATGCAATCTCTTGAGCTGTACCCCATTGCCATTTCTGCCCTTGGCCTAAAAGTCTTGTTAAGGCTTGAGCAATACGAGCAAAAGCCTCCACAAACCTTCTATAGAAACGGGTTAAACCCAAGAAACTACGTAGTTGAGTCTGATTTTCTGGGGCAGTCCAATTTTGAATGGCTTCCACTTTGTCACTCATGACTTGGATGCCATCAGCACTAACTCTATGGCCTAGGTAATCTACTTTGCTTTCGCCAAATTCACATTTTGACATCTTAGCATACAGCTTATTTTCTCTCAACACTTGGAGTACTTCTCATAGATGTGTCTGATGATCTTGTAAGGACTTGCTATATATCAAGATATCATCTAAAAACACAATCACTGATTTATCTAGATATTTACGAAAAATATCATTCATCAGTCCCATGAATGTGGCAGGGGCATTGGTTAAAGCAAATGGCATAACTAGATACTCAAAATGACCATATCTAGTTCTAAAAGTTGTCTTTTGTATGTCTTCATCCGCCACTTTGATCTGATTGTATCCGCTTCTAAGATCAAGTTTGGTGAAATACTTAGCTCCATGAAGTTGATCAAACAAGTCATCCATTCGCGGTAATGGATACTTGTTTTTCACCGTTTGTTGATTTAGAGCACAATAGTCCATGCACATCCGCATGGAACCGTCCTTCTTCTTCACAAACAATACTGGAGCTCCATATGGTGACACACTAGGTTGGATAAACCCCTTCTCCAACAACTCTTCCAATTGTGTCTTGCATTCCTCCAGCTCATTTGGTGCAAGTCGATAGGGACTTTTACAAGGAGGAGAACTTCCTAGTAAGATCTCTATCTTGTGATCCACTCTCCTTCTTGGTGGTAAACCTGGAGGCAAATCATCTGGAAAAACATCTTGAAACTCGTTCAAGATACAAGTTAACTCCTCATGTATAAAAGATTGCTCTTTTGGACCGCTTACATCTCTTATTAGGCCCAAAAAATATACATCTTTGTGACGGATAGCGGTTCTTCCTATCACGTAGAGAGGTAAGTTTTTGTGTCCTGATCTAAGTTTATCTCCAAAGATCCTCCAACTGATGGTTTTTACTATCTTTCTTCGCCAATCTACCTCAAGATTATATTTTTCCATCCAAGGCATACCTAGAATAGCATCATAGCGAGCTAATCGAATTACTCTCCACTCCAACGATTCCTTGTATTGCCCAATCTTCAAATCCACTTTCCTAGGAATGTTCTCAATGCTCTTTGTTTGCCCGTTTGGCAACTCTACCTTTTCACTCTCATCTTTTTCTAAAGCTAATCCCAACTTTATAGCAATAGATCGAGATAGGAAATTTTCTGTAGCTCCTGGGTCAATCAATACTCACACTTTTACTCCTTCTATCTCGCCATCCGTCACAATCAAACATGTTTCCTTCTTTCTCAAACCATTTACCTCATATTTGTGCTTCCTTCCCTCGCCCTTCCTCCTTTTCATCGAACCAGTAAGGCCACGAGGCAAGGTTACTAGTGCTCGTCGTTTCCCGGGTTTCCATCGGTCACTTCGTCTCCACCTTCAAGATTGTTGAGAGCTCGTCGAAAGGGGGGTCTAGCTCTTCTTGCTAGAACTCGGGTACGGCAATTCATGGTGATGTGACCAAATCTTCCACAATTATAGCATTGTCTCATTTCTCGTCTTCCCTCCATTCCGTCTCCTCCTCTTGAATTTCCTTCTCGATGAAGATTCGGGTTGCGACGATCTCCTCCTTGTGCGTTCACTCCCCTTGGAATGAAATCTTCTCTCCTCCTTATGTTGCCCAACTCCATAGGCATGGGTCCATAGTATTGATTAGGTAGGGAACGATACCTCTCCACCGTTGTGGTAGGCGTTGGACATTCGTTGTGCACAAAGCAATAGCCTCGTTCAAGTTGCTTGGATTGTCCCGAATCACCTCTGTTGAATCTTTTCTTCAACCCTCTCTTGAATAAATCAAGGGCTTCAAGCTCCACTCATATCTCGTATTTGAATTCAAGATCTCGAAATTCCTCAATGTACTCCTCCACACTTTCTTTTTCAAGTTTCCACAACCTCATCCGTGCCGTGATGATGGGATCAACTGCTTGAAAATTCTGAAGAAGACCTCGTTTCATTGCACTCCAAGTAACTTGTTGGCCTGACTCATTGAGCTCCATCATCCAACCCTGAAACCAAGTAGATGCTTTCTCCAACAACAAAGTACGAACAAAAAGACCTGCAATATGATCGTTGATATTGAACAAAGCAAGATGATACTCCATTCTCTCAACCCAACCTTCCAAAACTCCCATGGTTCGACTACCTCGGTAAGGTTCTATCTTACAAGCTTTTGTCATCTTCAGAATCATGGATGTCTTAAGATCTAGCTCTCTTGCTCGTTGCGCTGCTTGGGCTTCAAGAGCACGGGCTCTCACTGTTTCTTCACTCTCCACCATGGATGGTGATGTCTCCATCTCCATTTGAGTTTCTCTCATTCTCTCATTTTCAATTCCTCTCATTTTGACTGCTGTCAATTCTTGAGCTAACGCTTGTACTTGAGTCTGGCTTTGCTCAAATTCGTTTCTCAAATCTCTCAACTCCTGAATCATTTCTCTCAAAGTGTCCTCCATGATTTGTCTCCGTCCACTCTCTCTCAGTATAGGGTTAAGATGAACACTCTCCAATTTCTCAAGATTGGCAACACAAAAGGAATAGGTGATGTTATCACCTCATGGTAATACTCCTCTCCAAAGTTTCTAATAACTAGGCTCCGAAACATAACTTTAGGATGATACACACAATAGATTTCACAACGTGTGTTGAATCTCACAGGTGGTGGTCTATTGAGGTCCATCTCTAAACTAAAATGTAAATCGTGAGATCCCAAGTAGCATCGTAGGTGACTATAGGTAAGATAACAGGATCTCGAGATCTCATCACTTGGTCCATGAAGTTGGCACCAAAATGATAAACCAAATACTAAGTCAACCTTGCTCTCTCAATGTATAACAGTTTGACATGAAAAGGATTAAGAAATGGGAATCTCGGTACTATTCTATCTCCCCCATCCATAACCTGCACCCATAATAACCCCCTTCCACTACTTGCAGCTCAATGGCCACTGCCAGCCTCTAACAAACACTCTCTCCTCAAATAATTGTACCAACCCTGACTATTCTTCCAAGAGGGGTGTTCCACACTCATATGACCAATAAGCCTGCTCTGATACCATTGTAACACTGAAGGCAATGACTCCGGAATGACTTCCAAGATAAGAGATGTCTTCTCAAGACCTCTCCTTGATTTATATATTGTAGGACTAGAGGAGTCCGAAATCCAAACTATGCCACATGGCTAACATGCGTAGGTTGCATGTTTTGTTATCTTATCCTACCCAATTCCTAACAGACGTCTAGCACACAATCTGATCCACCAATGCATGGTAGCCACCTATATCATTTACCCTTTTGCTTTTTGGATAGTGCACATCACTATCTTGTCTTTTTGTGATCTAGTGACCACTCTACGCTTTGGCTAAACTAACTATGACTAACCATTATTGGTTACAACATGTTGGTGTCAACCTTTAAAAAATTGCCACTTCTCTCACTTTCAAACTCCCAATAATCAATGGTAGGCCTATTTGAGTCTTATACTGCTCCTCCAACACTTGTCAAAAAACCTTCACTTGATGGTTCTTCGACCCTATACGAAGATAACCCTTGTGCCACCGATCAATACTCCTCACCATCCTCAACCAAGATCTTTCTAACAACAAGTTGTAGCTAGACTCCTCAAGCATTTGAAAATACAACAAAATTAACTATCACATCACACTTACTACTACCTTGTCTTCCACTCCAATGGATTGCATCTTTTGCTTGTTGGTCATCTCAACAATGATGTTGTATGATCCTAAAGGCTTCATCCCCAAATTCTTCAACAAATGTTCTGACATGACATTCACAACAAATCCTCCATCCACCGATACATCTGAAATATCATATCCATTAATGCGTACATCAATCTTCAAAGCTTGAGTACATACCTATGAGGCAACGGCATCCATCATTCTTACTCCAACATTTGCCGTTAGGGCTTTCTCCTTCGATTTTTTCTTCTTGGTCCTTTTGGAGCTTAAGCTTCCTCTAAACTCCTTTGTTAATGTAGGATTTGAAGTAATCAATTGGCCAATAGTTAAATTGATTTTTTGATTCTCCATATTTTTCACCATATCATATTTGAGTTGGGTAGATGAAATGGAGAAATCCTCCATTCCCAACTTCCTCCTCGGTCCTTTCGGTTGATTCATACCACTCTAGCTTGGTTGATCCTCCCATGAGATAAAAAAATTCAAAAAATATTTTTTAATATTTTTTATTTTAAAAATTATACATATTAATTCAAAAAAAATTCATTCATAGATGTAATACAAATATGATGACTATTCATGTGCTTTGCTCGTGAAGCTAAGGCAATGATTTACATATTTTTTCTAAACTACTCATTATGAAGTAGTTATATTTAGTGTGTAGTATTGAACATAATTTGCAAAATACTTAGAATATTATGTTTGACCAATTGGGTTCTCTAATATATTATACTACATGCTTAATGTTTTCAAAGAAATTGATATTTCAGTCGTTAATTCAACCCCACAAGTTACACACAAAGATTATCTAAAAGATGAGATTAACATTGACAACATGATTTTTTTAAGTTATCGAATCTAAATTTGAATATTCAATCATCTCCTACTTAAAGATATTTAAGTCATCAATTAAACTCATCAAAGATAATTGTAACAGACAAGTTACACAAAGATTTGCCAATTGTAAAGAATTAAAGTTCGTTCCCAAGGGAATGACGTGTTAATTCACTACTAGCGATAAATACATGAGTTTATGCATCTTGTGTAGACTCTAGACAATCACATTGTGAAGAATGCCACAAATAAGCAGTATTCAACCACTCAATTTGATTACCAAGTCACTACCCATCCATTAGATTACACGCAATTACACATGTAAATGAAATTCCACTCCTAATTTACTGATGGGAGATTGATCTCTCCTTTACAAACCGAAGTTGAGATGATGTTCTCGATGAAGTTCTACTGCTAAGGTGAATCCGACCATGTCTCATGGGCAAATATCCAAGTATCTTCACAGGTATATCATACCAATCTAGGCTGATCGAACGCAATACCCATCAGTTTCTCAATCACTTTGTTCTATCCTGACTACACTTATGGTTCTCAATGAACACTTGCAAAGAGAAAGATAATCCTACTCTAACTCTACTCCTATTTATACAATTGCTTGCACATATATCTAACCATTGCCTACACGGATCGCATCCGACTATTTCTTCGGAAAGTTACAAGTCCCTTCGATAATGTCTCTTCTCTCTAGGCAAAAGCATCTATACTCATCTACAACCCTCTGATGTCTTCTACGATCTCCTTTTGATGAACACGCATTGCTTCCTGGCATTCGTGACCCATGACCTTGTACATTTTCTTTTGTTTTTCCTTCAAATCACAAGGGGTGTTCATCACCACAGTCAATCGTTCCAACTGTTTAGTCTCCACCTCGTCACATCAGGCAAAAAGATATTGTGAGCACTTACTTGCCAAAACTTTTAGTCTAGTCGGTCTCTCAACATCAACTCCATGCAACTGTTGCTTCACCCTTTTCAATTGTTGTTGAGACCTCTCATTCTCTCTCTCGACAACTTCATCTCAACGCCTCTGATCTTGCAAATTTTTCTGTAGGTCTGCTTCGATGTTGTGGCTTCCTTCTTCACCTACGTCTTCTATTTCTCCAGCCGCTCCACCGATTCTATCAACTGCTTGATGGTCTGCGTCTAGTCCTTCCTCCCTTGAGCTATGCGGTTCATTACTTGAATCAGGTCCATATGACCGTCTTCCTCTAGATTCTACCCTTGGATGTAATTGGTCCCATCTCGTTCAGTTCCATCAGAACTAGAACTATCACGTTCTCTAGTTTCTGTGCTAACAGTAACACCGAAGAAATTGATTCTTCATCATTTACTTTCGATGCTTTTACCTTAGGCCACGATGCCTTTGGTATACGGTTTCTTGGTTGAACGATCTCCTTTAGCTTCCTCTTCTTGCTGATGGGTTCCTTAACTACTTCCACACTATGACTTTTCCTCTTTGTGGTCCCCACTAAGTCTTTCCGTCCGAATACAGTCTCCTCAATATCCCGCATTACTTTGTCTAGCTCCTTTGAAGGCATCTCATCCTTGTTCTCCTCTACAATCGACTACAAGCTCTCTCCTCCATTGGGTCCCAAACTTCTGGTTGAGCCACTGCTTCCGTCATTCTCTTCTGACCCACCTAAAGCATATGCAACGTTCAGCTGATATCTCTTCCTTTCTAATGGTGTTAACCACCCCATTCTTCAATACATATGGACCGAAAACGAGAAGATGTATATCACTCCCTTCTCTTCTGCTCTCAGCTTTTAGCCCATCGCTTGCACATTCCGGGCGAAGATCTCTCCCCAATTCACCTTGATCGATCCTCCCACGAATCCCTCTACTATTCTCACTTTGTGCATACTCACATATGTAATTCTTTGCGGAGAGAATAGTTGATTCAGGGTATACATGATATTCCTCCTAAAGTCATCATGGATAAGATCAATCTTAAATCCATTTGTATCTTTCCTTCCTTGAGGATCAAACCACTTCGATTCATCAAAATTAAAGTCTGTATATAATGTTGACCCCTCCCAGTCTATGCCATCTTTCTCCTTCGAGTAATCTTGACTTAACGCTTCAGCCCATAGAAGCGCATCCCATGAATCCGGATGCCCTCTCCATCCTATCGGATCTGTTGTCTTCTTCGCTCGGACTTCCTCACATAACTCCGGATACACATAGTCCCATCGCCATGCTAAAAAAGCTCCTCATAAGTTCTTCAATCGTAGCAACTCTTCCGATGTCCAATCAGGCTTCGGAACCAATGATCTATATACTCCTATTGGCATCTTTTTCATCAGCGGCAATTGAATAGCCTCTCAAGCTCCCAAACAAATGATCGATCTTTTTTTCATGTTGCCTAATCATTCCGTCGGCTTGTTCTTGCTTGCCCGTTGCTCGTCTTACTTGTTGATGTTGTTACTGACTATCCTAATCCAATCGATACTTCAGACATTCCCTAACAACCTATTTTTCTTGGTCATATTCGTACTTATTTCACATATTCATATTTGGCAGACCAGAGTTCATCCGAAAATATTGAGCATTTTTATTTCAAAAACAAACAAATAAGCTCAAATTCTCTAACTAGGGTCCCACAATTATCTAAAAGATGAGATGTAAGCATGGACAATATGATTAAAAAAAATTATCATCTATAAATTTGAATATGCAATCATCTCATCCTTAGATAATGAATATTATTTCAGTTTTAATGTGTCAAGTATTGTAATCACCTTAATTCTTTATATAGTTTGCAAACAAATTAATGTGCTATATTATTTGCTCGAACAACTATAGATATATAAATTCTAAATTTTTATATAATAACACATATTAACATGCTCCAAAATACTTGAAAGATATTTATTTTGCTCTAAATTAAATTTCATTCATAGTTAAATCAATATTAATGCATGAATAATTATATTTATATGAATTTTATTATAAATCTTTTTTTTGTTAAGTTCTGTACATCTTTTTATGAGAGCTATTGTGTCATTGTTAGCACATGAATAAGCATGCTACCATGCTCTCTTAGCAAAGCAAAAAAAAATAATAAGGATTCAAAATATTGGAATGCCTCACTCTATTCTTCTTAATTCAAACAAGTTTTGACATAAGAGTGTATACAAGAGTAGAATTTTGTTCATGAATGACATATATTTTTGTTAATTCATAGTATCACAAAAAAATAAAACATAAATCAATAAAAAGATATGGATACAATAAGGATGAAAATGAGCTTCACATACATATGTTGTTGGGAAGACAACAAAAAAAATTGTGCATCAAATCAAACAATCCTACAAAATAACTTTATTCTTCATGCTTGCATTTTTTTCATGGAAGCTACATTTGAAACTATTAAATATGAAATTAAAAAATTAAAACATATTTTCTAAGCTTATTTCCGTAACATATAATAAAAATAAAATAATAATAAATTTTGATTGTATATTTTTTTAGTTTAGAGTCTTGTTTATTCAATTGAATGATAGATTAAGAAATTTATATTTCAACAAGTATGATTTTAAAACCAATTGGCATGGATGCAACATATGTATGTTGGATGTAAATTAAACTGAATATAATTTCAAAAAAATTTGACTTTTTTAGATATGATTGTGATGCAGAGGAGATTTAAAACTGATAAAAGAAGATACTTAATATCAATACCAAGTATTAAATGGTCATTACAATTTGAAATCAAAAAGTTCAAAAATCTAATCAAAAATCATTATTTTAATAATTTTCTAAATACATCTTTTTTATTACAAAAACATACATAATAATAAATTTTTCACAATATTATTACTTCTTGAGGTCAAAAATTACACAATAAAAGTGATGATAATCCACTCGAATAGCTCAAGAACTCCAAAGTTATAAAATAATCTCAGATTATTTTTATTATTTAACTGATTTATTTTAACAAATATAGTCCTAAAAAATTTACAATGTATATAACGTCACACAATCACCATCCATCCAACTCTTCTAAGATCGATGATATGACAGACATTACTATTAGTGATGTCCGCTAGGTCAATAGTGACATTACACATGGATATAATCCATCTTTCATAATTTATAATTTATAATTTATTAACTTAAGATGATTACAAACCACATTTTTTTTAATATGTAATGTTTTCATTGTACATTCGTTCAAACTCTTAAACTATCAAAGGTACATTGGCTAAATTGTTTTAACTCGTTCTCAAGTTCACTCATATTGATATAAGGTGCATGGATTCAATATTTTTAATCTTTTTTCAAGTTGACTCATATGATAGATATCTTTTTTTATTGAATCAAATACTTGGTTTTAGATTATTTCATGATTTGCTACTATAATAGTCAAAGTAGGGAGCGCCAACAGATTTTTGAATTACTTGGATTGTGATATATATTTTTGCAATTATGATACATAAAATAAAGGATGTATTTTCATATGCTACAAAAATTCTAACTTGTAAGACATATAGCTTACTAGTTTCAATATCAAAAAGGGATCAATGAAGCAAGAATGAAGTTTTGATGGTCCACTAATGACAAATGGGTCGTGGATAATCAAACTTGATTGCATGCATGAAAAATCAACTCAATGCGATGAATATTTACATACAACTTCTATCAATTTTGAACAATTACTAACTTCTCCTTTGCTTGATGCAATCCTTTGTGTATAAGCTTCACAAATTTGTTTATTATCATAATTTTCGTTGAAAACTCATGATCTTTAGGGATTCTCCCCAAACTAAAGTGTATCAATGAGTGAGTGTCATATAAAAGATAAAAAGGAGACACTTTTTGTATGAATTAGCAGAATTATTATATGCAAATTTTACAAGAGACAAAAGAGTAACCCACTCTTGATTCTCCTCCAAGTTGAATGTTTGTAGCATATACTCTAATGTTATATTGACTTTTTGTGTTTGACCATATGTTTGCGAGTGATAGGTTGTAGACATTGCTACCTTTGTTTTGAATAAACCAACTAAAATTTTTAAAAACAAGCTAAGAAAATGGGTTATTGGTGATTAAGATTTTGTTTAATATGTGATTTACAAAAACTATATCTAGATACAAATGAGTAAGTTGTGATGCGATCATTGTATTTATGATAGGTTGGATGCAAATAATGTTACTTAATTTTTCCACAGAGAACACTATTGAATCATATTTTAAAAAGGTTATAGATAATTTGCATAATAAATTTATAGTATAATGTTTCCTTTGTTGCTCGAAAATGGAAAGATTTTGTAACAAACCTATGGATTTTTTTATAACCCATCTTGTTTTGTTAAATTGCATCATAGTTTTGAACATATGCCTCCATATTTTTACAATCTCATCATACTTTTTTGTTGCAACAATCATTTGAGTCCACCTATCCGCTTGAATTTTAATCTCTATGAGGTTGTTGATGCAAAATATTTGTGTTAAGGCATGAGCAAGATGCTTATGGACTTCCATATTTATTATCTTTATGTTGAACCGTTGATATCATCTTGTCCATCGAATTATTATTTTTTAGAGATTCTTATGAGTCTTTTAATACACCAATAGTTTATGGTAGTATTCAACAACAAACTCATTGTTTCCCGAATAGTGATTTTAATGTTTGGTGGCAACAATAATAGTTAACTCCTCTCTTTCATTTGTGTGATTGTGCAGCTTTCAAGAGAAGAAAGCCATAATATATCAACCATACTACTATTCATGTTAAAGAATTCCATCCACTATTGTACATGATGCATCAATGGTCAACTTGATTGGCTGATTAAGATCATATTACTTGAAAAAAGATGCATGTAAGAGAACATCTTCCAAGGCTTGAAAGACCATTTCTTGTGCAATTTTCCATCTTCATTTTTTACATTTTACTAACATAAATGTGAAGCCTTGAGCAAGGTGGACGAAACTCTAACAAATCTACAATAAAATCCAATAAGACCTAAAAAAAACTCTTTAATTGAGTTTGATCCTCTGATGTTATTCATTTCTAGATGGCTTCAATCTTCTCATTTATTACTTGAATTCTCTCCACTATGACATTTGAATTTAAATGATCTACTTCTGACTTGCCAAATTCACAATTTGGAGCTTTAGCATATAATTCATTCTCTCATAAAACTCAAAATATCTCTCATAAATTTCTCCTATGATCTTCTAAGGTTATACTACACATTAAAATATCATCCAAATAGACAATAACCAATTTGTCCAATTAAGAACAAAAAATATCATTCATCGATCATATGATTGTTGTAGTTGTATTAGTGAGAGCAAAAGTCATAACTAGATACTTAAAGTGACCATACCTAGTACAAAAAAAATTGTCATATGAATATCTTCATGAGTCATTTGAATTTAATTGTATCAAAATTGATGCAACTACATCTCCAGAGTCTTCATTGAAGTGGAACTTCACTCTAGTGTTGGTAGTAAGTTACCATCTACTAACAAGAATATTCACTTGAAGGTTAGCCTTAGGATCTAAGTATCGTTAAGTTATGATTAGCAAAAAAAGCTTAGGTCTAAATCTCAATCTACACTCATTGTGATTTCTTCAAAACTTAAACATGAGTAAGTTACTTAATGACTTGGGGTGGACTTCCCCCACAATCTAGAGTACTTTACAAGATGTACCCCTTAGCGGCCCAACCGCCCACGATGTATGTCTAGGTTTGAATCTAGCTCTTAGATTTAGGCGGATTAAATCACTTGATCTTGGATCTGATTCTTTGATAAGATTTACCCCTTAGCAGTCCAATCGCCCACGGTGTATGTCTAAGTTTGAGTCTGACTCTTAGATTTAGACGTATTAAATCACTTGATCTTAGATCGGGTCCTTGTCCCTTAGATACTCTTCTGTCCCTTGGATCTAAATTGGACTCTTAGGTCTCGGTTAGCCCTTAGATATTATGATTAGGTTTTAGGTCCAACCATGGGACATAGATCCAACATTTAGTTCTTAGGTCCAGCAATGGGGCTTAGATCTAATGTATGTTTTTTGGGTCCATACATGAGTCTTAGTTCTAGGGAGCCTCTAATTCTCTTGGGGCTCTCTAGATCTAAGATGATCTCTTGCATATAGATCATCTGGTAATACATCCTTATAGTCCATAATGACATTAGTCATTGAGTCCTAAATATGAAAATTCTATTTAGGACCAACAACATTTCTTTTATAACCCAAGAAATATAAATCACCTTTAAAAATGCAGTTTTAATAATAAAAAACAAAGGTAAACATCTATTATGAAATATGATTGTATTTTCACAAATCTTTCATCCACTACTTTCGTAGTCCACACTACTTCAAGGTTGTATTGCTCCATTCATGATATTCCTAGGATGACATCATATCGAGCTAATTTGATCACTCTCCATTCTACTTCTCCTTGTATCATGCTAGTTGTACACTCCTTGGTGATGTATCTATTGATTCAATATGATTGTTTTGCAACTCTACTTCTTCAATCATATACTTCATCAAAGTCAATCCTAACTTCATTACAATATATCGTGATAGAAAGTTTTTTGTTGTTCCAAGATCAATAAGAACTCTTATCTTGTATCCTTCCATTATTCAATCTTTGACAATCAGTCTTGCTTGTTTCCTACTCCTTCCATGAACTCCCAATCGTTATTTTCTCCCATGCTTGCTTTTTTTGTTTAGTGGAACGAGTAGGACCACGAGACAAAATTACAAGTGATCTTTATTTCCCTACAAAATCTTGTCTTTATCTTCGTATTATCTTGTAGAATAGACACTGCAACATGATCAATACTCTCACATGCATAGCATTGACAATTGTCATGAATTTTCTATACTCCTTGATTTTTTGTTCCATTATTTGTAAGAAGATCATAAAATTTTCAAATTTTATGAATGATGAATGATTATCAACTCCATACTTGGGTGGTAGATCTCATGGTGATGAATATAATTCTCTACATAGAAGAACGTTCAACAATTCTATTGGTGTTGGGCCAAGTGGATCTTGAACATTGTTTGATGGTTCACTGTGTGTGATACCATAATCACATGAAATCTATTTAGTAATTGCGATTGCTCACCATCTCCTCCTTTTGCACCCTTTCTTTCAAATCTTATTTAAAAACATCCAAAGCTTTTGCTCCACTTATATCCATAATGGATACTTGAAAATCACAAAATTCTTAAATTTATTCATGTATATCTATTTTTTGTTTCAAATCCTGCAACTTCATTCATGCGGTTTGAAGAAAATCTACTGCTTGAAAATTCTAAAAAAGACCCTCTTGTATCCCATTCCATGAAATAGAAGCGTCTTGTTTTAAAAGCATATGTTTCCATGTAATGTACCATGTAAGAGCTCTTTCTATGAGATAAAAGTACACAAACATTCATGCACTAAAATTAGAACCATAAAAATATGATATTCATTCTCATTATCCATGCCTTAAAAACTCACATGGCTCTACTACTCTTGTAAACCTCCACCTTACATGAATTTTTGATACAAAATAAGAGATTGGTTTGGTCTTTCATCTTTTGAAATCGTCTCCTATTTATGGATAAATTGTCAATATGAGTTATTTGCGGTTGATTTGTTTCAAGTATTGAAGTTTTCACTTCCATCTCACCAACTTTTTCTCCCTTCACCTTTTCACTCCCTAGTTAAGATATTTTGTCCTCAATAATTTGTTTTTTTTTTAAAAGACATTGTACAATGGGTTTTCTCAATTCTTTCATATCTATCATGATTGAGTTCAAAATTTTAATTTTCTTAGGTTTCTATGCTTTTCAATCTCTCAAACTAATAAAATATGAATATAATAACTACCATATCTCTCAAAAATAAAAATCACAAAAGGTCGAGTTGATAATATCACAACTCTATAGTATTATTCAAAATCTCCATAACTTTAAACAAAAAAATCTCTCCACACTCTCTTATGTTGATAAATAAATCTCATTTTTATATATGTGTTGAATAGAACTGATGCAGATGGTTCATAATTCAAATCCATCTAACATTGAGTATAGAATGTAGATAGTACAATATCACATCTTTTTGTAACTAATAACTAGAAGAATCATTGGTATTGATGACGCCATCACTCGAGGCATAAAATTTGCACCCCAATTGGTCACAAGGTACAATCTAAAAACATATCTCTCCATGAATCAAATATGAAGGTTGAATAAGTTGGGAAATGGAAAGTTTGGTATATGGTTTCACTTCGAAAAATCCATATTTGTATACTATAATTTTTTCCTTCCCCTTTACTCAACCTGACTCAAGTCTCTATAGAACTCTCAAGAATCTAAAGCTATCATCACTTGTTCCTTTGGTGAAATACGGTAGCCCTTGTTTGTTCTTCTGGCGAGATACCTTGTGGTTATTATTCTGATAAAATAGGAGTAGCCGGCCAATCTATATTAACAAAATATGTGCCTTCAACCCTGTATTGTACATTTGGGGTTCCATCTTTTTTTTATAAACTCAACCTTGAAAAACTCTAACTTTTTCATTTTGATACTAAAAGTGCCAAGATGTTATCTTCAAGTGTGTTCCATTCTTTTTACTAGCCCCCTCTTCAAGGGCGGTGGCTATGGAGAAGGTAACTCTTCCCGATGGCGACATAATAGCTGGGCCTTTTCCCATCCAGACTAAGTGGGATATTTCCAGCAGACTCAACAAACAATCCATAGAACTTCTTGCTTGGGGAACTCCTTAGCGCTATCGGTTTCACGTCGTGTTCCCCTTTTCCTCACATGCTACAATACCCTTTGGGCTTTACCCGCAAGGATAGTGGGACACTTTACATAGAACACCCCATGCCGACTTATTTTATTATTGTCCGGAGACTCACTAGTACCAACGTGGCGCACAACAAGGAGCTTGTTATTTTAAGATAAATAATTCAAATAAAGAGCAAATTAACTTTTCTACCATTATAACACTTTGAAATTAATGACAGTTAACTCGAATAACTCCGAAGTTGAAAAATTACCTCAATGATTTCTTTTTCTCCATATTTAGTCCACATATAATGTATTTATATTTATATAATGTAACACAAGCACCATCCATCCAATTCCTCATGGATTAATGACGTGGCAAACATCACTATGAACACGAGGTTTGCTGACGTGTTACTCAAACTAACACGAATTAACACATTAGAAATACAATATAATGAACACATGAATTGTTTACGTGACATCTTAAATAATCCAAATCAAGACCAACTATCTCCATCTTGTATAACATCTACTTAAGTTCGTATTAACTAAAAATGATTATACATTACTTGCAATTGCATGTAATAACATATTTTATATATATTTTTGTAAAGTGTTTTTTATCAAAAAAAATTTATAAGTTATTTGAAAAAAAAATCAACAGGTAAGACATCAAAAATATTATGTATATATTCATGTTCCACATTCAAAAAATTATAGTAAAAATTTAATATGAAAATTTGAGTGATGGATCATGCAAAGTTTAATTATTTTTGAATCAAGTATGAACTAAACTTTGTAATGTTGAGTGCCCAAAGATTTTACTCATAATTGCATCAAGTTTCAAAAGTAAATTAAGGCTCAATGTTAATTTGAACAAGATTACAGTTTTAATTAATATGAGCATTTCTTATTTATCATAAAAATTAAACAAATCATATAAAAATATAAAGCGGGGGAAAAAATATGATTCGGGGAAAAATCACAATTTAACAATATTTCAATATTTCAATATGTACCATGATGTGTATGACATTTTTAATAAAGATCTCCTACTATCAACATGGGGATTGGATCAAAACACTATTCAAATATTAAATATTGATTCAGTTTCATCATCTCAAGATTATTATTTTACTATTAGTCATATATCAGAATAAAGTTTAATATTTTTTATTTAAAAATTAATTAATGACTGATAGATTTTTTATGAAATTTATTATTTTAATTAATTATGAAATCATCATATGTATTAGAAAAATTAAATATATTTTTTGCATCTTAGTTTTTTAACATTTTGATTACAATTTTAATATTGAATCCAAATATTTTGATACAAATCAAAAAATAATTTTGAAATATTTGAAACATCATATTAAAATTTTAAAATATTATTTTTATTAAAAATATAGAAATTTCTTCTTATTTTTCAATTTTATATATTTGAGTAAAAAGAATCGTTTTTAAACTTATTATTTGATTAATTACTAGCATTTTTGCAAACTGTTTATGGTGATCTTTGTTAATCATACCTCTCATAGGATTTGAAGACTTTAACATGTTCTCAGCCATTTTTATATGCTTCATGATATTGCAAGGGCCCAATTAAACATCTTCATATTTTCTTTGCAATATAAAATTCTAAGTTGTTGATAGTCAAAATAGATTAAAGATATAAGATGTCATAACCCTACCTTTTCCCTTTTCATTTCCCTTACAGGTATTATTGCGACATACAAGAGATGCTTTATCCCTTGAGGTACGACATGAGTTTCCATCTTTTTTCTCTTTGACCACTAATTGGAATAGAGATCTATAGTCTTCTTTGATGGACCGACAGTTTTAGCAGGGTGTACATTCACTCTTAGTGGATCCGGAAATTCTTCGTACTGTGAGCTCCGGGCTAACTCTCACTCAGGTTTACCTCAAATGGCTTTTTGGAAGCTCATCATGAATCTAGAAGGACTTGTTCTCATCATGTGACCATAGCCTTAATGCACCCTCTTACACAAACTCTCAAATTCCAATTCCATAATGGCAACTTTCACAAAGAGTCAAGTATCAATAAAAAGGAAGAGATCTTGTATTGATACTCAAAGTCTTCATTGAATCAAGGCTCCAATCCGAACATGACTTCTCCAAAAACCAACATTCCCAAAACAAGTTCTCTCCAAAATTAAGATCACAAAACTAACTTCTCCCCAATACTTACTTGAGAGGTGATTCTCAACCTTTTTATTTATATTGCGTACAATTTTACCTTAGTAACTACAAGTAATTATCATGTAACTTGCTCTTACCAAGTTTAATCGATATCACAAACCCAATGAAAAGGGTACATGGAAACATGCAATTGGTCCACTTAGATCTTCTAGAAGTTCAACTACACTCCAATTGACTTTGGTGTATCAAATCAATCTCGCCCCTAGATTTAAGATTCTCACCAAATCAAACCAATGAAAAACTAGTCCAAGTCAAGGAAATTCAAGATACCCATGTGATTGAATCTGTTCCTTGATTACTACTAAACAACAAATAGTTGTTTTCATCTACTACATCATGAGATCCTCTATATTTTCCTCCAACTTATCCATAACTAACTCAACGTAATCATGACTAAGAGAAACTTAGTCACAATTTAGACATACTCACATTTTATACTACATGTACAACCATGGGACTTACATTACTACTCGGCTCATCTATGCTCTTGCTGTGGCAAGAGTGCATGCTCCACCATGCATCAGGGCTTTTCTACTCGCACTAACTACTTTCTCTATAGCGATAAGGTTACGTCTTGGCTTGATCCATCCATCTACATATTCATTACTCACATGTGAGTGTGGTATCACTTTAGATGAAACAGATGTTCATATGACTCATTGTCCATTCAGAGGGCAGAGGATAGCTACCCATGATGTCATTATAAATGTGGTATTTGCTATGGCGCGAGATGGTGGATACCTTACATGGAAGTAACGTTGGTATGTACATTACCTTGCAGTTGACTAGGGTTACGACAGACTTGTACTTGGTTCGGGAGGACAAGGTTACTGTGACGGATGTGGTGATTATCGATCATACTCGTGACACAGTTTCAGAGCGGATGATCATCCATCCTCCAAGATGGGCGGCGAGTGGAGCCGCACTAACCAAGGTCTCCAAAAGCCCTTTTTTGTCAATTTTTTTCTTTTTTTGAGGGAAGAGAAGCCACTAACTTCTTGAACTTCTTGCGACTTATGCTTGCTTTGCCGATGATCACAAATATTTCGTCCATGTTAAACGAGAGACCGGTAAATAACCTCCAAGCCGAAAAAGGTATATGGGTATGCATAGAGTTCCCATCTTTGTTCCTCTAACTTTGGAGTTATATTGAACTATGGACACCGACTTCGACATGTCCGTGAAGGAGTGCACGAAAACCTATCATACTAGACGGCAAAAGTATCACTCTCTGTAATTTACTATATAATCTATTTTAAAAGTGTTTCTAACTAGTGCGATCTATATGAAAGCAATCACGTTCCGTGATGTTTCTTCGGATGATTTGTTATTTGAAAATCGTTTAATCTTAGATAGTTCAGACATTTTAAATGTTGAAACACATATTACCCACTCATATATTATTGGAACCTAGCCCCATGTTACTTGTTTGGTTCCTTCCTTCTTCGTTTTGACGGGTCTTCCCATCCCTTTTGTTATTTCATTGTGTATTCCTTTTAACTGTTTCATTTCCTGGACTTGTTAAAATAGAAAAAAGTAACCCGAGACAAAATATAATAACAAAAGGGATGGGAAGACCCCATCAAATCGCACAAGGATGGAACCAAACCAGTAACATGGGGCTAGGCCCCAATAGCATCTCACGGGGAAATATATCCTACAACACCTAAAATTTCCGAACTATCTACATCAAACGGTCTACAAACAACAGAGCATCCGAAAAAATGTCACCTAACATGATTGCTCTCCTATGAATTGCACCAAATGCTCTTTGTAGAACAATGGAAACATGTTACCTAGAATAAACTATACATTAAACTAAAGAAAATGATACCCCATGTCACCTAGTATGGCAAGCTCTTGCGCACTCTCTCACGAACATGTCAAAATTGATATTCATAACTCCATATACCTCCAGAGCTAGAGTAACAAGTTGGTTGCTTTCACCTAGAAACCTAGTTTTGAATCACGCACAGGCTTGACAAAAGGAACAGGGCTTGCAAAACGTTGTTGCAACATTCCAACAATGGGTAACATACTTGTTTCAAAGAATTTGGACAAGAATGACATCAACATACACTTACGTCCCTGGTTAAAGAATGACATCTCTATCCCTCGTATGTCTTTCCAAGGACACTTACCTCAGCATAAGAAGGAACAGTGGAGGTTGACAAAATACCGTGTCCACACAAACAAAACCGTCTGTTACTACTGTCGACATAAGATGACCTTCCCACAGTTCATGATCACACTGACGCGCTTGTCACATCTGTTCACTCGGGTATTCTTTCTATTGCCATACACATAGACAGGAAAAGTTAGAAATTGTATGACTTTCTGCCAAACTGATGTTCACGTCAATCCTATGTACGGTTTGTAGCTTTCCTGCTGAAATAGAAGTAAAACATGGGCAGGTGGATATGTGTATGCGGCGGAGAAGGTGTAATCCAACTTCGAAATCCAGTAAAAGGGGAAAAGGCGCGTATGCAGCAGACACATTCGTGCCCTTCAGTTATTTCTCCCTCACATAGCACTACACAGTTTTGTTGTGAGGAATGACATGCACCTTGCTATGCAATACAGCTATGGGATTTCGGAATACAAAGTGACAACGATGAAGTTTACAGAACTCGCGGCAGAACATAAGTGAAACACAAGAGACGAAACTTCACTGTTTAGGTCACAAGGATAATTAAACGATACTTTACTGAGAAGTCAATCCGTATTCTCGCTCACAATCCACTCGTTAGAGTTGTTAATATCTTTACATATACTCGAAAGGTTCCTCGGAGAACGCACCAGGGAAGTAAAGCACATTATTCACATTGACCATGCCACTTGTTCTAATTGTAACAATCAAAAGGCCTTTTTCCCTCTCCTGTTGTTCATATAGCTTGCAGTCTTTCACCCCTGAGTTTCAACACCGCAATAGTCCAAGTAAAACTGAATTCAGGGATGGCGCAAAAGCAATCACAGCCCTCGATTTCTCATCTCAGATTTTCTTGTCTTAACGGGTTCTGGATGGCGAGTCAACAAGGTATGTCAAAATCACTTATGATAGAAACGAACCATATAAACAGGTTGACCATAATAGATCATCTACAACCAGATATTGATCACAAAGACCGGAATGGTCGCTTCAAATTGCCCACTTCCACACGGTCCAGGGAAGTGCAAAAGATGAAAGGCCGCAAGCAAAGCTTAAAACACTACATCTTATATTACATCATAGAATATGACCACTGCTTCACTGCCTTCACAAGAAAAATTAAACTCCGAGGATGAAAATGGCCACGGCTCTTTCCTCACGAGGCTAGCTTGTATTGAATTCCGATGCTTCTACGTCTACGTTGCGTTCAGCTGGATCCTACAGTTTTTCAACGACCAGCGCTAGCCAAAACATATGGAGTGAGACCACCTGCGTATGATAGACATATGGGTCACGCCAACAAGAACAGATCCCCACCCCCTCCCAGACACTGCCAGCGGACAAGAGATGCTCTCTATGTTTCATCGTCGCCGCACTTTTACATTTGGTAATAAGCACCCTGGAGCATTCGAAAAAAACTCCTGTTCATAGCGATCGACTTGGAAACAATACCAGCACAAGGAAGTCCGACGTCCTGACGATGAATGTACCGTACGCCTTTCAACTAAGTTTGTTTGTCTCTGGTGAGAACTAGAGACACCCACAGACACAATAAAAACGAATATTCAATTTTAAATGGATGCCCTCCCTACAAACTTGTTTGACACAATCAAACCTCCTGGCCCCTCAAAGGTCTGACAGATTCTGAGATCCATCAAGGGCTCATGAAATACCCGACTAAGATACCCAGAATACCCACAATAAAGACAAACAAAAAGGAAAAGCCCTGTGATTGTTGGCCCTTAACAGCTTGAGATGAGCCTTTCCCAGCATTTCTCTTGTCCATGCTTGCTACCATATTCGTCTGCGATCAAAACAGTGTAAAGCCTAATCAGAACGAACCAGAACGTTCAGAGACGACGGAAATGACGAAAATCCCAACAAACCACTGCCCAGATGCGCACATTTCTACATTCATATGCATCGATGATTTCTCATGCTGAAACTTCAAGTCCGCCATCAAGGTAGGACACGGCAAAGTTAGGAATTCCCGAGGGTGCGGTGGTACATGTCTCCCAGCAAAAAACTGCATGCATGAGCTGTGCCAGAATTCAGCACAGTAGACACTAGAGGTAAAAGCGTACCAGTTCTTGCTGCAATCGCTGGCTCAACTCCAGAGCTGAATTACGCTCTAATGTCAGAGTACTCAAGGACGCCCTTAACTGCAATTTCAGGGCAGAAATTAGAAAATACAGTTTTAGCAAACTTTGATTTGAGAGCTACTAGTAAGTTCAGATATCTCCGGACCCTAGGACAGTATTAGAAAGTGGGGGCCATAAGAATGAAGTGCTAGGATCTGAAAATTGCAAATTTTCCCCAATAAAAAATCCACTAAGAAATCCACACCTCAGTAAGCTTTGCCTTCATTTCATTGACGTCCTTTGAGTTCTGCAACAAACAAGGGACTATGAGAAAAAAGCTGAAAATTGTGTACACTGATACTTGATTCGAGACTAAGTGCTTGTGCAAGTACTAAGTGTAATAAATTAAAAAACAAAAATATAGTAACACGAGGCACAGGCAACTGAAAGCCTGACAGCTTTCTTTATTACAACTGGTACTAAACGTCTACAAGCATTAAGATGGGAAGTTTTGAATCGACTTCCAGTCTGAATCAATCCCTTGACTCTGTAAGCAGTCAAAGTGAGAAGGATGATCTGGGTCACCTATGTTCACTTTTGACGCAACTTGCTGTACATGCAAAATTGCTGCGCAACCTACTCATTCACTTTGCGAACCCGGATCAACTAATTCCTTCGCTTGCATGACTCCGTACACAATCAGTTCGCAAATCGTAGAATATAATTATCTACAACACTATTCTAAATGATGTGGGACCTTGCTACACAAGTTTAACCTGCTACGCAACTCTATTCAGAGAATTTTGCAGAAAGTTAGTCGCCGCTTTCTTGATTTTACGCCCTGTCAGTAAAATAGAACAAATCATCCTCAGCAACTAGTAGCCCTTCCACTTAGAAGGGTAACTTAGTTCGAACTTCACAACACGAGCATAAATACCCCCAAGTGTAAAGAAAAGTTAGTGCATCAGTGAGAAGGTTAAGAAAAAATATCGGCTCACACACCCATTACAACAGCTAACCTGTAGATTTAACTTTTCATTTAGGCGATTTGTAGCCCCAAGCTGAGTGAGCTCATGCACTTGTTAAAAGGAACTGAATCGTGACGACGTTACTACTGTTGATGTAATCAAGTGTCCACCTTACTCCTAAGATCACCAGGAGTGAGCTCACACAAACTGACAAAGACCCAACATGAAAACACAACCTCATACAACATCTACTTACCGCGTCATGAGACAAGAAGTGTCGATCTCCATTATCCAAACTAGAAATGGCCTTCGGTGATAACCCTTCCTCCGCTGACTCAGCAACAGGTGAAGGGGGTTGAGGTGGTGCGACGTACAGGACTCTTAGCTTAGCTTCATGAATTTCCTTCCCTGTATCCTTAGTGAACTGTAAAAACACGACACCCACAACAATATGAAGATAGTGGAAAAGAGATAGTTCACTAAAGTCACGTGTATTATTCCGCCCTATTTTGGGATAAAAAGGACCAGGTTGTGATGAGAACATACCAGCTCCTGCGAGACATCTTTAGCCGACGTTCCAAATGGAGCACAGACGCTCTGAACCAAGAATTTATCCTTACACTGCATGTCAGGGGGTGCTTCCCGCTGCGCCTGCATCGTAACTGCACAAATAACCAATCCACATCAAATTAGATTCTTCACTGAAACTTTTTCTACCTCGATTACTGAAGAAACTTATTACTTACTTTTGGCACCTCTTAGAACAACTGAACGAAGCCAGTTTATTACGATAAATTACCTGTGACATCGGAGCTGCTCTGAGGCAACACTAGTCCAGTGTTTGGACGCACACAATATTTCTTCGGAGAAGTAGTTTTTACCTGCAAATAGAAAAACACGTTTAACTCAAGGCATCGTAATCGGATCGGTGTGCCTACCAAAGCGGCTCATCATTCACGTGAAATTTGACTCACACTTCCTCCCAAGAAAAGGAGAAACCCTGAGGAGACATCACCAAGTCAAAGACAAGATCTAGAGTTTAACTACCTTAAAGGCAACAAAGTTGTCCGTTGCATTCACAAGACGCAAAGAACATGAAATTTGCTTCTTCAGCTCAACTGCACCACCGGCACAAAAAGTTAGGTTAATTTCGGCTCTTGCAGATCCATTTGAAACAATCGCAACATTACATAAAGAGCAAGGCCACCGCATCTCGCCGTGTTTTGGAGGCAGGAGCAGCCATGCACGATTGATTTCCTGGATCTTCCAAACTAAATTAAAGGCAAATCCAAATTGAAATCAACCGTCGAGCTATGATGTCAAAGTCAACCAGTGGCACTCCACAACCAACGTGATCTTCCCACTGCTTGATACGGAGATTCTGGACGTGAAGATCTACATACGTAGACATTCCCACACACAACGCTCGTGGGAATGAGCACCTGTGACCTTAGTGTGGCGCATGAAAGAAATCTTAGTTCCGGGGTAGAGGGAGCGCTCAAGGCGGAATTACAGGCGAAACTGGCTACAGTCCACACCAGAGTATGACTCTCCAACAAACTTCTATGTGGTCATGGTGCTTAGATTGTCGATATGTGCTGACTCACTTCAGGACTGAAAATGACCCAAAAAATTCCTTCTTTCAAGTAAAGCGGGTGTGAAAGTTGCTAAATCGGCACTGGACAGGAGAAACGGAGATGAAGTGCGGAGTCTGAGCACTTCAAGGTAAACTGATTCGCAAACAGTGCCTATGATGACGATCAGTGACGCTGCTCCTGTTTGCCTCAAGAAAGCTGGCACCTTTGAAAGTGTACCGTGATGGTTATCCAGGCTCGGCAAGGAGCTCAGTACTCGTTGGCCGAATCGGCACAACAACTGACAGCTTCATCCACATCTTTGATCGATCTGCCGAAGTGCCAAGAAAAGTGATTTGAAAGTGCATCGGAGTTGACTGGAGATAGTCACAAGAAGAATCCAGTAACAGGTAAATGGCAGGCCTGTATGCAAAGCTGTGAGCGACGTTCCCTTTCGAACTCGTCGGCGACAATCCTTGACGCGTTCTCCGAAAATACGGAGAGATGCACAACGGACTGCTCTGTAAAGCTTGAGAGGAGCTACGGAAGCTCTCTTCGACCATTCCTTCTTAATAAATTTGACAACATAATCATATTTTGATAAAATGGCACCAAGACACTCGACGACCGCAAAAGCGAAACGACGGCACATCATGAAACCAATCGAATGACTGGAGATTGGAAGGTAGCGTACATGGAAACTTGAGTTCGCCGGGCTGAATACTCAGGAGTTCGCGTTCACCGGGCATGGCTGCGACCCTTGGTGGTTACTGAAGCAGTCTTATTCCTAAATATCCTCCTAAACGAGACCCCCGGCCCTTCTACTTCCTGGAAATCGATCGAGGAAATTTCTGATCCGCTGTCGAAAGAAAGAGGGAAAAAATAGGCAGGCGGTGAGCGTGATTCGAGTTATCGATACTCTAGAGGCCTTTATCATATAACATTGAAAACAAGAGTCGCATGAGAACCTTCCGCGACGCAACCACAATCTAACCGACGCTTCACTCCCTGGACGCCTAATCAAGCCTTCTACTCAGATCCTCTGCAACTCCCAACCACACGCGCTCCAGCTGGTCGGATCCCAAGGTAGACTTAGTCCGTCGCCCCGTGCCTTCACACACGGGACTGCTCCACGTATCCCCGACCGGAGAAAACGCCACCCCACCAACACACAACTGCACAGTAATCCCTCCTCTCGCTCGCTCGCAACCCTCGTCAACTCGCTCTCTCTCTCTCTCTCTCTCTCTCTCTATATCTCTCCTCTCGATCGTCCGCTCCCTCTCCCCTCTCGTCGCCGCTCCGCTTGTCGTCCCTCCGCGCGCGGCAACCAAGCAGCAGTGGCAGCTACCACCACAACAACTGCTATTGATCAATAAAAGCAAGCCTGAAGCCTGCAGTGCACACCCCCGCCCGCCTGCCTGTCTGCCCTCCCCTCCAACGCCCGCCCGCGCGCGCCCGACGATGGATGCAGTGAGTAGAGGAGTGGTGGTAGTGGTAGTCGGCACTATGAACTGCTCTACTGGAGAGCACTGCGGCGAGCTAGCAGAGTAATGGCGGAATGTTCTGGAAAGTGGCACTCCTCCCTTCTCTCCCTCCCCCTTACTCACTCACTCGCGTTCCTCCGTCCGCCTTTCGTTGTCTCTCTCCTCTCTGCTTCTTCGTCTTCTTCGTCTTCTATCTCAGCCCCGATCGATTGCCGATTGCGTGCGCCGCGCGATTCGGTCGAGCTTTGTGCTTCAGTCGAAGCTCTGAAACAACGACAACAACATCAAAGCAGCAGGACGCAGGTGGAGGCCGACAGACCCACTCACAGCCCAGCACAGACCTCTCGCCAACAATAGCCCATTTGGTCCTTTCTCCACTTTCTGCCCCGCGCTCCCTCTGCCCTGCCCTGCCCTGCCCTCCCCCGTCCCCCGTCCCCATTCGCCCCGCGCTTCCTTGCCCGCCCTCTTCCTGTCACGAGCCAAGATCCCTCCCCGCCTGCGGACCCTGCCTCTGCTCGGGCTACTGCACTAGGTCAGGACGGGTCTTTTCTCGCCTGCTGCCGTGCTGCCGTCGTCTCCCTCACCGTCTCCACCACTCTCCAAAGTGCTCGGATCGCACCTCGTACCGTCCGGCACCGTCCCCGACCGTCGTCTACCGTCTCGGTAATTCTGGCAACCACGTCCGCCTGATCTACTGAGTTGATTTGAGCGCCACTCCGCGGTAGAAGTTGAACGGTTTAGATCTCCCCTGCAACGGCTATAAGAGCAGCCGCCCAGTCTTTCTGGCCATCCGATGATATAATAATTATAGCATCGATACTGGGAATGAAGTGCTTATCCGCCGTTGGATTTTGCATCTGCACGGCTGTAGTGGATTCGGTCAGAGCCTGGCCACCTGTGTGCAGAGATCCGGGTGTTAGTGCGAAACTACCTACCAGCTGTCGTCCGGCTTTTCTGCCGGACTACCAGGTCTAACAGCCAGTGCGATAGTTCCGAAATAGTTAGACTCAAAACAACTCCAGACATCGAGTAAATGCTTATTACTCCGACTGATTTACCGAGTTTTACTTAGAGCCCACATGAGCGTTTACTTGAACTTAATGTTTTTAAGTCTTTACTCACTATTCTTGAGAAATATAAAGGTAGAATATAATATAATATTTTATTTTATTTTATTTTATTTTTAAAACACACTAAAATAACACAAAGTATAAGACACCCCATCAAGTCTCACATGGATGAAACCAATAGGGTAACATGGGGCTAGGTCCCAATACCACCTATATGAACATGTCCTATTACACCTAAGATATCCGAACTATCTACGTCAAATGGTCTACAAACAATAGACCATCTAAAGTAGCATCACTAGGTTAAATGGTCTACAAACAGTAGAAGCATCACAAGCATCTGAAGAATCATCACCTAATTGATTGCGCTAGCTAGTGCTCTTTGTAGAGCAATCAAAATATGTTGCTTAAAATAGGCTATACAATAAGTTAAAGGGAGTGATAGTACTGCCTAGTATGATATGCTTTCGCTCATTCCCACGAGCATGTCAAACTCGGTGTTCATAGTTCCAAATAACTCCAAAGCTAGAGGAACAAAGAGATGATCTCTCTGCATATCCATATATTTTGAGACCTTGGCTTTGCCACTCCACTAGCCGCCCATCTTGGAGTATGGGTGATCAGCCATTCTAAAACTGTGTCACGTGTAGGATTAGGAATCACCACCTTTGCCACATTAACATGGTCCTCCCAAACCAAGTATAGGTCTGCTCTAGGGTTAGCCCTTGTCGATTGCAAGGCATACCAACGCTCTCCATGTGAGGTATCCAACCTCTTGTGCCATAACAAACACCACATTCCTAATGGTATCATGGGTAGCTATCATGTGCCCTCTGAATGAGCAAAGAGTCATATGAATATCTAATGCATCTAAAGTGATATCACACTCACATTGTGAGTAATGAAGATGTAGATGGATGGACCAAGCCAAGACGAAACCTCATCGATGTAGAGAAAATAGCTAATGCAAGTCGGAAAGTCCTGATGGGCTTTTCCGACTTGCATCTATGCTCTTGCCCCGGCAAGGTTGCAAGCTCGTGGATCTTAGTTTGACTAGGTCAGAGCATAGACGAGCCCTGGTAGTACGAGGAAAGGTCGGATTCACTAATAGCGAATGTAGAGTCTAGTGAAACTATCAGTCCATCAAAATAGATTGTAGACCTCTAGTCTAATGGATGGACAAAGAGTAAAAAGACAGAAGATCATGTTTTACCTCAAGGGGTAAAGCATCTCTTCTATATCGTAATAGTACTTGTAAAGGAAATGATTTTATATCCATCAGCCAAATTCACTAAGAGAGAGTGTAGAGCTTGCTGAAACTATTGATCCGTCATGGTAGACAGTAGGCCTCAAGTCCACTCAATGGGCAAAGAGAAAAAGGACTAAAATTCATGTAATGCATCCATCTTTAGAAAGATTAATGAGGTTGGTGGATATTTAGCGAGCCTTGTTCCTTTCGTATGATACTACATTTAAATTTATTCTCTCTTTTATCAACATGAATTTTTATGTTCTACAGTCCGTTGCTTATACTCAACATGGAGATACTTTGGAAGGATCCCTATTTTCCATGGCTCATTATATAGCTCTTTTGTCTACTGCTTTCGCCATGCCAAGTTGTGTGTTTCATTCTTGAATGTATGATACACATATTGTGGGTCATGTAGACCAAATTAGGCATGCATTTGACTACTTGACTACCAAACTTCATTTTGTATGCTTGAGATTCAAGGTGTTAAAGAGTATGGCATGCTCTCCTTTGGGCATTCCTCATGATTTCCAACTTTCAAATGGATGTATGATATCAACATACGGCATACGGCTCAATGTCCATGCACAAGACAACCCAATCCAGATAGATATCTATGAGTGCTCTAATGCCCAACTATAATGACTCACAACAACTTGATGTGGTTACTCCAAAGGTGTTACTTGAAGTGAGATTGATGATGAATGACAATGGTACAATTAACAAGGCGTTGTCGTGTTGTGACGCGGCTACTATGAGAAGATGATGGCATGTGTCATCTTCAGAGCTGTTGTCATGACGGCGATAGTTTAGGTTAGGATAACCGACGGCAAGACTTTAAGGTCATTTTAAGAGCCCACCGTTGGATCTACTTTGTAGGGTCAGGATGTTGAAAAGGCTCCAAGAGATATTATCTTGGACCTTATCGGATATAAAAGCGCAATCGTGGATGGAAAGGGTATGGGAGAGTGCTAGACACATCACTTTGCTGACTAAGGAGCATATATGATCAAAGTGGAGCCGACGAGGACATGGATAGAGGACAACATGATCCTCCAGATGTACCGATGCCTAGTCCATTTGTGATCAACATCCGGTGTCTTCATCGTGATCATTTTTGGACGTGGTTAGTGTATTATTTTGGAGATAACTTTTATAACAAGTGATAAACTCTCCTGCATCTCGATTATTCTTCCAGTTGTTTCTTACGGCGCGATTTGGGACGTAACAGTGTACATTTTGATTTAGTTTGGACGCTATGGATTTGAACTTACCAGTAGTGGTGGCTTTCAACACATGGGTTCCAATCCATCACTATTGCTTACCGAAAACAAGCCATATGGAGTTGATTGTTAGGAACTTTGGCGAGGAGTATTATTCTCAAGTTATAAACTCCTCGGTTCCGTTTGTAGTTCCGTTCATACTTAACCGGTTTCGAGTTGTCATTTTGACTCTTTATTAGTGGCAATTCGTATTGTGTATAGGATGGCTAAGTAGTGTGTTTAGGATAGTTGTAAAACTCTAAGTTAAAATGGAGCTAATTTAGCCACACTAGAGGTCAAAATAACACTCTTCATTCTCATTGGTCTTGGAGTTTGGGCCAATGAGAGCTCTTGGGCAACTTCTTCGAGGTTTTGATGAGTTTTGGAGACCTTCTAGGGGGACATTCGGAGATCTGAGGATGGGGTTGGAGAGCTGACGGGACGAGTTACGACGTGGGCTCACGAATGGATGGATTTGAAGGATTTGTCACTCTGAAGTGATGATTCAAAGTTAGAGTGAGAAATTTAGACCTTTGAGTGTATTTGGGGAGTTTAAAGAACCTACGAGGGTTTTGGGAGATCTGAGTCGACAGAGATATAGTTTTTGACTCGATTGGACGAGTTTTGAGTACATAGTGATAGCTTGAAGTTTGTGTATATAGTCAGAATTGCAGGATTGCACCGATCGTCACGGTTAGTACGTAGATCATATCTTTTGATATCAGAAATTTCTGTCAATAAAACTTTGCATAGTTCAAGTTTTGATGATGAGTGACCTTCTCATAAAATCTGAGAGCAATTGAAGTCAAAGATTGGGATGTGTGATGGGTTTTGTACACAGGGGTCTGCATATCGCTTTGTGTTACGTTCTGAAAGGGTAAATCACCAATTGTTTTGAGAGATCTAGAAAAGAAAAACATCTAAAACTTTACTGAGTGATAGTAAGGGTCGTGGAGCAATTTTCTGTAAAGTTTGAGCGAAAGTTATTGGTCGAATCATCAGATATCATAATCTTCTTCCGTTGAAGTTTTACCGGCTATAATGTGGAGTGCTGAGGAGAAGAAGAAGAGATTGTCAATTCACACGAGGTTCTAGAGTGTTCTTCTACAGCCAGGCGCTCGGGCATTCTCAGAGCAAAGAAATGTCCATGCGACAGCGTAATAAGACATCCACTCCACAACTTCAACATGTGACGACTCCAAATTGATGTGGACAAAGGTGATGTTGGAAGTGGAATTGATGGTGAAGGATAACATTAATACTAACAAGGTGCAATAAGAACTCCCTACTAGCAATCGGTCTAATGATTTATGTGTTTTTTTCCATGAGAAAAAGCCGATTAGCACCTAACATCTGATTATATTACAAAGGAATCTCCCCTCTCACAACTAATGTAACCACCTTGAACCATTAGGAGGATCATGTGTTTGAAAGTAGTCTCTAAGATGCTCATGAACCATTCATGACAATCCTTCTTAGAATAGGTGTGGGACTTTGCATAGAGAATGGACAAAAAATTGACATATCAAGACATAATAGCTCCTCTAGATAATACTCCAAAACCTATACTTCCTCATTCGTAGATGGATGGATGGATGCAAAACACATAAAAAGGAAATAATCTCTTGACTAATCATAGATAAAAGATATAAGACTCGTGCATCTCTTCTATACTGCATAGCATGACCATAGTTTATATCGTCATAATCGAGCAGAATCTAAAGTTTTCCATGGTTGAACCTAATTCCTAATTTATACATCCATTACACACTCTTGCGATGTAATCCAATCCCCTTCTTGGAATCTCCAAAATCTAGTGGCCATCTTTCTATGTCAAACACATCACTTAATATAAGGTAGACACCATCGTGGAAATAGTAGAAATAAAAATCATGTTAATTCATCCATGAGATCATGTGCCAATCAATTGAATGATAAGCAAAAAAACTATGTATCGTCTTCATAAAATGCATAAGAGAGATTGTGGAATAACGTGGATGTGGGAACCTAGTCTCAAAAATCCGAACAATAGAACATGCTGAGTATTGTCAATTAACACACTCTGACAAAATGATGTATATACAAGATTTTGCTCCTACTGAACATATGAATCCATGATTTCCATTATTATGCTCATGTCACAAAATTTGACAAAAGTATGGCTAGATTTATTGCAAGTTGATAGAATATAATGTATTGTTTACTTACAAATTTACTCAAGGATGCAGTTTGGATCATCAAGAAAAGTAATGCATGTTCAATATTTTGATAACTTGATGTTCTCTCTTGAATTTCTTCTATATTATATTTCTCTAACATTGCAATTAATTTTTATCTCAATCTCCACTTTGTTATCATGTTACAAAACACTATTTGTCAAATAAATTAAAAATTTAATATTGTATAATAATAAAAATTAACATATCAATTTATTAATTTATTAATTTTTAATATACATGATATAAATTTGTTTAAAAATCATAAATTATATTTTTATATTATATTCAATTTTATAAATAAAAATTTTAGTAATAAAATTTTATTTTATAATAATGATTAAAAATTAGTATAACATACTTTAAAATATTTTAATGAAAATTTATAATTTAATAATTTTTGTTATAATTTAGTTTTAAATTTATAATAAAAAAATTGAAAAATAAATTAATTTTTTCCATATATAAGTTATCATGTTTGAATGTCAATAAATGATATAAATCAATTAGTCACATGTAATATATAAATGTATGATGAGTTCAATGATATTTAAAAAATATTAGTATTTTATAAAATTTATCATATTGATTAAAAAATTATTATTTATGTGATTTAAATTTTTTATTATATATTTAAAAATGTTATCTCAAACTTACATCATTATTGATGTAAGTATTGAAATAAAATTTATCATGTTTGAATACAAATAGATGATAAAAATCCATGATTCACATGTAACATACAATGTATGATTCATTCAATGATATTTAAAATATATTTGTATTTTATTAAATTGATCATGTTGATTGAGAATTTTATGATTTATGTGATTTAATAATTTTATTATATGTTTAAAAATGTTGACTCAAACTTACACTATTATTGATTTTTTTATTGGAATCAACTTCAAATCAAATTTCAATCAAAAACTTATTTTTAAAAGATTTTTTTTTGTTTTATACATGTTTTTTTACTATGGATATGTTTATAATATTGAATATAAATTTTATTTATAAAAATTATTTTTCTTAATTATTCATAAAATTCATAAAAATTATTTTATAAATTAATTAATATTTAGTGTTATATGACATGATAATCAATACATGATTTTATTGGCTAAATAATAATTCAAATTATTAAAAAAATATTTTAAACTATCAAAATCATTTTGTGTTTTATACTCCATTATTTGCAACATTTCAAACAACATTTGGAATCTTTATGATGTTCTTGCTCATGCAAGGTTTTGTAGGTTGAAACTAAAACTGAAATTCAGAAAAGATTTTTCTCAGGGTTTTGTTTACTACAAGATCAGGGTGAACATTTATATGCTAGCAAGAAAAGAGTACATTTGTTAATATTATGTGGGCTCAAACTGAATTTGTTGAGACCCATAGCAATCGAAATGCTATTTAAAGATATCGCTGAACTGTATTTCAAAATTATGGATCTGATTTCAACATAAATGCTAGAAAAAGAGCCCACATTCTACCTATCATAACTTGAAGACAAGAAGCAAAGATCATGAAAAGTGAACAACCTTAAACTATGGTCAACGCTAAAACACTCCACAAACTGAATACGTTCAAAATAGCCCATTAACTTCTGGATGGTTGTTCTTGGATGATCCCAAGGCCAAGTAAAATAACAAAAAGGATGGGAAATACAAAAAGGATGGGCACAATGGGAAATATGTCTTAAGATGTGTTGTTCTTGGATTGCGCATGCACACCATGTGAATTTGTCTCCCAAAAACTTGTGCTTAACCAACAAAGCCACAACCTCATGAACCGGGATGCATAACAATGTGATGACTGGGAGTGAAACGATTGGGCAGAAGCACGAAAGCTGAGAGAAAAGAAAAGAAAAGAGAAACAAATACATCCAACTCGCAAGCAACAGGCTTAACCAGAGCCTGACAGGAGTCCTGACCAGAGCGGAGCTGACCGGACGATCGAGTCAGCAAGAAGATAGGAGGAGGAGAAAAAGAGTCCTTTGCCGGTCGAGTCTCGGGTCGTCAGACTTTGGGCAGAGCCACTGTACAGTTCATAGAAAGCGCCAAGAAAGGGGCAGCAAGAAGACGACGACGAGGACGACGACGAGGGATGGTGACATTAACGATCGATGCCAGCACCAGACAAAAAATCCACAGATTGATTACAGTACTCTAGGCCCAATCGTGGTCACCAACGTCTTCTGTATAGTGCGCTTTGTTCGTCTCGGGTTCTTTCGGGATCGATCGATCCGGGGCAGCAGCCGAGCTGGGACTGGGACAGGGAAGGTGTTGGACCCGAGGGGCAAAGAGGACGAGGACTAGGAGGCCGCAAACGGGAAGGGAAGGGAAGGGACTGGAGTGGTAAGTGGGGACGGTAAGGCGAGTCCACAGCAGAAGAGTTCGAGGTTGGCTTCTGTCTGGCTGCCTCAGTTTGGACCCAGTGCTGGTTGTTGTTTTTGATTTTTTGACAGATTGGGGTCTGGACAGGATTGGAGATCGGAGAATTGGAGAATTGGAACGGGAAGGGTTTAGGAAAGGAGCAGGTGGCGGTTTCAGGACGATCTGCTGATACGAGGGGAAGGACAGTGATGGTGATCGCGGACAGTCTCTCAGGTGAGAGGAGGTGAGAGGAGGAGGGAGAAGAGGCGAAGACAGAGGTTGTGGATTAGGGAGCGGAGGGGTGGTGGAGTAGAAAGTTTCAGAGCTGTCAGGGAAATGATTTGGGGCAGCTGATGCACTTGCATGTCAGTTGAGTGCCTCGGTCTTCTTATGACGATCAGGCCCTAAGGTGAATATTTTGATGCCAGATTAACTTGAACCCCTGCCGTACCCAGAATTGGAGGTGTGGCGGAGGTGGTAAAGAAAGGAAGAAGAGGAGCCCAATTTCGAGGGGATTGGTTGTACATGACTCGTTAGTCCTCTGTATTGGCGTGATTATCTGCGAAGTTCTTCTTATCCAGGTGGGCAAATCCGAGACAAGGGTGTTTTAGGTCAACCACTGGCTGAAGCAAGCCGGGGAATTGAAATGAAAGCCCGGGCTGGTTGGTGATAGTTTACCAACAGTTTGAGCTTTTTGGGACGATCGGTTAGCCAGTATGCAGTCCAGCGTGAGGGCAGTAGAAGCCTACAGGCGGAGTCGCTTAATAGATAATGTGACTACCGATGAGGATAAGATATCTCCTGTTTATCGACTCGAGGAGATCTGCACTTTTTTGCGGAACTCACCTCTGGATATTGTGCGGGAGATGCTGGAGTATACCCTTAAGAGACTGGAACACAAGAGCCCCATTGTCAAGCAAAAGGTAGTAATTTCACCTGAATTTGTTTATTGGACTCACCAGTGACCTGCATAATGCATCCCCTACATCCTATGCACTCGCATATGGTCGTCTGAAGTGTCTGTACTGACTGTTAGCCGGACGTCGGGCGTTTTGTCAGCTCAAGTCAGTGCAGAAACTGATCAGTGAAGATTGCTGTGATTTTTGTGCAGACATTGAGATTTATCAAGTATGCATCGGGGAAAGCTGGACCGGAATTCAAACGAGAAATGCAGCGCCAAGCTGGGAATGTGCGGCAGCTGTTTCATTACAAAGGTCAGTTGGACGCTTTGAAAGGTGATGCCCTGAATAAAGCTGTACGAGAGACAGCTCACGAAGCTGTTGCTGCGATCTTTGGCACGGAAGAGAAAACTACAACCATGGAAGATGTAGGAAAGCGCATTCAGGGTTTCGGAAGTACAAATTTTGACATGCCGAGGGAAGAAGAGAAGAAATCTGTTTTAAGTGGACTCGTCGGGTTTGGAAGCAACTCCATCAGACAAAGTATTGACATGATAAATAACTATAATCATTATTCCGGGTCGAGTTCTGGAAGTGGTAAAAATTTAGGAAGCTACCGTGGGGGTCAAAGTCTTCGGAGATCACTAACGTCCGAGCGCGAGAGGCCATTTGAAAAGGAGGAAATTGCAAATTGGGATGCCAGAGAAGCTGACGAGAGTAGATCGGGCTCTTCACCGAATAACAACAAATCACACTCGAAATATGGAGGCGGCAGAGGAAGTGACGGAAGAGGAGGACATACATCAGAGGATCGATTGCTTGACAGTTTGACGGCTCCTGGCGGTGTTAGACTGCAGCCTACAAGGGAAACACTTCAAACTTTTACAGTCACAGCTCAAAAGCTGGATGCTGCGAATTTGGTTCATTCTATCGAGACTAAATTGAAAGCTCACTCATGGCAGGTAACTTTCAAACTGTATAGGAGGTTTGAGAGTGAACTGGGTGGTAGAATGTTTCGTTCAGGGTACTGATGAGTTCTTGTTAATACGGTGAATTTTGATACGGATCTCTATCAAGCTTAATTGCACTATATGATGCAGTTCATATTCTACTCTGGTGTTGCAACACCCACTTCTCGAGAGCCACTTTACAAGAATCGTCTGCATGGAGCTGTTATTATGTGTGCTTGGTTTTCCGGGTATATGATCCTTCTTGTTGATTTGTCTTGGTTTTGTAGCTGAGGAGTAAGGACCTTTTGAGCAGTAATTGTGGGTGCTTCTTATGGTTATACCATCAGTATGTGACATGCTTATCAAGAGGTCTTCTTTTCCCAGGTCCGCTTCAAAGCTCTCTGTATTTTAGAAGCTTCAGTAAGGAGCAGAGAAGATAACAAAGTGCTTGATTCAGTGGTCGCAATGTTTGAGGAGGATGCAAGTGCCATTGTTGATAGTCTACTGTCACCACAGACCTCCTTGAGAGAGAAGGCAAAGAAGGTGAGTACGGAATCTTTGTGGTTAATGGTGGAACTTTACTTTCAGGTGGGATGTTGTATTGGTTAGACAAGGCTCTTTGTTGAGAATCTTAAACCCATGGGATTCATGAGAGCAGCTTCCATTCTAGAGTTCTGTAAAATCTTTAGGAAGTCATGCTAGTCTAAGGTCGAAGGTTAGCTAGCTCTTATTGTGTTCGTTATCCTTCCAATTGCAGGTGATGGAGATGCTTGGAGGTGGGCTCAATGGTGGGATCACCGAGGACAGCACAGAATCAGTCCAGTCACCAGCAATATTGAAGCCACCTCCCGTAAACTACCCAGACTTAATCGACACAACAGATTTTGACTTGCTTGACGATACAGAAAGCGTGCAAAGTACACCGAAATCTCCAAACATGGAGCAACCAGTGAAGAATGTTGTTGCTACTGTTGTCCAACAGGACCTCTTAGATGGAACTGACTGGATGAATGACCCTCCTGCAAATGCCTCTGCTAATCCTGAAGCTGATCCATTTGCTGGCATGTCATTTCACAACTCAGACACTGCAGTTGGGAATGGTGGCGATGGTGATCTGTTCTCAGGCCTCGATGTGGATAGTGGCAATCGAGTTGGAAATGGTGCTGTTGAAGGTTTAGGGATGAATGACAACACCAGTTTATTTGACGGTCTATCTGTTACCAGTTCCAAAGAGGCTGCAGGTCCGCAAGACGATTTATTCCAGCTCATGGGGAACCTGTCGGTAGGCAACTCAACAAACAATCATGTTCAGGAACAAGTGCAAAATTTAACACCCTCCAAATCTATGCAACAATCTATGCCAAGTGCTATGGGTGGGCCACCGAACTCTTTCCAAACCCCAGTGCCAGGCAACATTGGAGTTCGAGGTCAGGTCCTGGGTTTACCTGGTATGCAGCCACCAATGATGTTTATGCAGCCTCCCGGCATGATGCCCATGGGGATGCCTGGACTTTTCCCTCCTAATATGCTTCTACAGCAAGCGTTGGCCTCGGGAAATATGAATTTTGCCTTAGCTGGCGCATTCGGGCAGCAGTTTGCCGGTGGTATCCCTGGAATGCCAATGTTTGCAGGAATTCCTCAAAACAACAATGTCAGTGGCGGAATTCCAAGTCAGAACTACCGCGATGGTTTTGATTTCTCTAGTGATGCAACAGCAAGGTACTCGGTTGTGGAGACCCCAAAAGAAGACACGAAGGCGTTTGATTTCATCTCTGTAAGTTACTGGACACTAAGCTAAGCTATAATTGGTCTCATGACATCTGAATGGGTTGTAATTCATTCTATCTCTGTCACACAGAAGTAAGGCTAAAAAATGAGTCCGAATTCAAGTTTCGGACTCATCATCGTGAAAGTTGAATATGAATGAAGAAGAGTGTGGAAAGTATATGGCTGACTTGGAATATCGCTCTCCTGTTTGTGATACAGGATCACATGTCTAATGTGTTGGGTCCCAAAAAGAGCAAGTGAAGTACTTGGCGGATTCTCCTGTGCTTCGTAGCATGAAGAAAATAGCTGTAATGCTGATGGGCTTCAAAGTACCTATTAGTTAGAGAAGATACAAGCCAAGGTTGTCGGAACCTTCTGCTGTTTGTTAGTTGAGGCGGACAGCTCCGCGTTGATGTAGATCTGACAACAAGATCCTCTCACAAATTTGTAAAATTAGCAGCAAGTTCAATATTGTTGAGCCAATTGCCATGTAAATCTTTGAACGTGTGATTCTGCGGTTAGAACCAGAGACCCATGATAACGAGCATGCGTCGGGCAATATTCTTTGCCTTTTTTTTGAGTGTACTGAAAGTGTGGCGTATAATTGGATCATACATCCTCATTTCTTTCATTCTATCTCGACATTGTTTACATACCCAAGTTGGTTCCTCTCATACTGGGTTACAGTTGTGTACTGCTTTCGTTTGTGTGCCATGGACGAACAAGTCACCGATGCAACTCGGATGTACATTGGCGTGATAAAATAATCAAACCGAAAGAATTCAAGCTTTTCTTCCACGATGATCTGTTAAAGGAGCTCAGGCTGCCCACTGTAGTTCACCCTCCTTCGGACAGGTGTGAGCAGATGATACAACCAGTCTGGATATAACCCACAGTTCTCGCTCTACTTGCAGATTACTCAAGGAACCAAGTGTTCATGAAAGCTGTGATCTAGTCCCAGTAGATGTCCGGATCATCAGGTCCTGGAACGTGTCATGACAGCAGATCTCTGCATTTACTTACCTGACACCCACTTCAGGCAAAGGTCCTCTCCAGGAGCGAAGGCCTGACCCCGAACGAGGATCGCGTACATGCCTTGGCAGAACGGGATGTGCCCATAGTGAACATTTCAAGGGAAAAAGGACGCATAATCACCCGTCACACCCAGTTTACCTTCAATTGTTGGCCCAGTAACTTGCGATACGGTTTTGCCCTTATCCCTCCAGAGTCCACAATTCTGGAAGTGGACTCCAAAATCCTTTGGCATAGCCTGATGAGGTTTGCAATTCTGATTTTCTCTACCATTCGTAGAGAATGCAAGTCTGAGCTGAAAAATCAAACAAGGTAGTCGGTTACACCGGACTTCCTCGTTTTGTGGTCTGCAAGGCCACATACACAGCTGCCTTACCTACCCTACCGATAACGTGGTGGGCACAGAAACAACAGACCCAGCTGGCTTGATCTGTCATTTACCCAGCTTGAAGCACCGAGGAAGCCTCGATGGGACTTTAAAAAAGAGGGATCGAATTGTCTTTGTCCAAATCAGTTGGAATTCATGGTCCCCGCCCCGCTCCATGCACGTAGGTGCAAGAGTGTTTGTTGATTGCTTTTTCTCTGAATGAAATCGGTGGATCCAAGGGCTAATCCCTTGGAGTAAAGTGTTTCCCGCTTTTGACCTATAGGTGACTTTGTTTGCAGTCAATTAGAGGAGTCGCTTAACTCTCCATGCTGTCACTAGGAAGTGACCATTTATGTAGGAAACGTGGAGCAGTTTGGAAACATCATACAAGATATTGGGAAGATTTAGAAGGCCCACGATGAGAAGGTGGCTATTATGCAGCATACAAAAGTAATAAAAAGAATCAAGTGTCCCACATCGTCCAAACTCACAAGTCGCAGATACGCTAATACACTGGAGCTGATGTTGACCTCAGATCCTTAAAGTGGAAGTAACCTGCCATGTTAAGGTAGAATTGGCTGCGTTTAAAGGCTCAGCCCTGGCGCATGATACGAACATGCTCCAGCAGATTCGCCCTTCCATTATATTGATATCTGAGCCACTCAGACAAATTCCTAGGAAGAGGGTACAGCGCTATTGTCATCATATGGCCGCACATCATTTGCCAGCAGCGGAAAAAGTGACTTCCTGGAAACCGAGTACGATTGACACAAATGATGTCGCAAAGAACGCGAAAGCACAGATCGCGTTCAGTTTCCCACAGTCAAATGTCAATCGAATGTACGTTGTTTTAGATGGAGGTGATCATTCACGTGCATACTGAGAAACGGAAATTATATTGTGGCCTAGCTATGATACGAAACCTAACCCACTGTCCCCTACTCGAGTCGTGATGACGACACATCATAAACAGTACATCGAAAATGGTAATGTCGCAAATGTGTCCCTAGGGTCTCATTTCAGATCGAGGAATTTGCGTCTTGAAAGCTGAGGCTCTGCACATAGCCGTCCATTATGATAGTGATAAAGAATCACATCGACAACCTCGGTACCGTATGTAGCACGTTGGCCCTTCACAACAATCGCCGAACCTGAAATCAACTGTTAGAAGAATGGGAGTTTGAAGCCAAATAAAGTTTGGAGTACTTCTCATCATGCAAGTGGCATGTGGAAAGGGTGGGAGGGAAAGAGAGAAAATATTCCATGGTCGATGGCCGTTACAGAATCACCGCCCAGTCTTTGCCAAGATTACCGTCCTTCCAGAAAAATTACCCAATGCATCCCCTTCCCTGCTCTCAACACGCTATTAATAACGTTTGTTAAAGAGCAACACTGTATGCAAAATGCCCTCATGTTCCGTAAATCTCAATTTTCCTCTGAATGCGTTGCTGCAGACGGAAAGATTTGTTACAACTCGTGATCAGAGCGCCCACTCTGACCTAAAAGTCAGGACATTGTGAAAACAGTATTTGGGAAGGTAGAAAACGGGAGGTGAGAAACAAGCGCGAAGGCTTTTCACCAGAAAACCTTTCTCGTTCAGTATAACCATTAGAATATTGGGTTTCACATCTCCAAGTGTAACTGACGCTCCATCGGATGCTTGTAAGAATTGCTGCTGCTTGCGTTGCTTGGGCCTCTTGTGAACCACCCGGCTGACATAAAGGGGGACGGAATCGCAGTAGGTGATCGCATGGCCCTCTTGCTCTTTCCCGGAACGGGGTTCAACCAACCGACCTCCACAGCACCTAAACCACGGGAAATTCTCAGATCTGCAATCTGCGATACGGCCGTGTGCACGGTAGGGAGTGCCCACCATGGTTCCCTATTGAGACCTCAACTACGTAAGTTGCGTTCCGCGAGATCAAATGAAGCACACGTCGGTGAATGTGGAGCATAAAGTCACGAACTGTCATTGGAAGTGAGTACCACGCGTTTTCTGAGAAACGTGTCCACCGTGATTAGAAAGGGAGATGCATAGAATATAAAGTCGTATGAAACATCATGGAATCAGGAACAAAACACAAGCAGTCTAGAAAAGGTGCCAAAAGAAAAGAAGAGAGGTAATCTTTCTTGTGATAAATCACTATGTCTCCAGCCCGCCTGGATCTAAGCACTTTGATATACATCCATCCTATATTTTAGATTGCTGAATATAAAAGAAGTAGGGTGTGTGGCATTTCAGTCGAGTAGAATATGCTGAGTTTAAGTTGTTTATGTTATCACGACTTATGTAGTGGCATCTCTAGTTAGGTAGGTGCGTGTATGCAGGAGCAGATACATCAGTTAGAGCTGGTTGTGCCATTAGCGCCGTTCGCATTGGAATTACCGTTAGGACCGATAGCGCCGTTAGGGGTCTTAGGGCTCAAGGGGTAGAGTTCGAATTAGGGTTCCTTGGAGGGCAGTTTTCGAAGTTGAACCTTTGAGAGTGTGGCTATGGTGGATAGTAACTAGTGTGGAAACCTGGAGTCTTTGAAGCATAAAGTGGATTTGGCTTGATTGTAATCTCTCTTTTATGCTATGGTTATGAGCGGAATGTCTTTGTGGACGTTTTGAGAGTAAAAAAGATTATTGTGGTACACTTGTGTTGGTGTATGACGATCTATGTATTGTGATGTTTGATGTGACAACGATGTATGTTGTCATGCGATATGTATGTGCACGACAATGTAAGTGATATATTTCATTAGAATCATCCACTTTTTGGTATATTTTTTGATTGAGTTTTTTTCTATCCTAGCAAAATCCTTTGGAAATATTGGAAATATCTAATAATCTCACATGGTTCTGTAAATATTTACTTTCAAAGTTAGAACTTTCTTGATGATTTTCCAAGAATTTGAGTACCCATAGCACACTTCTATACTCCCCATATTTGTTAAACTCTTTCAAGGTATTTCTTAATTATTGTGTAATTCTCAATAGTATGCATTTTTGTTATCACACTAATTACTATTTTATCTGGACTAAGGATTGGATGCAACATTTTAACTTAAAAATATTAAAAGTATAATGCATTTGGATCATGATAATTGACCACTCATAGTAAGTTGGTAAAGAACCCACAGTTGAATTGTACCTATAGGATGGAGATATTGAGAAGACTTAGAGAGATATTATCTAAGAACATATCAATATAAGAAGTGATAAGGATGCAGAGGGGAAGGTAAAAAATATGAAACATCTCTTTGATCACTAGAGAGTTTGAGTGGGGTTGACTTGAGATATAATAGAGGACAACATGATCATCCACATGTACCAATGCCCAATACCATTTTAATCAACATCCAATGTTTTCATCGTTATCAATTTTGGGCATGATAAATTTATCATTTTGGAGATAACTTTATGCTGCAAATAATAAACTTTCCAAATCTATTTATTTTTTTTATTGTCTCTTATGCCACATTTAGTTTGATCTACCAATATTTAGTTTGATTTAGTTGACCGTTATGGAAATGAATTTTCTAATGATGTTGATTTTCAACATATGGTTTCTGATCGATCATTAATATTTATTAAAAGTAAACCATAAGGAATAAATTTTTAGGAACTTTGACAAGGAATAATACTCTCAAGTAATCAACTCCAAGGTTCTATTAATAATTTCATTTATATTTAATCAATTTAAGTTATTATTTTAACTTGATATTAATAATAATTTGGATTTTTTATATTAAAATTAAATAATATATTAAAATAATATTTCAAATTGTAAGTTAAAATGGAAATATTTTGATCATACTAAGAAAAAAAATCACTCTTTATTCTTATTGGTCATGAAGTTTGGACCAATGAGAGTAATTTGGACAACTCATTTGAGATTTTTACAAGTTTTGAAAAAAATTTCATGAACCATTGGATATACAGGGTAAAAAATATCATGATAAAAATTACACAATGTATTTAAAAATGAAGATAATTAAAGAGATTATTGATCCTTTGTAGTAATTTGAAGTATTGCTAGATTGCAATGAGTGTTCATAGTGATTCTATTGAGCAACGGTATACTTTACAACTTAAGTTTGTGTTGAGATCTAAATTTTGATTAAATTGGATAAGTTTTAAATATTTAATGAAGACTTGAAGTTTCTGTACACGGTTAAAGATGCATGATGACACATACTATCATAAAAAGTTATGATGATGGCCATAATTTTTTCTATCAAATTTTTTTATAAATAAAAAGTTAAGATTTATGACAATATTTGTATGGGAATATGTTTATCGCCTTATGATACAGTGGATGTTTGGAACATTATTCTGATAAATTTGAAAGTAAATCATAGTAAAATCTTTACAAATATCATAAAGAGGTTCAACTACAACTACTCATGAAGTTTAGTTAAAAGATAATGTCATGAACTTAAATCAATAATCAATTGGCAACAATGAACTCAAATATAAATTGGTGAAATTGAAAGTTGCAACTCAAAGAAAATCAAGAAGGTTATTCTATAGCCTAGCATTCTAAGAGTAAAGCAAAACTCAAGTGACAACGGATCAATATCAACATATTTTTTGATGATTTTGAACAACATTAAGATGAATTTTGACATCTGATAAGGAAGAAGATAAAATGAATAATAGATAGATGATATATGATGGATATGTTTTACATAACATCCTCTTGCAATGACTTCAAGTTGGCTTGTTATAAACAAGATTTTTTGCTATGCACCTTGTATGTTGATGGTTTCAAACTATTATTCAATATCAAATAAAACATTATACATTGTTCATGCCGTTTTTTTGATTTAAAATGATTTTGATTTAAAAAATGTCACATGATATTATTCCACTTTTCATATTTTTAAAAATTGCACATAATTTTTGTCATTTTGAAATAATATTTTTTTGTATAGATTGATGACTATATGTTTCAAGCGAGATTGTAAGATGCTGAAATCTATTGTTACATTGTATGAATAATTAGATAATTGATTTCAATATATGTCTATTCTCTTAAAATAAAATCTCAACGTAAGTATTAAAAAAAGATAAAATATAAATTAAAAAATATATACATATCGAATTAAAATTTGAATATAAAAATGAGCTTTACAACTATCCTAAATACTCTACTTAGATATCCTATACACAATATGAGTTGTCACTAATAAGAGTAAAAATGACAACTTGAAACATGAGTAAATATAAAAATAGAAATATATTATTGAGACATGTCTCATCAAATTTAAAGATTGTGAATTTAAAAAGAGCAAATTTTAGATGAATATAAATTTGAAAATCTCATTAGTTTGGAATCACTTTATTAGTAAATCATAGAACCATACATCTCATTTTTGCTTTAATTTTGATATAAATTAATAATTAAGGAATAATATTTAAAGGATGTAAGAGAAATGAGTTAAAAAAATTCAAATGTTTGATATTTAAATTTTGAATATGGTTCAAAATCTTGATATTTATGGTGCTCTTGGTGCAAGCTTCATAATGGAAATGATGTTAACTTAATCTAAAAGCTAGTTGTCAATTTCATCTTGAAGGTAATAAACAAATAGAAAATTTTCTTGTCACCTACACTCTTAATCTTGAGTAACATTTTTTGATATCTTTTTGCAAGATAATTATAAAATATTTATTAAATTTTGCTAAAACTCATTAAAATTATATTTTACATCCAATTTTGATCAAATAATATTTAATTTATGGGAAGTTATTATTTTTTTGGAAGATCAAAAGATAAATATATTACAATAAGGCTTGAAAACTTTAAATTGGTAAAATATTAACATTGTCACGACTTATGTAGCGGCACCTCTAGTTAGGTAGGGTAGTAGGCAGTTTTTGAAGTTAAGCCTTATAGAGTGTGGCTATGGTGGATAGTAGCTAGTGTGGAAGGTTGGAGTCTTTGAATCACAAAGTGGGTTTGGTTCGATTGTAATCGCTCTTTTATGCTATAGTTATGAGCGGAGTGTCCTTGTGGACATTTTGAGAGTAAAAAAGACTACTTCGAAAACTGAAATTGGATTCTGTGGTGAGAACTGTGAGTTATTAGAGTGCTGAAGGTATTTTGGTGAGTTTGGATCGATGGTTACTTTGATTTGTTGGCTGTTGAGTGAGCATAGCATTGATGGAATGTAGCCCGTGGTGGTGTTCTAGAAGTATAGTCGATTCAAAGTTGATATGATCAATTTCAAATTTATGTATTTTCTGTTTTAGTGTAAATTTGAATATGGAATTTTTAAGGACGGAAGCGCTGTTGAAAATTGATGAGGTGGGTCGATACTCATAGTTATCTTCGGACTATAAATCAAGATTAGCTGAAAAATATTTCTGACAAAAGTGCTCGAAATTCAAGATTTTGTGTTTTGAAATTTTCGGATCAAAAATAGGAGCATCATGCTATTAGATTATCATATATTGTCTGTTTGAGCTGAAATTTGATGGGGGTGATAGAAGATGTGAAGTTTATCCTGCATGATAGAGACGTCAGACACAAAGTTGACACTATTAGAATTGTAAAATTATGACGTTTAGGGGTTTGAAATTGGAGTTGAAGTTTTTCAGAGTCATGTGGAAGTTTCAAACATTGTCCGTTTGTGAAAAAAATTTATGTTTGGTAGCAAATTGAAAAAGGCTAGTTTAAATCAACGCCTTACAATACTAGATTATCATTGTCACATTATTGATATGGAGAGCAGAAGACCTCCAAAATTGAGTTTTTATATTTTTAAATGCCCTTCTAAGACCATGTTAGTCCGAGTTGGGTTGGTTTGACCCCTTTGATGGATATTTTTGAGATAGAATATTGTTATTTATGTTTCTTGTGATTGATATACCTCCATCTCTGCTTTCAGTTTGTGCACCACATTTATTTGTGTTGGTGCTTTGTTGTTTGGAATGTTAGTGCTTCTATGTGCTACCGATAGTGAGACTGGATTTCTGGATCAGTCAAACTATCCATGTTTATCCCCAATGAAACATGACTTGCGGACTTGTAGACAAGGTGAGTGTATGTGGTGATGGCATGTTTCAAGTTGCCCCTTGTGTTAGCATCTTGTGGTACCTCGGGTACCTTATGTTGTGATTTCTAGTCCAATTGGGGACTTGTTCTTGTACGGTTACGGATGTGATACATTGGTGTCACAATGGAGTTTTCTAGAGGTTATGGAGGGGAGACTATCCGAGTTAGCACTGGATACATCCGTAGCAAAATGTGATACCAACCTTGGACTTTGAGTTTCACAGAAGACTGTGATTTGGTTTCAGAGAATGACGGTGTTGCATAGGAAAATTCTTTGCTCCGAGAACGTCGGAGCGCCTGGATGTAGAAGAACCCTCTAAAACCTTGTGTGAGTTGACAATCTCTTCTTCTTCTCCTCAACACTCCATATTACAACCGGTAAAACTTCAGAAGAAGAAGATTATGATATCCAATGATTCGACCAATAACTCTCGCTTAAACTTCACAAAAAATTGCTTCACAACCCTTTCAATCACTCAAAAAAGTTTCAGATGTTTTTATTTTCTAGATCTCTCAAAACAATTGTTGATTTCTACATTATATCACAAGGCGATATGCAGACCCCTGTGTACAAGACCCATCACACAACCCAATTCTTGATTCCAATTGTTTTCAAATTTCATAAAAAGGTTACTCATTATCCTTAATTCAAATTTGAAAAGTTTTATTGATAGAACTTTTTGATATCAAAAGATCCGATCTCCGTACTAACTTCGTGACAGTAAGTGCAGTCTTGCAACTCTGACTGTATACACAAACTTCAAGCTATCACTCTGTACTCAAAACTCATCTAATTGAGTCTTAATTTCAATCCATACGCAAGCCTGCGTCATAAACTGTATCTCACTTGACTCAGATATCCCAAAACCCTAGTAAAATTCTCAGAAACACTCCAAATACACTCAAAGGTCTAAATTTCTCTCTTTAACTTTGAATCACTTTTTCAAAGTGACAAATCCTTCAAATCCATCCATTCTTGAGCCCACGTTGTAGCTAGTCCTCTCAGCTCTCCAACTCTGTCTTCAGATCTTTGAATATTGTCCTAGAAGGTCTCCAAAACCCCTCAAAACCTCAAAGAAGTTGCACAAGTGCCCTCATTGGCCCAAATTCCAAGACCAATGAGAATGAATAGTGTTATTTTGACCTCTAGTGTGGCCAAATTAACTCCATTTTAACTTAGAGCTTTACAACTATCCTAAACACACTACTTAGCCATCCCATCCTAGTCAAAATGATAACTCAAAATCGGCTAAGTATGAACGGAACTACAAACGGAACCGGGGAGTTTATAACTTGAGAATAATACTCCTTGCCAAAGTTCCTAACAATCAACTCCCTATGGCTTATTTTCGGTAAGCAATAGTGATGGATTGGAACCCATGTGTTGAAAGCCACCACTACTGGTAAGTTCACATCCATAGCGCCCAAACTAAATCAAAACGTATACTGTGACGTCCCAAATCGCGCTGTAGGAAACAACTGGAAGAATAACCGGGTCTAGAGAGTTTATCACTTATTGCAAAAAGTTATCTCCAAAATGATACACTAACCACGCTTGAAAGTGATCATGATGAAGACACCGGATTTTGATCACAAATGGATTGGGCATCGGTACATCTGGAGGATCATGTTGTCTTCTATCCATGTCCTACGTCCGCTCCACTTCGATCAGATAAGCTCCTTAGTCAACAAAGTGATGTGTCTAGCTCTCTCCCATACCCTTTCCATCCTGACAGCGCTTTATATCTGATAAGGTCCAAGATTATATCTCTTGGAGCCTTTTCAACATCCTGACCCTACAAAGTTGATCCAACGGTGGACTCTTAACAAACCTTTACAAAGGCGCCGTCGGTCGCTTATCCTAACCTAAAGTATCGCCGTCATGACAATAGCTCTGAAGATGACACATGTCATCATCTTCTCATAGTAGCCGCATCACAACATGACAACGGAGTCCAGCTTGGTGATATCTTGGAATGTGTATCCATACCATTGTTGTGGGACATGGACGATATTTATGGGGCCACCAAGGGTCCCATACAATATTCGAGTACATTTGGCACTATTGAGTTGGATGACATTGAATTTGATTCATGGCGTGATTTACATCAAATGCGCAACTCTAGATTGTTTATTCCGTTTATGGCTTGGAAGGGATTATTCCTGCATTTGGAGGGTACGTCGATGGATGATTATCATGAGTCTTGGCATGAACACCTTGAGGAGATTGAGTTCTACAAACAATACTGGTCTCCAAACTACATTTCTATTACTTCAGGTACAGTGTTCGGTGGTGTGAGTTCATACTCTTTATCTGACACTAATGATGCAGTTGGAGCTAGTTGAGTTGGCAAGAGTTTAGAGGTCCCAACCTTTAACCCTATTATGGAGTTCTTTGCACTAATGATGCAGTTGGAGCTACTTGATTTGGGAAGAGTTTAGAGGTCCCAACCTTTAAGCCTATTATGGAGTTCTTCGCACGGTTGAGAAGAGACTACCAAGGGGTGAGAACTAATAAGCTATGAGGCTTGCATGAGTTTCAATAGAAGACTGGGGAGAGTCTTCGAGAGGTGTATACTCAAATATGTTGGTTGATCAGTGTTACCCATGGGGTGACAGAGGCACAAGCTGTCCAATATTGGTATGGGATATTGGACAAGGAGTTGAGACATAGAGTGAGAGATGCTACCTTACTACAAGAGACATTATCTATGTTGACCATTGTGTTTTGTCTTGCTCATCATATTGACCTCCACATGCAAGAAGAGAGGGTGCTGACTGCCGGGTTCAACAAGGATTCATCAACTTCATCAACTTCTTCACATTACCAGTCTACAACACAAACCCGGAATGGTCATGGTCAAGACATGTGGGACAGTCTCGACCATCCGGACAGAGTAGTGAAGGTATTGCATCCAGACTATTGTCATCCTTTTCAAGTCAACAATCAGTTGTTGGGATGGTGTGTTGGACATGTGGTGTGGATCTCATCACAAGAAGTATTGCCTTCAAGGTCGAAGGATGGATCCTATTGGATCAAAATCATGTGTGCATTGTCACAAACATGGTCACATGATGGATTGATGTTTTGATCTCCATCCATAATTATCATCAACAAGAGATGTCATGGCAGTTCCTTGAAGAGGACGAGGAGTTCAACCGGATGGAGTTGACTCTGCAAGAGCAATCAGATCATGTCACGGATAGCTCTACAATGCGAGCATGTGTTGTGGTTACACTTGCAGAATCCTATGATGTATTGATGGATGCGGCAGTGTTATGGCCGATAAGATTTAGCATTGATTATTGGGAGGAGACAACCTCTTATCGGCCAGGTTGGCAATCTGGTGAGGGCCAAGTGAGTCGATTACCTGTAAAATTCATTATCGGTTCTAGGCCTTTACCGAGTGGAGGTTTGGCATATGTTGCAACCTTCAGTTTTTGTATTACTTGGCATGGTGGTTTGTTGGAGGGCAACATGGATGCACATGATAATCCTTGTCTAGAGGATGTAGCTATCACGCCAAGTCTTAGTGGAGTAGTGTCATCTATGTTGGATGGATCACTAGGCTCTTTATGTATGCAGCTACGACAGATGGCATATCAGCTCATGCATCAGGCTTGGAGTGAGTCTTTTGCTCAAAAGAGGGAGGAGACGAAGAAAGTTATTCCCATTTCCACTATGTTGTCACCTTTAGATATAACACATATTGCTTGGCAGTATCAAGAGGAGGGTATAAGTGTTCTTGGTGTGTTTGGAGGGATTAGCACAGATTTTACTATTGTTTTGCATAAGAGTACATCGATACTTCTATGTGGAGCAAGATGAGATTGCAAGACGCGTCTCATTATGCCATGTGGCATAGTTGATGCGAAGATACCCAGATCTTCTACCATTGTTGGTGGTTAAAGTATATCAATAGGCCTTGCCATCAAATATTTTATTGTTGGAGGCGCAAGACCTTACTCGGAATGGTACCATACATTTGATTATTGTTGGATGGCCATGTCATGGATACACACGGCCTGGTAATGGTCATGAGCTACAAGATTCACGTTCTGGCATATTTTGGGAGATGTTACGTGTGTTACAATCTCTCTAGTCACATCAGACCTATTCTCCGGCATACATTTTGGAGAATGTTCCCTTTTGGATGATGACAAGTGCACATCAGGTGTGGTCATAGATTGGACCAATAGTATTGCTGGATGCAACGAGAGTAGGATCTAGTGCACATTGTACAGATCTATGATGGACAAACCTTCTTCCAAGGGAGGTTTTATTACGAGCATATGAAAGAGTGGAGAGGTCCTCACATCTATACATAGTTATTATACATATTGACTCATGTGTGTTGACTACCGATCTATCAATCGACAGACAAAATCTGATCGATGTGCTATACCTACACATGAGATAATCTTTGATGCAGTTCCGCATGCAAAGGTTTTTAGTTCATTGGATTTACGAGTAGGATATCATCAGTTGGGGATTCAAGATGAGTATAAGACCAAAATATCCTTTTGGACAATTGATTCGCATGGCAAGAATGGATTGTATCAGTGGAAGTTCTTACCATTTGGGTTGAAGAATGCCGAGTTCCAAAGGATGATAGATAGGATTCTAGTCAGACATTGTGCTTGAGCCTATATTGATGTATTCTAGTATATAGTGCTAGAATGAGGGAGCATGAGATACATTTGCATGAGATATTTGAGCGACTGATTTCTTATGGCCTCAAGTTGCATCCTAGAAAGTGCAAGTTCTTTCAGGAGCACGTAGAGTATTTGGGTCATACCATATACTCATGAGGATTGAGAGTTTAGCAAACCAAGGTGGAGGCAATCTTTCGTATTTCACAACCCTCAGATGTGAATAGGGTTTGAGCCTTCCTTGGACTTGCAAACTTCTATCGTCAATATGTGTGAGGTTAAGCACTATTGCCAAAGCCTTGACAAAAAATGACAAAGCTAGATCAAGAGTGACGTTGGGGAGATGAACATGAGAGAGCTTTTGTTAAGCTCAAGGGAAGGTTGACATCTGCCCCTATGTTGAGGAGACATGTGAGAGGTCATCCATTTCAAGTACATACTTATTGGAGTATGTTGGATTTGGGAGGAGTGCTTACCCAACATGATGATGAGAGGAAGGAGTTTGTACTTGCTTATGCAAGTCTTTCCAACAAATCAACGGAGTCAAAGTATAGTTCTTATGAAGGAGAATGTTTGGCAACTGTTTGGGCGGTGGCACATTTCAGATGTTATTTGTTTGAAAACTCCTTCACTCTCATCACTCATCATCAACCATTGAAATGGTTGATGGAATCAAACAAGCTTAGAGGAAAACTTGCACGATGGGTTTTATCCTACATGAGTATGATTTCACGGTTGTTCATAGACCTGGAGTGGTGAACAATGATGCGGATGGGTTAAGTCAAAACCCATGTACAAGTCAAGTTGATAAAACTGGGGCTCGATGGCACGGTGATACTGATGAGGAGATGGTTCCAGGTTGACATGCATATGCCTTTTTGAGTATGTTAGCGGTTGAGAGCTATGTGATATCTTTCTTGGGTGAGAGAGCAGATATATTATCCTTGGACGTTGAGACTGAGGATGGTTTGATGGTAAACCGAGACATCCATGACGACATGGTGTTGGAGTATCTTTGTATATGTGCTTTGGTGACCACTTTGAGTGCAAAGGAGCATGATTGAGTTTTACAGAGAGCTAGACGCTTAAGATGGGAAGATAGACACCTTCTTTGAATATGGGAAGATGGCAACGTTCATGTTGTGCCACTTCCATCTGAGAGAGCACAATTGACCATGAGGAGTTAGATCATTTTGGAGTAAAGCAGACATATAGCTTACTTCAAAGTCACTTTTGGTAGAGAGTATGCAAACTGAGATGCAACAATTTGTGCCAGATGTATGGTATGTGATCGTGATCGTGTTCGAGCATCATTCAATGCTCCCATACTACACTTACATACTCTATCAATTATGGGACTTGGTTATTGTTGGAGTTTGGATTTTGCATACCCTTTGCCAATGACTATATGACGTCATCGATATGTGTTGGTCATGGTGAAGTATTTCTCCAAGTGGATTGAGTTGGTGGCATTGCCTAACAAGTCAAATGAGGAAAAAGCTTATGCGTTCTTAGCCGATTTGATGCACTAGCAGAAGTGTTGACTAATCATAATACTGAGTTTTTGGGCGAATTTCAAGCTTTGTGTGATTGAGTGTTGATCGATCATCATTCTACCTCAAGCGATCATCCCGAGGTTGATGTTCTAGCAGAGAGAGTTGTTAAGATGGTGAAGAGAGGACTAAGAAAGTTTAGTCCTCTCTTCACCGTCATCTAGGAGACATGAACATCCAGCTACCATGGTTGACCATGGGTTATTGATTTAACCGGCAAGCATCTCTAGCGTCATTCTCACCATACTTTTTATTATATGATAGAGATCTAGACTTACCTGTAACTATTCGTCGAGAATCAGCTAAAATTTTGGACTTGGATAAACTTGATGTTTGGGTTAGGGTGTGTTCATAAAGGGCATATATCTTCCGTAGAGTAATGCCCATGGCATTTGAGAACTTGATTTTTGCTCGGCATAGAGATACTTTGCGTTATGCTACCATCCAAGGAGGTGGATATCGGACTTCAATTCGCAAATTTCATGTTGGTGATTATATTTACTTGCAGCAGAGTGCACCGACCACATTGGATGTTACGGCTGGTCACACGATTCTACGAATACGTGACATTTTACCTTTTGGAGTTTTGGTATTGGAGGGTGATGATGGTGTGATTGGAAGGATCATGTGCGTAATTGTGCGCCATGTCACCTTCCAAACATTGATGGTACTATGGATCCAAATGTGGCAGATGTGCGTGCAAGCTTGAGATGTATGTTATGTGGATTAGTTGGTGGAGCAGCTAGTATGTTGATTTTTGATTCTTGTTCGAGAGGATGACATATATCATGTTTGATACCTCCTCTCAAAGCGCGGCCCAGTGGGCAGTGGAGATGTCCTCGATGCGTTTAGCAGGCAAGCAAGTCTGACCGTTACATGGTATGGATTGCAGATAGGCAATTAACGATGGGGCATTGTAGCACCCGGCCTCCTGATCTTAGCCCCATGAAGGGCATATCATGTTATGGACTAGATGGCTACCTGGTGTTAGAGGGATCTAATTGTCAATTAGGGGGGCGATTGTCGTACACTTTTGTTGCTACATGCCGATCTATGTATTGTGATGTTTGATGTCACAACGATGTATGTTGTGATGCGATATGTATGTGCACGACATCTGTCACGAATTATGTAGTGGCACCTCTAGTTAGATAGGTGCGCGTATGCATGAGCAGATACATCAGTTAGAGCCGGTTGTGCAGTTAGCGCCGTTTGTATTGGAATTGCCGTTAGGGCGGATAGCGCAGTTATGAGTCATAGGGCTCAAGGCGTAGAGTTCGAATTAGGGTTCCTTCGAGGACAATTTTTGAAGTTGAATCTTTGAGAGTGTGGCTATGGTGGATTGTAGTTAGTGCATGAACCTGGAGTCTTTGAAGCACAAAGTGGGTTTTGCTCGACTGTAATCTCTCTTATATGCTATGGTTACGAGCGGAGTGTCCTTGTGGAAGTTTTGAGAGTAGAAAAGATTATTGTGGTACACTTGTGTTGATATATGATGATCTATAAATTATGATGTTTGATGTGACAACCATGTATGTTGTGATGTGATATATATGTGCATGACAACATTTTATCTTGATGATCAAGTTTACAAGTTTTAAAAAGTTCAAAAAACATTTTAAAAAATATTTTTAACAACTATTTTATCATTAACATTTAAAATTTAAAATTATTGATATTTATGATCATGTTATGGAAAAAGCTGCTAATTTTATTTTTTAAAACATTCATATGACCAACAATTCAAACCCAAAGAATTATATTTTAGGAAAAATCTGATTCTTATACTATTTAAATTATGTAGCATAACATCGTTGACATATGATTATAATCTAATTATCATACCTTCAAAATATAATATAAATATATAAATTGCATGTATAAAAATTTCTTAAAAATTTTGCAATTAAGATTGAAAAAATTATAACTTTTATAAAAAATTATAATCCAAATAATTTTTTCTTTTGAATTTATGAGCTTTATTTAAAGTTGAATATTATTTTTACAAAATCCCCAAAAAAGAAATCTTTGTCTCTCTTTAATTAATATAAGGTATCAAAATAATTTATAATTTTAATTTTACATAATGATAAAATATAATATGATATCATTAGATTTGACATGAGACTCGTATCTTGGTTAACTTTATAATTAAAAATTATTCAAAAATATATTTTTATTTTGATATTTTTATAAATCTACAATTTTTTATAAATTTTTTATACATTTTAAATTGTAAGGGTAACCATCTTGTTAATCATTGTTATCTTAACCATGATTAGGTTTGACTAGTTATGTTAGTTATCAACTAGCCTCATGATTATATATATTGGATCACCCCCTTCATGTAATAAGTTTATACACTCTCACTATAGAGATTCATGTAGTTTGAGTTTTAGTGATGTAGCATATTGATGAACCATTTATCCGATGTTTGTGTTCCGTTTTATGTTGGTTGCATTGTTGATATGCTTACCAAAATCGATCCTCAAAATTGGTATCAAAGCTAGGTTGAAAAAATGTTTAGTATGACAAGAGTAGAATAAATAAAAGGTTTCAAATTTCTCCATTAGAAATTTTGGGAAGGTTTACTAGGACAAGAGGAGAACTTAGTTTGGTTTCACATTGCTCAATTAGAAATTTTGAAAAACGTTGAGTCGGCAAAAAGTAGAAGAGATATGTTCAAGTTCTGATTTTTTTATTAGAAAATTCTGAAAGCGTCTAGTTGAATGAGAGGAGAAGGGATCAGAAATTTCAGCATTCGATGATATAATTTGATCATGTTAAAATCAATCCGTTTCAGATTTGTTTGATAATAAATTTACAGGAATTTATTTGAAAAATTGGTCGTGTCCAATGAGTGGGTATTAGATCAGGAATTTTCAAGAATTGATAGTTTTGATTGTGACTTAGATGATTCCGTCACCTTTATCTTAATCGCAATTGTGACAACTGTGACTATGATTGGAGAGCTTAACTCAATTGATGGATTAACTAAAATGATTCTTTTTGATAGATTTCCAAGGCATTATGCAAATTACATATTTTGCATCATTGAATTATATAAATAGTTTATATAATCTCTATCCAACATATTGTCAATTACATTTAGTTCTAGTTAACTCTTGTTCATAGAGGAAAAGCTAGTTTCTTAGTTTAACCTTCTAGTACTCCCACTAAGCTACATATTGATTGCATGAATTGTTAACCCCCTATACTAGAATTAATGGGCAGTTTATAAGCTTAATTCTTGTCTTGTGAACCATAGTTATCTTAATCATGGTTAGGTTAGACTAGCTACGTTAGTTATTTCCTAACCTCCTGATTTTATATATTGGATCATCCACACTTGGTGATAAGTATGTAGACTTTCACTATGAAGACTTCAGTTTTAGTGAAACACTCGCTGCCGAAAGTGGATGTAGTGTATTGGTAAACCACATATATCTTGTGTTTGAAGAAATCAAAATAGATCATCACAAAATCACAGTAAATTATATAAACATTTGATCATAAAAAATTTCATGATGAAATTGTGTTGAATGTTTTGTTACTTGACATTATAATTGTAATGATACTTTTTATTTGTACAAAAGAATCTGTTAAATTAAGTTTCAAATAATCACATGTGAACCTTAAAAACATCATTTGGTTAAATAAACTTTAGATTAAACATTTTATCAATAATCTTTTTATTAGTCAAGGTTTAAAAAATTACTTCTTTTAGAGTAAATTTTGATGATCCACATAACCCTCATTAACAAGTTGTACTTTTGATATTATGAAGAGTTCACTTTAGGTTGCAATAAACTTGTTGCTGGAACTTATGCAAGAAATGAATCAATAAAGCTATAGTAAATTATAAGATTAAAAGAATTCAAGATTCATAAAAATTCTTGATTTTTTGAACAACCTCAATATAAATATATCCAAAATTATATTTATTTATCAAATTATGTTTTAAATATTAATTCAATGCAAAAATTTGATAAATCATAACAATGATTTATTTTAATTTACCAAATCAACAACTAATATCATTTTTTTAAAAATTATTTAAGGATTTTAATTTTTTATTTTGATTATTTTTTATTTATTAATAAAAAAACGTTTTGATATTTTTCAAGCATGAAAAAATATATTTATTCACATATAAAATCTATATATATTACCAAATTAAAATAAATATTTTAATAAAAAATTTATAACAAATTAAATCTTGGATATAAAAATTTATTTTATATAATTGATTATTATATAAACATATTTAAAATTTTATATACTTCAAAAAAACATGTAATTAAAGTATATAAATTTTGTTGATTTCTTGTATAGATTTATAACTTAATATTTTCTAAAATTTTGAATTTAAAATAAATAATTTAAATTGAATAAATTGGCCTGACAATGAATATAACAAAATATCATGAAAAAAAATTTTCAAATTTTATTGATTACTTTATAATTAATATGAATAATGAATGTAAATATTGATTTTATCATTTTCGTAATTGTTATAAAAGTCATATGTAAAATTTCTAAGTGTATTTATGTTTAAATAAATTAAATAAACATGTTTCAATAGTATAAAATTTATTATATAATAAAAATTTATATTTTAAATTCAATGTAAAACAAATTAAAGTGACATAGAGATTAAAAAATTATTAATTTTACATGTTTATATAATATCAATAAATTATATATTTTTGTTTCTTTAGAAACACACATTTTTGAAATTTTAATTCATATGTTAATGAGTGTTTTATTTCTTTGATTGTTATCAGGTTTTCATTTCAGATTATAATGTTCACATATGAATCTTACATGTCCAACTCAAACTTTTCATTTTTAACATAATTGAAATTTAAAATTTGTACTTATAAATTTATATTTCGTATAGAATTAACCATTCTGTACCAGGTGTTTTCAGAGTTCTTGTAAAAGTGCGCAGTATGATATGGTCAACTTTCATATGTGGTTAAATTCGGTCTCTTTGATATAAAATATTAGTAATGCGCATAGTCATATCTCAGGCAAGGTCGCTTTCCATATGAGTGACCCCTCACTTCTTCCCCAAGCTGGCTTTTCGGAGATGAATGGTTAGGTATTGTAATTAACGAGCTTCACTTGGTTTCTTTTCTGACCTTACTTCATTCCAAACACAAGTCCTTCACATTTTAAGGGTGTCTCCACTTGACAAATCAGGCGTAATCACGACTTTGAATTTGACATGCGTTTGATAAACCTCTTTCACCTCACACATACCACAGCTACGAAAGTGTTCTCAACTACCTCACCGTAATCAGTTTCCCAATACCTCAATTCACCTCCCCGAGTTACTTTGCCGTATGTACACTTTTCTCCTTCCCGTCGTTCTGTACAGGTTAAAAGTCCAGCACATTGAACTGCAACCTGTTAACGTGGGACCGTTAAAACATACTTCCATGTCGCAAAGACGAGAAAAACGCACCATACAATCACTCAAAATTCAAACTTTGAATAAAAATGATTAAAAACAAAACCTCTGAAAATCTACAAGACTACTGAAGTTGTCCCTCGAGTGGGGCTTGAATGAATGCTCTACTGCTTAGTTAATAATAGTATACAAAGAGGAAAGCCTCCCCTACCGGATGTGATTATCATACCTCCTCTGTTGCCTACCACTCTGTCTCAAATTCTTACTGCTCTTCGCCCAGTGCTGGTGTTGCCGAGCACACGTGGAGGATTGTGATGTTATATTGGTGATATCGAGTAAGTTTCTCCTTTTAGCTCGATTGGAGAAGAAAGACAACTTCCTTGTCACCGACATCATTTGTGAACTAAGCCTTTCCAGGCTAACAAGATTGGTCAAAAAAGGTGATAACCATAGGACTTGACATCTCCTAATCCGAAACCACGGTCGCCTTTCCCTGTTTCCTCTTCTTGCTCGGCTTTGTGCCTTGGTTTCCAAGAGAGTGAGGAGCAAGACGTGGTAAAGGCACGCGAGAAGCTCCCAGTTGTCCAAACGGAATGGTCCCGATGCAGTAAGGCAGGATGGGGACTCCGACGGCAGGGAGTCTGGAAAACAAAACATCGGAACATGTTACAGTCAGAATAACCTTTTCTTGAAACACGTCCGCTGATGTGGGCCACACTAACTGGGAAGGCCAAAATGTAGGGCCCTAGTATTAATTACTGTAACCCACACTAGTTTAGAAATGTATTAAAACTTACACTGGGTTGAGTATTGGAAAACATACTTTTTGGGCTGAAACCCGCAGACAAGTGTAGGTAGTGTATATTATTTTCATAAATTGACCTGAATATTCACACGGCTACTCCCACTATATACACCAATTAGGGTGTAAAAATTAGTGTGTAAAAATATTTTTAAACACTAATTTGTGCCTGGAATTGACATTTTCAGAATTCATCTCCTATTATTAATGAATTTTATACTCATGTTGGACCCTAATCAAACAAACCCTCTTCACTGTGCCTTCCCGCGAATTTTTTCATCCAGGCTGACTCGGTTTTCTTTTCAAATCTCTCCTGCATATAACTTCTAATTGAGCTCCAGAAAAAATATCCCTTCACCGTAAATTAGTGTTAATTTCAATTCAAATATCCTGACCCTCAAATAGTGTAAACGTGCCCGGAAAATGCCATTTACCTCAATCAGTGTGACCCAGTTTATTGATAACCCACACTAATTTGGCATATACAATAATTACGGTTATGAGAATAGTGTTGGTATGTTATGAAACATATATCATATAGTCGCAAACAACAAATATAATACTTAGGAAAAGAGATTGTTGGTTCAGTGTAGACTAGTCATAATCTTCACCATTTTGATGGAGTGAGTATATGCGTGATCCTAATTTTCTGTAATTGATTGAACATAATACTTTAGTAAGCACAATCCAAATTTAGCAGTGACGAATTTAAAGGAACCTTCACGACAACCCTGATCACGGCAAGCATCTCAGTGAACTTACCACTTGGTAGCGCTGCAGGCTCCACCACGCCAGACTTGGATCCATTCAAGTTTGAGCATTTAATCTTGTTTAGCTCTTCTTTCAATAAAACATTTTCCTGAGAAGTGAAGGCCACCGTTTGCTGAAGAATTGAACAGTGGCTTTCCAACATCCGGTACTTCATTTCCAACTCCTTGATATACGATTTCTTTCTCAGTCGTGATTGCGTAGCTGACTCTCGATTTCTCATGAGTCTGAACAATAAGTCCAATTCTCAAATATTAGAACCTTGAAAACAAGAAAAAATTATAACTACACTGATGCAATAAACTGTCTACTTAAAGGCAGCATGTGTCAAAGTCTTGGAAAAGCCAATTCACTTCATCAGTCTTGCACTCTTCAGTCGACAATGAGTCATAGAAACACCAAAATCTAGACTTCCGACCGATTAAATGTATAACCAAAAAATGTTAACGCTTGCATGCAATATATATCAGCACAAACTACAAATCATCGTCTCAAACAGGCCACTTACCTTATTCTTTTCTTCGTGTCTTCGTCCAGAGTGCCTGTTACATCCTCCCCACTTGCTGTCGCATCTCCAGACTGACTTGTGAAGTTATTGCAACTTCTGCCTTGCACTTGCTCGTCCGAACTGTTACAGCCCGACTCTGGGCTACACGACTTCACCTCTGGAAAGCTGTCACCACGCAGAAGGCTATTTGAGCGATCAAGATCCATGGGCCCTTCATCCAACTTCGAATGGCTTCTTCCTTCGGAACTGTTGGAACAGTACGATCTGGTCTCGACGTGAGAGGTTGCAACGAACTTACTTCCTCTTTCGGCCCCGCTACAAGATCCAGGACTCGAAACTCGCAAACGCCCATCGTCGACAAGATGCTCATCACCCACAAAGATTTGTGACGCCTCCAGGTTCTCACAGCCACTGGACTTTGGACAAATCTCAGATTTCTCCTTGATCTCACCGACATCTCCCCGATCTGGGAAGAAAAATCCAGGCGAAGGAGGCGGAAGACACTGCAAGGTTTGCCATGGATCAGAATTAAACTGCTCCTCGGAATGGAGGAATAATTCCCCGACATCCTCAAAACACCAATCCCATTCGCGACAAGGAGGCTCCTCTGTCAACTCCATCGATGAGGAAGAGGGGAGAACCCCTTTCTCGAGTACAGCATAGAACGAAGGTAACTTTCTTCACAAAACCTATCCTCAGAGTGCAGATTAAAGGCAAAAGCTTCACACAAGCCCCACGCCACCACGCGCCACGGACGATAACGCTGCTTTCACCGCCAGCAAACACACGAAACCGATCTGCTGGAATGTGCAACACCGACCGGCCAAGTTCTTCTCTTACACTCCACAAGAGGTACGGTCGCTCCTGCCTTCGGCCGAAACTTCCCCCGCTACTTCTTATTGGATCAAATTCGCAATGTGACATGGCAATCCAATGATATATCGACACGTGGAAGAGAGCTGTATTCCACTTACTTTCCTTAGAAATTGGTTGTTTATTCAGGACGACGGGGTCTTTGAGCTGTCATTTGTATTTACCATCGTATTGGCTAGAAGAGTACTTCTGGATGATGCCAGAAGCAACTAAATGCGAGGGAAAGGGCAGAAAACCAAGTCTCAAATATAATTAAAATGGCTTGACCTACACTGGAACACATAAGAACAGATTTGGAAATGTCGAATAATCAATTCCAATTGATACTAGATAACATTCAATCTAATGTTATATAGATGATTCTTTGTGTTGGAGATGGATAATTTTGAAGCGTGTTGAAAATATTTACACAATCAACTTTAGCATGTGACATGACACGTGAAGTGTTGATATATTTGGGGTATACAGTCATAGTCATATCTATCTTGGTAAGCTTGTCTTGAGCTTCTAGGATATACATGTTTGGAGTTTGTGATCTATCACTTTAATTTTGAGGTTTACATAAGAGTGTTGCAAAGTGATCTTACATGTCTACTTCCATCTATCTCTATGATGTATACTGATAATCAGATCTTTTCCAGAATTGGTATGAGAAAGTTGTTGCATTGCTAGACAAAGGTATCATAGATGAAAGAAAAGTTCAAGTAAAAACCTAAATATATCAAACTTTGCATTATATAATTATAATTTTGGGTTCCAAATGTCATTATTGAGAGATTTTGTGAAGAGGAAGAACATTGTATCCAATCAACTAATAAATATTTCAGCCTCACTTGTGTCAAATTTCATAACATTGAATAACACAATAAAATTTTTCCCTGAGTGATAAAAATTGTAGCTAAAACATGTGATGCAAAAAACATATTCATATAAAATCAAGCAAGTTTTAATACAATGACTATCTTTGTTGTGGATCTAACATGAATAAGTTTTCTAAAAAAATCTTTAAAAATTATTATAGAATCATATCTAATAGACATCATTGGCCATTCACATACAATGTTCATACATATATATTCGTGAATAGAGGTTGTAATAGATCTATTGATTTTTGATTGCTCATTTTATTCTTTTGACATGCTAAGCATGTACATAGTTGATAACATCATCTTGTAGTTTGGTAATAAAATATACCTTTTAGATACCTTTGATGGTATTTTCCACTACTACATGACCTTCAATAGCTAAACTATGTGATTATCATAACAATATTGTACGGAAAATAACATTTAATAATAACCAAATCTTTTCATTATTGAAAACCAATCCATTTTTTAATTATGCTTTACGCTCCCAAAATGTTTGTGCAATCTTCTCATGCTCTTTTATTGCTCAATTCAAGTTGTCCCATCATTTAGAATGAATTTTGATCTATATGATGTAATTAATACATAACATCTTTGTCCATGAATTGAAAAGCTATTCTTCATTCAGCCATATTTCATTTTGAGAGGTTCTTAGTTTCTAAATAAACTATAGTTTTATGATACATCTCAATCACAAACTACTTATCTTCAAAATAATCCTTCTAATGGCTGGTAGCCAACACAATGGCTAACTTTTGTTGTTATGTAATATGATAATTTTGCTTTGTCAATAAGAGCTTTTGTGAGAAAAAAGTAACTTGTGATACATATTCTTATTTTTGTTGTAGCATTTTTCCAACCGCCACACCTGATATATCCATACCAAGTTTTGTTGATCTATTTGTGTCATACCATTTAAAAAATGGTAGATATAAAAGCACATACTTCAAAGCTTGAAATGCAATATCTTAATCTTTAACTCATTGTCATTTATTTTATTGACCTAAAAGATTTGTTAAAGCTTTAGCAATATGAACAAAGGCTTTCAAAAAAAATCTCCTTAATTGAATTTGATTGTATGAAGCACTTCATTTTGATAGCTTTTACTATGTTATTCATGATTTAGATGTCTTTTGCACTAATTATATGACATATATAATCTACTTCATTCTTGCCAATCTTACATTTTGACATCTTAGCATATAACTTATTGTCTCTCAATACTTGGAGAATTTTTTATAGATGTATTTCATGATCTTGTAAATATTTGCTATATATCAAGATATCATCTAAAAACATAATCACAGATTTATCTAGATACTTATAAAAAATAGCATGTATAAGTCTCGTGAATGTTACATGAGCATTGGTTAAACCAAAAGGCATAACTAGATGTTCGAAATATACATGTCTAATTTTAAAAAATATCTTTTACACATCTTGATCATCTACTTTGATTTGATTATACTCACTCAAACATCAAGTTTTGTGATATATTTAGCTCCATGATGTTGATCAAACCAGTTATCCAATTGAAATAATTATTTATTTTTCATTGTTTATTTTTTATTGAAAAAATGAGCCATCTTTTTTTATAAAAAACAATAGAATTTCATATGGTGACACACATTAGATTGGATAAATCCATTCTCTAACATCTCCTTCGATTAGGGTATGCAATACTCTAGCTCGTTTGCTGCAAATCGCTAGAGATCTATATTTTATGATCCACTTTCCTTCTTAGTGGTAAACAAAGAGGTAGATCATATTGAAACTATTTAAAACACAAATTAACTCCTGATGTATCAAACATTGATCTTTTAGAGAGTTTATATCTTATTAATCACAAAAAATATGTATCTTTGTGATTGATAATAGTCATTTCTATCACATATAGAGGTAATATTTTTATTCCAATCTACATCTATCTCTAAGATCCTTCAATTAGTAGTTTTCACTCTCTTCTTTTGTAAATCCACATCATGATTATATTTTTTCATCAAAGGCATATCCAAAATAGCATCATCGCAAGGTAATCATATTATTTTCTATAATGATTCCTTGTATTAAATAACTTTTAATTCAACTTCTCTTGAAATACTCTTAATTCTCTATGTTTGCTTGTTTGACAATTCTATTTCCTCATTCTCAACTTTCGCTATAGATAATCTCACAAGTATAGCAATACATCTAGATATGAAGTTTTTTGTAGCTTTATGATCAATCAATACTTTCATTTTCATTCTTTTCTTCTCATACATCATAATTAAACATGTTTTCTTCATCTCAAACGATTTATCTCCTTTCATAACTTCATTCTCTAACATTTATTCCTTTTTATGAAATTAATATGGTGACGATTCAAGATTACTATTGTTTATCATTTCCATAATTGTCATCAATCATTCATAGGTTGTTGAGGAGACATGGATATGGCGGTCAAGCTTTTCTTGTTGATATCCTAGTTTAGTCATTCAAAGCAATGTGATCAGTTTTTTCACAATTATATTATTGTTTCATTTCTTGTCTCCTTTCAAGGCCACCTCCTTCTCTTGAATTTGCCTCTTGATGAAGATAATCTAAAATCTACATATTTGAGTTGCAATAATTTCTTCCTTGAATATTGAATCGTCTTTGAAGAACAAATACTTTCTCCCTTTTATTTTTTCTAACTCCATATGTAGTGATCCATAATATTGATATGTGAAAATGGGTACTTTTGCACTGCCCCAATAAATATTGATAATTTGTTGTGCATAAGTAATAGACTCGTTTAAATTACTTATGTCATAAATAACCTTTTGTTAAACCTTCTTTTTTAATCTTTTTTTGAAAAGATCAAGGGCTTGAACTCCATTCATATCTCAGTTTTGAGGAATTGGAGATTGTTCATCTTAACTTTATAATGAAAGATAGTGGAAGAAGATAAATTATGGAAGACATTTTGATAGAAATGATTCAAGAGTTGAGATGTTTGAGAGCTATATTTGAGCAACGCCAAATTCAAATGCAAGAGCTAGATCAAGAATTGACATTAGTCAAAGCAAAATAATGAATAATGAGACAATGAGAGAAGCACATGTGGATATAGAGAGATCATTGTCAATGTAAAAAATAAAAAACTCAAGATATTGAAGCCTAAGCATCACAAAGAGCAAGACATATATATCTTGAAACATCCATGATCATAAAAGCATGTAAAATAACACCTTTTTGAAAAAATCAGGTAATAAAATTATTGGAAGCTTGGATTGATAGAATGTAGTATCATCTTGCATTCTCCGACATCAATGTTCATACTACATGTCTCTTTGTTTGTAAATTATTGTTAGATTAAGCTTCTACTTGATTTCAAAGGTGGATGATGGAACGCAACTAGTTGGTCCAACCTATCACTTAGAGTAGAATGAAAATATTTTTTTAAAAAAACTTCTAATAATTTATTCCATAATCACTCCTCTGAAAAAGTTGTGTGGAAATTTACATGAAGAAAAATTGATCAACCTTTGGTAATAATCTTTTTCAAAATTTCTAACAACTAAGTTCTTAAACATAATTCTATGATGATACACAAATATAATTCACATTGCATGTTAAATGTCATCGGTGTTGATTTATTAAGGTCCATATCTAAACTAGAATGTAGAATGTAAGATCTCAATTAACATCATCTGTAACTATCACTAGGATCATTGGATATTGAGATCTCAACACTTGATGCTTGAAGTTGGCACCTAAAGAATAAATAAAATATTTGTTTAACCTTTTTCTCTCAATCTATTATAGTTTGATATAAACAAATTAACAAAAAAAAATTCAGAATATTTTATCTCCCTCATCCATCACTTATGTCCACAACAACCACCTTTTACTACTTGCAACTCAATTGTAATATCAGTCTATAACATATAATCTCTCCTTACATTATAATACCAACCAAAATTACTATTGAAGAATGATGATCCACATTCATAGGGAAAATAAGTCTGCACTTTTATCATTGGAACACTAAGGATAACGAATTCTACAATTGTTTCCAAAAATGAGATGTCTTCTCAAGACTTTATTTTATTTTATATATTATACGATTGGAAAGAGTTCAACTTATGTCACATGATTATCATGCATAAATCACATGCTTCATTATTTTATTTGAACCAATTATTAAAATAAATCTAGCACTTATATCTATCAATGCATGGTGGATATCTAGTTTTGTATCCATGCAAATCAAAGATAATCATCAACATGAAATTTACAAATTGAAAATTGATATCCACTTTCTTGGATAACATCATAGTGTAGAATATCTCTATGTTGATCAATATCGAGAGTTTCAAATATCATGAGCATTACTCTACAAAAGAGCTCTACCCTCTGAGGACACACCCTAATCTAAACATAAAGATTATTCAAGTCCAAGATTTCAGTTGAACGTATGTGAATAGCTACATGTAAGTCTCAATATATGTCATATATTATAAAATAATGTAAGAATTACGCTATAGATACTTGGTGGCTAAATTGATTGCCTATGACCAACCATGATCGGTAGATGTTCAAGTCTTCTAAATTAATATGATAGTGTATTTGGCTATCCATCATTTATAATCAATATTTACTATCATACATTATTGCAAAATCATTTTCAAAACCACATAAAGTTGTGTTGATTATGACTTTGGTGTTTTACTTCACCTTCAAAAGGAACATTGATTCACATGTATGATATTTAAAAGAACAATGAGAGGGGAAATGATGCCCTTTTTTAAATAAAAGAGGTTAATCTGCTCTATCTTCAACCTTATAATTGTGGCCGCAATAATGCCATATAAAAGGTTTTTAGATAACGTTATTTTATTAAATTTTCTATTTTATTCAAATTTATATTACAAATATTTTAAAAAGAGGTACTGTAGACGATTTCTCCTTTCAATACCTTTTGATTTTTCCATATGCAGTATTTTGCATACTCATGCCTCATGTACTAAGAATTGATCTTTCCTACCTTTAGAATGTTTTCTATTTATCGTGATTGTAGGTTTATTTCAATAGCGTTATTTCATATGGGATGTTCCGCCTGAGTATTTGTAACCTAATTTCTACAGTTCATGCTTGCCAACGTTTCACTCTTGCCTTGTCTTTCTATGTCCAATATTGCATGTGTAAAGATATATATATATATATATTGATTGAAAGAGCAAATGCAGCAGTACGGTAGGTCAAAAAGATGCATTCAGGGCTTCAAAGACATCATCTGTGTTCCTACAATATTGACATATGAACACATTTTAGATTTCATGCGTTAAGGATTTCCGCAAAGAAGTTTGAATTATTGTGTCATCGAATCCATTTTGGAACTTTTTGACGGAAGAAATGAAAGTATCTAAACTTTGAAATGTACTTGTGAAAACCAATGCACACACAGAAAATCTATTGAGAATGGAGCAAGTGCTTGGCCCATGTTCAATGATTTTCTCTTGTGATGGTTTCATGGAGTAACGTTTCAAAGGAGATACGCTTTGCAACTTGAAAGAACAATAGTTGCTCAGAACTATCTCATGTGCAACACCAAAGGAAATGTAACCAGCAAGAAAAGCTGAGCCGGCAGTATTACGGATTAACATGTGGATGGATCTCAACATGGCATACATGCAGTGTACATACATATGGTACCATGAAAACGATCTTCTACGTAACCCGAGAAAGTATAATAACAAAGGCATGAAGGAATGACCATGAAAAGGCATATCCAGATGTGTTTAGATTAGGAAAACAGTGTATATGAGAACGAAATTAGTTTACATGCCTTATTAATTTCATCCATGTACGAATTGTTGAGGTCTTCCCATCCCTTTTGCTTTATTGGTTCCCAGTATATCTTACAGCTAAAGTTGGAGCTCTTGTGCAAGCTTAGTGACCACGTCTCCAGAACTACGTGGATTAGCTCACAAACTAGAAGATTAGACCCTAAAACTTGGGTGATGTAGACTGTGACTGGTTCCGTTAAAGTCGAACTTCACTCCTCCTATCCATCTGTAGCGTGTCCTTCGCTTTCTCGCAACGAAGCTCCGGGCATTTTCGATGAACAGAAAACTTCGTCGCTTTCTCGCAACGAAGCTCCGGGCATTTTCGATGAACAGAAAACTTCGTCAGAGTATGTCAGTTCCGGCTATCGTGTTTTGTCAGTGCCTTCAACTTTACCAGTTGTCCGCTTCTTGAAAAGCTTTTTCTCAGAAAAGAGTCATACAAAGTATAATAATAAAAGGGATGGGAAGACCCCATCAAAGCGTATGTTTTTTCTCCAGCACATGTTGGATGCCTCGTTCTCCACACGTCTTGTAATCTAAAAGAAGAAGCAAAACAACTCAGGGAAACACTTCAATTTGTGTTTGATTAGCAAATAATTTTTTTCCACACATTATATTAAATTAACATGAACTAATTGTGTATTTATGTAAGATTCGTCCACCCACCGATAAATTCTATATATTAGGTCAAAAGAAAGAGTTCAGGGTGTGATGCTATTGGGGCCTAGCCCCATGTTACCGGTTTGGTTTCATCCATGGTGACTTGATGGGGTCTTCCTATCCTTTTTGTTATTTTACTGTGTCTTTACATTTTTGGTCAAAAGAAAGAAATGATGTGAGTTAAGCTCCTCAACTGCCATTATATCTTGAGGTACTGGATTTTAGTATGAATCCATGTCTATAAGGCAGCTGGCATAGAGAGTGTTTGTCGTGTTGAGGCTTTGATTTGAAATTGAAACCAGGAGACACATTTCAATCAGGTATATTATCCACATTCTTTGCATTTACTCAAACAGCATGCTAGTTAGAAAGAATTTTTATTTTAAAATCCAACATTTTGGATGAAATAAGAATGATTGGGCCAAACAAAGGAAAAGAAAGAAGTTGCATTTTATTGGTAAGTAAACACAAACTGGCCACCAGATGATTTATGGAGACAATGGAAGGTTTTCTGACTCAGCATGTATTGGACCTAGGTCTCTTTATACTGGAATTGGATCATTTGAAGGGAAAAAAAACAGAACGAAAACCGAGTAATATAGCAAAAAGGAATGATCATTTGAATAATTGACCGTCATGCTAATTTACTTCAATCAAGTTGAACAATTGACAATCTTGCCTTTTTCCTGACTAAAGATTTTTTTTGAAGACCTGTAACCTGGAGTAAAAAACTCGAACCTGTAGTGACCAAGCATCTAACACATTCAAACTGTTGATAGGATAAGTGCAGATCCAGCCTACGTGCTATGTCTATAGGGAGGAAAAAAATCTTCAACGATACAACTTCATGACATCATTAATAGTCATGATCGATGGTTGTGATATGATGTTGTGGATAGCGTAAGTCAGAAGAGTATCGCTCTTATATCGAGATTGGTGCTGCATTTAGATCGAGTTTGTTGTTTCTGGTCACTGATATCAAGTTATTTTTCCTAATGAATTGACGTGAAGAGGAATCTTGGAAAAGTAACATGGATTTACATGACCAAGAAATATCTCTCATAAATATGAACTCGTTCACATTTTTGAATGTCAGCTGGTATTAAACAAAACTTTCTATACTGTGTCTGATCAACTTTAGTCTTTGCCATTTGTTTCACATTTGTTTCATAGAAACAAATGATTTCGATTTTCCCCACTCATTTCCCAGGCCCCAAAGTATTCCCTTATCTTGCTTATACGAAACTTTTCACAGATATCAAATAGAATGTATAGTTGGCAAGTGGAACAGTTGGACTGAGTACATAGTCACCATATTCTACTTTTTCTTCTGGAACTTGAAAAATCAAACTATGTTTATAATAGTGTTAAAAGAGTATAAGAAAATTTCAGGATAAATCCGGTTCCTCTAGAGAATAATCAGTAATATTAAAGACGCTATGTTCCTACTGATTTCCCTGATCATGATTGCTTCCTGAATCTTCAGGGTGTTCATTTTGGTTGATCGTGGTGGTTTGAATACAACAAAAATTGAAGCAGAAGCTGTATACTCACCAATCATAAAGTCCCCGGTCACATAAAATATCAATTTCCACCATCCGACCTTATATAACATAAGGCATAAAAAAATAGTCATCAACGCTTTGTCCTTAAATAATCCATATATGACTCGACGGGTATTAACATAGAAAGAAACACATAGTTTATAAATTTCACTCTTAAGTATATTTTCCAGCAAGAAAGTAGAGAGAAAATGGTAATATAAATGGAGCCCCATCATCACAGGTAATTATAGTATACGGACAAACTTTCCCGTGTAGCAAGAGCCCTCCTTGAAAGTTGGAACATTCCCGGAGGTAAAAAGGTACAAACAAAGTGGAATGGGATTGCATGACATGGCATGGCACGGCAAAGGATGGTCGCCGGCGGGAGCGAGTGGAATACGACGGGAGGGAGGAGTGTTGTTCGAGATAGTCGGTTGGTTGAGAGGTGAGGAAAAGAAAGCTCGCATCCGAGGGCGGAAGGAAGGTATGCGCGCGGACGAGTGAGTCGCCAGAGAGAGGTAGGGGGAGCGGAGGAGAGAAGGGAGAGAGCTTCACGAAAGCGAGAGAGCAGGCCCTGGAGAGGAAGAGTCCGTCCGAGCGGAGCACAATCAATCCCCGCTTCTTCTGTCTAAACATCCCTTGAGGAGGTCGTTTGTGTGATTGTAGCAGTAATTCTCCATTCGGGTCTGTCCGTCTCAACTACATGCTCGCTTGGCTCGCCGGCTAGCGCTTCTAGTTCATCTGTCGACGGAACGTACGTCTTGTGTATGTTTGTTTGTTGGATGGATAATTGAGATTGGTGCCTGTTGTCAATTTTGCATAGGTCTGGCGTGTTCGTGGGTCGTTCGAGAGAGGGAGCACGGGGGGAGAGAGAGGGAGAGGTTGTGGGGAGTGTGACCGGGTGTTGATCTCTCTTGCTTCCTCTCTCCCTGCCCCTCTCTCCTTCGTTTTCTCTTTCTCTTTGTCTCGGTGGGTAATTCGGGGACGAGGGTTTTTGAAGCTGGGGCTTGTAGGTAGAGGAAATTTCTGAGAATTGAAATTTAAACCGGGAGGAGGCCTGGGTAGGGGAAGGGTTATAGATCTGCTTCTTGGAAGGCGAAGGCCGGAGGGACAGGCAGAGAGAGGTAAGATGACGGATGCGAGCAGCGACAGTGATGAGAGCGCCGGAAGAGCGCAAGAATGGGAAGTGGTGTCTATGTCGACTCTCTCCATGTCAGGATCGGCGAGCAATTGTGCCTGTGAGTCCTGCACTTCGGCCATGCCGGATGGGGGCAGTGGATCGACTGTAGTCAATGGGCCGAATGCCACGACTCTGCTGTCCAATCACTTTGGATCGGCGCGAAGCATTCCCATGCTCGATGAATTTCTGGGCAGTGAAGTTGAGAGTAGAACCGGTGTCGAAGAAGACCGAAACGATGTTCATGCAGAATTAGAAGGTGGTAGTGGAAAGAGACCTGTAGGTCTGGAGACGGAGATACAGATGGGAATGGAGACGGAGGAGGAGCCCCAGCGAGACATGGAAGAAAAGCAGGACGAGGTTCCCGGTTCTCAGAATTTTAACTTGCCAGAAATGGATTGGATTGAGCCCTTGCCTCCGAAGAATCATAACTTGCTCCGGGACGAAGGGGATGCAACTAGCAGCACTTACAACGACATGTACGATATCGCATGTGAGAAGAAGTCAGAATTGGGATGCAGAGACGCCGCTGGCCCGCTGTTTGGATCCTGCATGTCTGCACCGTCTGCCGCTGCAATCGTAAGCTCTGTCGCAGCATTCCGCGCGGGCTTGGGCGAGGACCTAATGCAGAGTCCAATTGAGGGAGACGAAAGCGTGATGTCTGCCAATTGTGTGGTCGAAGAAGAATTAGCTGGGTTGGAGAGGGAAGTTCTTGGCTCTGATTCAGGGTTCAGCAGCTTTCACGAGTCGCCTGTCGTGGCCAAGAAATTGGAACTGGATGATAGACAGGGCTCGCAGGAACGATTGTTGGGAGAAGGTGCCGAGGACCACGCCTGTGAGGCCTGGTGGAAGCGCAGTGCTGCCCTATGGTGTGTACAGACACGGCAGGCGAATACCTTGTGGTCCCTTGCGCTGGCCGCGGCTGTGATGGGCCTGGTGATTCTGGGCCAGCGATGGCAGCACGAACGATGCGAGAACAACCATCTGCGATTGCAGCTCTGCTCGAAAGATGAGGTACGTCTCGATTGTTCTGTTGCGATTGTTTTATAAATCTGTTTAACCTCAAAAGGGGTCTGAATCTCTTGATCGCAGATGCTAAGACAGTGCATGTTCTGTAGGGAGGTCAGGCTTTCTGTACCGGATCTTAATCGTTTTTGTGTCGAGGGCGTAGATTGTCCCTTGACTTAAGATTTTGGGCGGCGTGCATCAGCCCTTGCTTTTTGCTTGTTTGAAGATCCCCAAATCCGCTTGAGATATGTAGATATTTGGAATTAGATATTCTGTTTGGCCTGCGTTCTAGCTGGTAAATATACGTGGATTCCATTTTCATCCACGACAGACCTCTTACTGTGTGCACCGAGCTTACTCTTCTTTTGACTGCAGAAAATAAGCCAACTCATATTTCAAGTTGCTCGCCTCAAGGATGCGTTGTCAGGACGTCGACGGGTTCCTGTTCTGCGCACTAGCTCCTCTTACAGCGGTTTCCGCGAGCGGTTTTGAATATTCTGCTGCTAATCTCAAAGTTTGAGCCTCATCTGTGATCGTATCTATTTCAAGTGTATGTCCATTGAGTACCTGCAGCGTAGTGTATATGAGCGATTGTATCTAGCTCGCTGGTTGGTACGTCTGTAAATCCTTGACGAAGTTGCAGAGAACCCCGTAGAGTACTACATACACCGGATTTAGCAGCAGATGGGTAAGGAGATAATGATCGAAAAAGTAGCTGCTCTAGTTGTTTCCAAGGTCGTCTTGTGGAGTATTGTCACGTGTTGGATTTGCGAGAACGAAGGTAGACAAGTGTACTATGTATTGTAGTATAAGCACCAACACAATTGCTTGTTCTAGGGGAAAGTATCGTCTCGGGTGGTTACTTATGATGCCCCAAAGACGTTTTAATCAGCAGAAAATAAACTACTGTGCCCTGCTTCTGAGATGTCACCCCTACTTAATGATTGTATATCTGAACGTCTGCAGACGTTAATAGCATTTTGTACACTTGTTGGTTTCCTTTTTTAGCTAGACATCAGACAGACAGATGGTTTCTCCTGTCGGACCTGCTCGATTTTCTTGTGTATTGCATTGAGGTACTGATGCCACTACGGTTCTCAGCAACTGCAAAGAAATATAATTTTTTTTGTATTTTTTCCTTACTCGTCTGTGGCATTTTCTAAATATCAGTGACTTGTACTCCTATTTAAGCAAGTAATTGTTTCTAACGTACTCTATGTAGCTTTGGAAAGCTTGGATAGGATTGTTAAATTGATATTTGGTGTTTAAGTTTGCTCATGTACCTTGGATAAGCTTGATAAATGTTTCTTGGCGTAGATCGTATGTCTGTTTATACAGCAGATTATGGTGAAAGTAGAATCTTTCGCTCAACTTGGATGGATAGGTTTTGGAAGTTTAAATAGTCCAGACTTTATCTCTCTTGTTTGTCATTGGCACATTCATTTCTGCAGCATTTTAATCTTAATTGCAAAGGGTAATTTTATTTTTCAGTATGTTGCAATTTGGATGAGTGCAGTTATGGATATACATCAAGTCAAGAATTGGTGCCATGAGTTTGTAGCAAAGAAACTCGAGAACAGGTGTCAACGGTATCATGGAATGGTAGGCATAGTTAAATTTACAATTTAGTTATAGAAACCATTCTCGCCAAGCGGTCATTTTTATAGCAAATTTACAATTTAGTTATAGAAACCATTCTCGCCAAGCGGTCATTTTTATAGCAACTGCGTCGTGGGGCGCCCAATGGTTGGCATTATAACCATGTGTTACCACATAGGTTTGTGAGGAAGAAGTGAAGAAGTGGACATAACCGAAATGTTAGCTTGCCTTACTTCTCCAGGTGATTGTCAGTAGGGCATCTCAGCTGCGAATTTCATGCCCTTCTACCTCCCCATTATACAGCAGAATAACACGTGGCTCGTGGAGACCAAGTGCCAAGTTCTTAATACAATGTACCAAGTGATATAGCAAAAAGGATGGGAAGATACCATTGCTCGTCGTATTTGCTTAACCGAATGCCATGTCCTTCTACCTCCCCACTACACAGAAGAAAAACACGTGGCTGGTCGAGAACAAGTGCCAGTTCTTACACAAAACACGTGGCTGGTCGAGACCAAGTGCCAGTTCTTAATACAAAGAAGGAAAGGACAAAGCAAGATAACAAGAAGGATGGGAAGATCCCTTAAGTCTTACACGGATGAAACCAAAGTGGGAGGATGAGTTTAGGTTCCAATAGCATCACAACTGGAAATATGTCATAATTCACCTAATATATCTTAATTATCTAGCTCAAGAATTCTATATACTTAAAAGTTCATCCAACAAGTATTATCTAGAGTGATTGTTCCACTACCAATTGCATCAATCATGGTTCGAGGTAGAGCAATTGATATATAATATGCTCAAGAAAATAATATCCAAGTTGCATAGTAATGTACATTTTTGTGCATTCTCTCATGAATGTGTCGAAGTCCTGTAGAGCATAAAAAGAGAAAAAACTATATATATTTTTTTAGCCTCCGCGCCGTTGCGGAGGTTGATGCTCGGGAACCAAGCTTGGATTAGACACTTATTGAATCGCGCTTTGCCCAGCCAAATAAAATATATATTTTATTTGCGCTCTGAGTCGTTCTGGGAGAGAATTCTTTTCTTATCTGAGGCCATGCGCGTAGTCCGGGTCCGAGGGACACAGGGGAATCATGCCTGTATCAGGCCAGAACAAAAAAGCAGAGCTTTTATTCGCTTCGCAAAGGACCCGCCCGAACCCTAAGGGAAGAAGGGTCCTCTGTCATAGGCCGGAAATTGTAAAGCCGGCCGAAAACGCAAAGAAAATAATTTTTCAGTGATTAGCTAAAGGGACGCAGGCAGCCTCCCCTTTTCATTACTGAGGTCCTGAGTATACATGTGGGCAGACCCCCCCGCATTCCCTGAGGCTTGGGGCGATGAGACATCGCTTGTCGTCGCACTAATGGCTGGGCGCAGCACAAAAAAATCATTTTGTTCTCCTCACTCTTTAGCAATTACTATGCTCTACGGGCCTCATGAAACTGAGTATGAGGGCGCTGCTTAGTCTGAAGGCCTCTATAAGCAAACAAATTAAGTGACAAAAATACTAAAAAAATAAAAATGAGCTTTAGTCAATTATTTCCCAAATATAATTCTAGTTTTAATCCATTACGTTTGCTAACCTTACAAATTATCATTAGGGACTTCAAGGAGATTATAAAAGCCGGTGTTCAACGCCTAAAATCCAAGTCGGTGACCATTGTTACATATAACTCCAAGGCTTTGTTACATAACTTACATTTGGAGATCTTGTTGCTCCATTCGCCGCTCATCCATGTAACACTAGGGAAGTGAGAGCATATCACTCCAAGAGTTCAAGAACTCTATAGTTGATAGATAATCTAAAAGTTTTTCTATTTCTCCATATATAGTCCCCAAAAAGGTACCTTATATATAAGGTCCCACAACCGTCATTCATCCAACTCCTCATGGATCGATGATGTGACGGACATCACTATGAGCACATGAATTACTGACGTGTAACTCCAACTAACATACTAACTAAAACACTAGAAACACAACATAATGATCACACAAATTGATGATGTGACATCTACTAGTATTCAACTCAAGACTATCTATCTCCACCTTGCGTAACCTCTATTTTAGTTCTCACTAACTAAATATGGTAACAAACCTCCCTCCTTTAAAAATGCAACATCCTCAATATGCTCACGTTCAAACTCTTGAACGATCAAAGGTGCATTGACTAAATTGTTAGCCGGTTTTCAAGTTGACCATATGATGGATATCCTTTCAAATGAATCAAATACTTTATTTTCGGGTATTTATGACCACGAATCTTTTTTTTTGAGTATCTTTTCAAACTCAAATTATTCATAATATGTTACTATCGTAGATAAAGGAGGAGGTGCTAATGAATTATTGAACTGCTTGGATCGTGGTACATGTTTTCAAAATCGTTACATATGAAATATGGGATGTATTTTCATACAAGTGAAAAATTGATTGTGGCTAATCAAACTTGATCTCCAACTTGAAAAAACAATTCCATGCGAGAGGATGTATTTTCATATGCAACGGAAGCTCCAACTTGTAAGACACTGCGCCAACGCATTTCAACACCACAAAAGGACCAATGAATGTAAGGTTAAATTTTGGTGTTCCTACAAGTGACAAATTGATTGTGACAAAGTCCTTGTCTTCCAAGTAGTGTTTCCAATGTTTAGTGTCAAGAAACAATGGCTAACTCCTCTTGTTCAGTTGTGTGATATTTTTGCTCGGCTGCCACCAATTTTAGGAAGAAGCGAGCAACCAGATGAGACCCATTCTCCCATTACTATTGAAAAATTCCATCCACTATTGTACTTGATGCATCAGTAGCCAGCTTGATGGGTCGATTAGGATACTACCACTTGAGAAAAGATGCATGCAAGAGAACATCTTTCAATGATTGAAAGTCTAACTCTTGTGTGATTTTCCATCTCCATTTTGGACCTTTTCCTAACATAGATTTTAATGCTTGATCAAGACGGGCAAAAGCTTTAACAAATTTATGATAAAATTCTATAAAATCTAAAAAACTCTTCAATTGAGTTTGATACTCTAGTGCTGTTGATTTTTGTATGATTTTTATTTTCTCACTCATCACTTGGATTCTCTACGTTGTGACTTGATGATCTACATAATCTACTTATGACTTGCCAAATTCACATTTGAAGCTTTGGCATAAAATTCATTTTCTCGCAAAACCTAAAGAACCTCTCCTAAATATCGCTTATGATCTTCTAAGATTTTACTAAACATTAGATATCATCTAAAAAAACAATAAAAAATTTGTCTAAATAAAGATGAAAAAATTGTTCATCACTCTCATGAATGTTGTAGTGCGTTAGTGAAACCAAAAGACATCACTAGATACTCAAAGTGATCATAGCTAGTACAAAAAGCTATTTTTTGAACATCTTCATTAGCAATTGGAATCTGGTTGTACCCGTTACTCAAATCCAATTTGGTGAAGTACATTGACTCTTGAATTTGATCAAACGAATCATCCATTTGAGATAATGGATATTTTTTTTTTCACCGTTTGTTGATTCAACCCATGGTAATCAATGCACAATCTCATACTCCTATCCTTCTTCTTCATAAACATCAGAGATGTCCCAGATGGTGAAATGCTTGGTTGTGTGAATCCCATTCTCAACATCTCCTCCACTTGAGTTTTACATTACTCCAACTCGTTTGGAGTCAAACGATATGGAGCTTTTCAAGTTGGTGTGCTACCAGGTATCACCTCGATCTTGTGATCTACACACCTCTTAGATGGCAATCCTCTAGATAGATTATATCGGAATACATCCTTATACTCAGTGATAATATCGCTCAATGCGTCTCAAATGTAAAGATTGTTCTTAGAACTAATAACATCTCTTATAAATCTCAAGAAACATACATCACCTCTAGAAATGGCAATTTTATCAATCACAAAGAGAGATGAGATTCTATTTTGAAATATGTATCTATCTAGGTAAATCTTCTATCCATTACTTTTTACCACTTTCTTTGTCTAATCTACTTCCGGATTGTATTGCTCCACCCATGATATTCATAGGATGACATCATATCAAGCTAATTTGATTACTTGATTAATTTGATTTGATCTCTTGCAGAGATTGGTTTACGAAAGAAGCGCATAAGGCCGGAAATGGCAAGTCCGTACACTATATTGGGAAGAATGCACATAGTGCTTTTTTGGCTTTACAAAATGACTAGTTTTACACTTCGTGCGAATGTTTCTATCATCTCAGTTCTCACTCGCATTCATCATTAAACTCAACTCTAATTTCATTGTAACAGATCTATTGCAATGAACCTTGTGTACTTCCATCATCTTATCTCTAACAATCAATCTTGCTTGTTTTATGCTCCTTCCATAAGCTTCTAATCGTTGTATTTTTGAACCTTCAACTTTTCTTTTTTTAGTACAATCAATAAGACCGCAAAGCAAGTTTATTGGTAATGTTCTTTTCCGTGCAAGATTTTGTCTCCATCTTTGTATTCTCTTCCTTCCATATTGTTGAAAGGACGTCTAACTTGGATCTTCCTCCTTGTGGTACTGATCAAATTTTATATAAGTTGGCAATGTGATCTATTCTCCCATATGCATAGCATTGGTGATTGTTATGAATTCCCATTCCATTATTTGTAGAAGAATCCGGAAAATTTGGAATAAGTGATCGATAATTATCATCTTCATACCTTGATGACGGTCCTCGTGACAATGCATATCCTTCCATATGTGAAAGATTTCCAACTCCATTAGTGTTGGGCCAAGTGGATCTTGAATATTATTATATGGTTGACCGTTTGTGATCCCATAAGCACCTGAAATCCGTTGAGCAAATGCGATTGCTTCATTCATTGTGGATAGATTGCTCACCATCACCATTACAAAATTCTTCAATGTATTCATGTATACCTTCTTTTTGCTTCAAATCCCACTTCATTCGTACAGTTTGAAGTGAATCCATCGCTTGAAAGTTTTGGAGAAGCTCCTCTTGCATTCCACTTCATGAAATGGAAACATCATGTTATGAAAGCATTTGATCCCATGTAGTGTACCATGTAAGAGCCTTATACATAAGATAAGATCTCATGAACATTCATATAGTAAAATCAAAAATATGAAAATATGATAGATATATATTTATCCTCATCATCCATATTTCCAAAACTCCCATGGCTTTATTGCACTTGTAGGCTTCCACCTTACATGCATGTTTTCATAGGAAGTAAAAAATTGGCTTGATCTTCCATCTCTTGAAGTCGTCTCCTATTTGACTCTTTGTTGTCAATAGGAGTTGCTTGTGATTGGGGTTGAGTCTTTTGTATTGGCGTCTCCACTTTCATCTCACCAACTGTTTTTTTCTTTCTACCTTCTCATTCTATAATGCAAAGATCTTGTACTCCATGGCTTGTTGCTTTGTATAATCCTCTAGAATAGTTTTTCTCAACTCTTTCATCTCTATCATGACTAAGTTAAGAATTTCACTCATAGCAACTCATATCTCCATGCTTGTCAATCACTTAAACTAAAACAATGTAAGTAAAATAACAATTCAATCTCTCAAAATAGTAATCATAAAAGGCAGAGATTATCCTATAATGTTTATGTAGTACTCTTCATCATAATTTCTAACAATAAAATCTCTCCACACTCCCTTCTATTTGGAAATTGTTTTAATTTCTACATACGTGTTGAACGAAACCGATACGGATGGATTGAGATTCAAATCCATCAAACACTCATTATAGATAGTAAATGATACAATTCCACATTTCTCCATAACTGACAATCAGAAGTATCATTGGTACTGGTGATATTGTTGCATGGACATTGCTTTGTTTTAAGAACGTATGAATGCTTGGCTATAAAAGAACCTTCCTTACTTTTGTGTGAGTTGATATTCTTTCTTTCTCCTCCTCACAAGTCTACATTTGAGTTTATTGCAAGCAGTAAAACTCTAGCATAAGAAGATCGTGGTATTTAGAAGTTGGACCAATATCTCTTGCTAAAACTTAACAAACAATTGCTTTACAATCATGTTATTTTCTCAAAAAATGTCCTTAAGTTTCTTTTTTTCAGACCTCTTGGAACAATTCTTTTATAATACATTCTATCACAATGTGATATGTAAACGCCTTTCTACTAAAACCATCACACATCATAATCCATCACTCCAATTTTTTTAAAATTTTAGGAGAAGATTTTTTATTAACCAAATTTTAACTTTCAAAAATTTTATCGATGAAAACTTTTGATAACAAAAGTTATGATCATTATACTAACTTCGTGATAGTTAGTGTAATCTTGCAGCTTTGATTATATGCACAAACTTCAAGCTATTAGTTTATTCAAATCTCATCCAATTGAGTTGAAATTTCAATCCAAACACAAGATTGAGTTGTAACTATATTTGAGTTGAATCATATCCGTCAAAACCCTCATAATATTCTCATAATCTTATGGGGGTTTTGACGGATTCTTGTGCCTACATGGTAGCTCTCGTTGTAAACTTTCCAACCATATTCCCAAATCTCCAAATGATTTTTGGCAAGGTTTCTAAAACCACTCAAAACCTCAAAGTGCTTCATCTAAGAGTCATTACTTTTCCAAACTTCACTACCAATGAGAATGAAGAATGACTTTTTTCACCTCCAATGTAGCCAAATTAGCTTCATATTAACTAAAAGCTTTAGAACTAACCTAAACACACTACATTATCATCATATAAAAAATATGAGCTTCAATTAATAAAGAGTCAAAATAACAAGTCAAAACCAACAAAATATGAATGGAACTACAAACAGAACCAGAAAATTTATAATTTAAGAATAATACTCCTTGCCAAAATTCCTAACAATCAAGTTCATATGGCTTGCTTTCGGTAAATAATAGTGATGGATTGGAACTCACGTGTTAAAAATCATCATCACTTGCAAGTTCAAATCCATAACGCTCAACTAAATCAAAATGTATGCTATAAGGTCTCAAATCGTGATGTAGGAAACAACTAGAAGAATAATTGGGTCTAGAAAGTTCATCATTTATTTGATAAATTTATATCCAAAGTTATATATTTACCACGTCAGAAAGTGATCACGATGAAGCACATGATGTTGATCACATGATCTAAAATATCATCATTTCTAAAGATAACACATTTTATCATCTCATAGTTGCCACATCACAATATGACAACTCTATCATATGCACCCCAATTGACCACAAGGTACACTCTAGAAACATCTTTCTCCATGAATCGAATATGAATATTGAACAAATTGGGAAATGGAAAGTTTACTATACGATTTTCCTCTAACACATCCATATTTACAGTCCATAATTTTCCATTTCCCCCTTACTCTAGATGCAGATCAATGACATCTCCTAGTCTCTATACAACTCACAAGAACTTAAAGCTATCATAATTATCTTGCTATTCCAAGAGAGGTAATCCACACTCAAGAAAAGAGCAAGTTAGCTCTGATACCATTATAACACTAGGAAAATGAGAATAAACCACTCGAATAGCTCAAAAACTCTGAAGTTGAGAGATAATCTCAATAGTTTCTCTTTCTCCATATATAGTCTCAAAAAAGGTTCAATATATATAAAGTCCCACAACCATCATTCATCCAACTCTTAGTGGATTGATGACATGGTGGACATCACTATGAGCACAAGGATTGTTGACATGTAATTCCAACTTACACAATACTTAACACACTAGAAACACAACCTAATGAGCACCTTATTGCTAATGTGACATATGCTAGTAGTCAACTCAAGACGTTCTATCTCCACCTTTCATAACCTCTATTTTAGTTTTGACTAATTTAAGATGGTTACAATCTATGAGGATGGATAATCATATGCTTCAAAACTATACACCATGTAGGATTTGTAACAAAGGAAACTATTGCTGACAATCACCTTCTCATCTTGAACCAAGTATAGGCTTACCCTCATATGAGTGGATTACAAGGTATACCAAAGCTCACTTCATGTGAGGTGTACACCCTCTCGGCCAAAACAAACATCATATCCCTAATGGCATCATAGTACATGTAGTTATGCAATTCTTTCAAATACAAGCTCAACTTTCCATGATTTTTTGAAACTTTAAGACAAAAGTGGATACTTGAAACCCCACATGCTCTTTTGTATGATAGATCCAATGGATCTCAACATTCATATACCGAACAACTTAAGTGCTTTAATTTTCCTGTAAAAAATACTAATATATGGTTATAGAAAGATATCATATAAATAAAACTACCTAAGTAACATTATGAAACCGATGTAAATAAATTTTCTTAAAAATTACATATTTTATTATGATAAATCATGTTCTAAATCATTAGCTAAATGATTTATAACACGATGGTTTTAAAATATGCACCATAGAAACATTGAATTTTATCTAATTCAAATGAACTCAAAGAAGTCACTAATTTGTGCAAGATATATTTAACATTTAATAATAATAAGTCTCACTTCAATCGAAAATCTATAAAATTTTCAACTAGTACATAGACTTTGATCTTCAAAGTGTTAAAAACAATGATGACTATTTAGAATTTGTGATGAAGTTTATGACATGGGTTTTTTAATATATATTCCTGTAGTAACATCTTGTTCAAAATGATTGCTTTGTTCTTGGACTCATCAAGTAACGCTCATGATGGTTTTCAACTCTCAACATGGAATCTTATACTAAAAAATGGATCCAAAAAATTTGGGTAAAAATAAATGGATTTTTATGATGACCTTCAACTTATGTCCATACTGTAAAGTGAAAACGAGATCTTATCAAAACCAAAAGTTGGAAAACAGTCTTTTTATCTCTATCAGAAAATTTCTTGAGATAATTCCAACAGAGATTACGCTATCTATGTTCCCCTCAAAGAACAAAATCTATAGAACTTGATAGTTGGTGGCTTGAAACTTTGCCCAATATTCGCTTCCGTATATCTTATGTCTATAAACTTTTGGGTCGTTTCGCTCGGAGCTGGCTGGAACGAAATAATTGGCATATAAATTATTTTGGCTAAGTTTAATTTCTTCAGGTGCTAGGGTCTCTACTCTACTGTCAAGAGCTGAAAGTTTGCTCTTTTTTTATGTCATTGACCTTTATATGTGTATCAGTTTTCCTTAAAATGTGAGGAAGTATTTGGGGCACCCTGCAGAGTGGAGTTTCGTAGAAGCAACACAAAAGATAGACCACCTTATTCGTAAATTAGTAAGAGCTTCTGGTTTTATCCCTACAATTCCCTGAAATGTTAAAACTTTCAGCATAAAGACATCCAAAGTGGTGTCATGATCTTTACTTATTAAAGTAATACAGTACCATCGAAAATGAGAATATTCTATGGGGTGTCATAGTCCTCTTAGAAACAGATAAGATCTCCTGGCATTCTCGATTGTAAATTTTGTCATAATTGCTTATGCATATATGGGAGTTTAACATATGGATCATTTTACTTTCCAATTGTCAAATATGTAGACAAGAGATCAAACGCAAGCGTTTTGCCTAATGCAAAAGAAAACTAGAAATTTTTTGATGTCATTTTGATTCTTTGCTCTTACCGAATTTTAGGTTTCCATCTAAGATAATATGCCGACATGGATAATAAGTTAAATCCAGATCTACTATTTACCCTGTTTCAGTTTCTGGAGAGAACTATCCGTGCTCATAGCGTTCTTGCAAACTTCATTTTTTGCTTGGGGCTTGGAATTGTTGATGCTGGTTTTATCTTCCAACATGGTGTTTTGTTCATTTACGTGTACTGTATCTGAGATATTATTGATCCAAGTCGTACATATACTTTTGAGAAGAGTCAAGAAGAAAGAAAATTTGCAGTCTTAAGTAGTCTACACAAGACAAATGACGGTTTGATTGGAATTTCATTCCTCCATTTCCATTCCTCACCATTACGCATATTACCTGCGTAATGCCGAGGATAGACGAAAAAGAAGTATGGGCAAAACTGCCAGGAAAGGAACAAAGAAAAAAATATTCTCACTTACACTAAAGCAAACTTCACTTAAAATGTATAATTTATATATTTTTTTCGTTTTTTTTTTCCCGAAAGATGGAGGATTCTCATGCACAACTCAGTCCCAAGGGAGAATCGATTCATTTATACTATGGACTCAAATATCTACTTGCTAGACAGTGATTCAAATGCAACGTATTGTACGTTTTGCAAGGTTTCTTGGAAGACAACCTCTTGGAATTAGAAACATAGTTACAGTACTGGAACTATCTTGTCCCAGACCACAGCTGAAAAGCAACCCAATCGGTTGAAAGCACATTTGTGGGAATCAGTTGAAGAATATTGGGAGAGAAGCACACACAGTACAGAGCATTGTTCCACGTTATTAGATCACTGCTTCCGAGCGTGCTCCACACAAGGTCATGAATTTCTATCTTGGAACTGTCGTCTGTGGACCTGATCTTTGTCAGCACGATAGTACAGTTGTTATGGTGGTATGTCAGCGTGCTAGATTTTTCTTCCAGATGGAGATGGGTTTACTGTCCGAACTCTGTTCCTCAAACGGGCGAATCTATAGTTGATCTCAAAGTGGGACGATTCGATGTACTGAGATAACGTTGAGCCAAGTGATTTGATTTTTGACTACATCCCTGTACGCTGACTGGGTATTGGTACTATGTCTCGAGACGCTGAGTGGGATGGAAGGCTGCATTGTGAGACAGCGCACCAATGCGACCTTTATACTCCCAGGATAGAGATGTGTCATATCATCTGCGGCATCTGCTGCGTTACTTTTGTTTTACGTGATGACTACCGTAGCGCTGTGGCATGGCTAGGTCAAGTGGCGTTGTACATGTTCGTTACCTCGTCTACGGGGTCAAAACTGGTGGGGCTGCCACCCACTTATCACTCTCATGGATTTCCCAGCACCTAAGCATCATCGTGAATAGATCTCGAATTTTATCATAGAAAGAATATCACTTCAAAATCGATAGCATATTCTCCCTCCTCAGGCATAAGAAAGAGAAACGAGCTAATGAATTAACAGCGACAATTGCTCAATGACTACATCATCTGCCCCCTATACCGAACAAATATACACATCTTTGTTAAAACGATGGAAATCACGAGACGCTTGACGTTTCCCATGGAAAGAAAGAATCACAGGATCAAGAGATGATCGCGAAAACCACGAATTTCAAGATTTCCAACCCAGAAAACTGTGCTTTTGTGTTCACCGAAAGTCGGAACTGCATTTCCTGATTGAAAGTGGGCCGGTTCTAAGATCCCCACGGAATATGATAAAGAAATCTCAATAATCGAACTAAGGCTAATGAGGTTCAAACGAGGCAGTGGCATCGGCGCCAAGGGCAGCACAGTGACTTACTGTAGTTGGTGAGCTTGTTGGCACCACGTACCATGGTAGCTCTGAAGGCTGGGTCGCGATGACGTGGGCAGGCGTGCAAATACTTTGGAAAGCTTCGGAAGGCTTCCGGGGCCAAAAGCAGTAAAACAAGCAAAGCACGACAGAGGAGATGAGGAGGGCTCGAGTCAAAATCTGAGTGAGTGCGGGTTGACTCGGAAAAACATCTGCTTGAGCTCGTGAAGAAGACTTGCTCGAGTCCTATAGACTCAAGTCGAGATTTTCAAAATACGACATGAGGACAGGAAAAAAAAATTGACTTGGATTTCGTCTCGTGCCCTTCTCGCGAAGAGTTTTTGTTTGACTAAATAGCTCTTTCTTCGTTGGTACAAATATCTGGGACGGATTTCTTGAGTCCTCTGCTATTGTTTTCTTTGTTTCTTGTCAACGAGTCCGTCCAGCTCATCGAGTTCTTGTGTTCTCGGCTCTTTGTCGACTTTCTGAAAGATTGGAAGCAGTGGAGGGAAGTGTTTGCTTTGTGTGTTTTAGAGTTTTTGTTCATTTCGATTGCGATCTGCTGTTGCGCAATATTTTTTGGTGCAGAACATCGTAGAGGAGATTAGGTTGATAACTGTATCTGGAAGATATGGCGCCAGCGGGAGGCCCTGCGAATTCAGGGCCTCTGGTGAGATTGGGGGCCCAACCCCCGAGCACAGAGCCGAGCAGAAGAGTGAAGATTAACGTCGGAGGACGGGTCTTTGAGTCCCTTCTCGGAACAATCAATGCTGCGGGAAAGGCTTCCAATCTTGTGAAAACTGTCACTTCGAGTCCGGACAACTCGGAGGTGTTTTTTGACAGAGATCCCGAGCTGTTTGCCATGCTGTTGAGTGTCCTCCGCTATGGGGAGATCGATAACATGTTAGAGCGTTCCACCACAGAGAAGCTGATCAAGGAAGCAAGTTTCTATGGTATGGTTGATAATCTGAAAAGAGCCCTGTATCCCGAGGCGCTAGATGGGATTGACGTTGAGAAAATTAGGCCTATAATCCCTAACGGGATGGATTATCCATCCGCTCTTGCTGCTGCAAGCGACGGCTCTCTCTGGGTAGGACATGGCAGCAAAATTACTGTGTACGATTGGGCTCACCGGAAAGGGAAAACCACCGTCACAGAGCTTAGTACAATAAAGACGCTTCACAGAATCTCTGACTCGCACGCGGCGATAGGGGCGGACGACTTTCCTGGATTGCATATCTACGATGCTGCCAAAGGGATTCACACCAAGAGTTTAACCTGGGTGGATAACGATGATCCTCGGGTGTACAATCCGGGAGTGCGAGCCATCACATCGAATGACACGCAAATTTTCGCCAGCTTTGAAAGTGGTCAGAAGCTGGATAATACCATATTGGTCGTGGACAGGGAGAAGTATGACGTACAGCGCGAATTAGGCAGGCAAAATGGAGGCACCGGTCACTCCAAGGCTGCTACAAGTCTCCAATGGCTCACGGGGAAGAACTTGCTTCTGGTTGGAGCTTCGCACGGCGGCGCGTTTGGATACAGTGGGTATATTAGGCTGTGGGATATACGGACTGACAAGCAAGTATGGGACTGGGAAGAACCTCACTACAAGAACCCCCGCGTCGAGCAGCGCGACGTTTTTGCAGACATAGTTGCAAATGAAGAACTCTCTGGCCTCTTCAAAGTGAGCATCAATTCCGGTGCTATAGCCATGGCTGATTTACGCCACCTCGATGCGACGGACCCCTGGCTCACTCTCACCGAGACCAATCCCGAACTCGAGGAAACCGCAGGTGGAGTAGACAACAAGCTGATGACCTACAACAAGCAGCTCTATGTGAGTCGGGGAGGAAGTCTGGAAGTCTGGTCGGAGGTGCCTTTGGCCGACAGCTTTAAGGATCTGAAAGAAAAGGAGTACTGGGAAACATCATTCAGAAGGAATTTTGTTGATCACAGGCGCCATGTGACGGATCCAATTACCCAGCTTGCGGTCGGGGGCGACCGGCTCTTCGTGGCCAGAAAAGAGCACCAAGCTGTAGAAGTTTGGGAAACGAGACGTATGTATTAAAGCAATGGATGATCTCCGTTCTTCAATTTTGCATCTTGCGGAAAATTCAGTGGTGATTCCTAGAAGATGTTGGGCCCGAATCATTGCGAGTACTGGGCCTTCACTGAACGAACCCGAACCTCAGGCCCGGATTGGCCTCAGATCTATATACAATGCAGGATGGCGGACTGTGTCTCGCGCGTCTAGCGGCCTAGATATATGTACAGGTTCAGATCTTGGCATGGATCTCATCACTTGTTGAACATGCATGCTGTGAACAAGTCGAGTTGCACGGCAATAGCCAAGTTTTTTTATTATCCTAATCCTGAATCTACTCCTCGGATATTGTCAAGCTCAGTACGAGCTCCCTTCCAGTAGTTCACAAGAGCAGGATTCCTCCTACACTCAGAAGGCAGAGGTCTTCTTGTTACAGTAGGAAGAGAAATGCCTGCAGAATTGTACAGGTTAGTCCTAACTGGAGATTAGTTCGTTGTGTCCAGCAAGACACCAGAATGGTAAGTGTAACGTGTCTGCCAGTTGTCATCACGAGTTGACATGGCTAATTTGAAGTGGTGAGACTTGTTCATTGGTTAGTCTAAATGCCTCTACCGTTTCCTCTGCAGATTATGTGTAATTTCATAGAATCTCAAGTTGACGGCCCGAGCCTTATCAAAGGGGTGATCTGTCTCCTTTTCTGAAATTTGGAGCGAGAGAAATCCGCGAGGTTATATGTTGCTGGAAGATTACCTCCCGTGAGCCGGATACATTCTGTAGAGGCCCATGGTCTGTCATGTTCGTGTGTTAGAGGTCACGGTACGTTTTTGACACTACCGGTTTACTCAGTTACTTGTGCAGGTTCCAAGTTTGACTCAATCGAAGTCATAGTTTCATTCTTTCCTTCGAAGTCGCATTGGCGTTGCAGGTCGCATAGGGATGGTCTTGCCACTGCGGGACGGTACTTTATTTTAGTGTTCGCCTTGATTATTCACCTACCACGCGCGCAGATCCCGGAGCTTATGTGGTTGGACATGTAAACCAAGAAAGTTAATCTTTGATTTAACACGCAAGCGGCTAATCCAGCGGAACGTGGACGGGGTGTCGGTCGTAAGTTTTGCAGAAGAAAGAGCGTGCCTTCGATTGCTTTCTGGTGGTGGTTCCTCCCAACTCTGTGGAAGGTGCAATTGTAGTATGAAATATGCTCGTGGCGTGGAACCAGAAGATGGGCGTTAGGTTTCAAATGTTAATCGATATGTTCGGGCACTTCGGGTTGTCCAGGAAGTTGTTTAGAACTCTGACTTAGACCCTGATTCTTTGGGTTTTAGTCCTGTGCACAGCATTGCAGAAGCTCAAACGCATATTCCAGTAGGAATCTTGGAGTTTCCTGTATATGTGCTTGAATTATTCTTGCATGGACAATGGGACGTTCTTGTTTTTCTATCCTGATTACCGTTCACTGGATTCCTCGAGCTGCTCGTGGGCCTGATTGAAAATACTCACTCGGACACAAGCGTTGAAGGTGTCAAGTAGGAACCCGTTTTATCTATTGATTTGTATGTAATTTACCGAACTAACTAACGTCAAATCTCGTACCACATATTTCTTACATACTGATCAAGAAGGTGATTGCTTCAGTGATTAATGAAGTCTACCTGAATAATTTACATCAATTGTGTGGTTCTCAATTTCTCTTATTTGTTGAAGAATTTCATTTGTTTTTGTTCAAATTTGAAAATTATATAAGAAAGATAAAAACTTTAATACATTTAATGTATATTTATCAAAAAAATTCAGAATAATATAACTTGTGATAATATGTATGAAGTTTTGTAACTACTAAGATAAGATAACAGTTCTTTTATGGTTAGGAAATTATGTTACGAAAAATTCTATGGATTGGTTAGAGGATTGAAAAATAAATTGTAATATGAATATTCTTTCTTAAAAATGTTTTTTATTTATATTCATAAATTTGTACAAAAATTTTGTAACTAAACATCCAGGTTAGAAGAAATAAATAAGGACTTAGAAACATATTTTTAAAAACTCTATTTAGAAATAAAGGACCATGTTACGAGTCATATGATTCGACGTTTCACTAACTTAACCTCTATGGTGTTTACACTTTTAGTAACTAGCGAATTGTTTGAATCAAAAGAATGAATATTTATTGTTCGGATGGTTCAATTCCCGAAAACAACTTGATAGATAAATGCTATGTAGCAGTTCAACTTCAAGTCCCATGAATACATATCTAAATATTTTGGTGTCCAATGTAGTTACCGGAGTAAATATAAAGTTTGTGGCCAATGTATTAAACAAAACAAGCAGCGATGAATTTACAAAAGAATAACTGTTAACTTTTATATCTAGTACATTAAGATATTTGTTTCAAATTGATGAAGAAAATATAAAGTTTGAAAATTGTCCGGGGAGGATTCCTCTGTTCAACACAACGTTATATTGGCCATTGGACTGTACATACAAAGGCCGCGTGAATTAGCTGGGGATCAGGGTTGAGAAATTTAATGATAATTCACCATATCAATAGTTGAGTCAGTGATCTAGTGTTGTTATGGCCAAATCCAACATCCGATACCACACATGACCACCGTTTTCCACCTTGGCACATCATACCGATTGTCATTTCTTTGGGCTTTTACTTGCAATCTCGCAACCTACATAGAATAAAATCGGATAACGAATTATTAGTAGAATTGAATTTAAGATAGGTAATAATTGTTACCAAAACTTGAGATCAAAGAAATCTAATTTGTGAACACAAGGTGAATTATTTCGTACGGTCTCCTTCACGCTGTTGGTAAACCTAACACATAATAAAATGGAGAACCGAATCACATGCAAGTCTAAGGTTTGCAAACCTTAGACTAAGTTGCTTAGGAAAGTGATAATTTACGAATGGTTCAAAACCTTTCTAACGCAAGCCTTTGTTAAGAACCTCAATTTGAGGTCGTTAAACTCATCATTAGTTATATTCGTTCGCGATCTGTCAGATACACATGACTAATTTCCCCTTTTCCTCTGGAAGTATTGTGGTGTCAGAGACTTATGTCTTGTAGGTCTTCTGCCTTTTGTCACTCACTGGGCTGCTAAAATCACTCAATTGTCAACCCTCCACAGTGCATCACTTGACATTCTACTAGACTGACAATAAAAAAATTTGCAGTGTTTGTGGACCTCGCAGTCCAGGGCACTCCGCTTTTAGCAGTTGGTGATATTCTACTGTAATAGACCGTCCACATTCCAAGTTCATGCTAATTTTCTCACTTCTGAACAAAATCATCTCGCGGATGATGTCCATCAGCTTCGGGTTTGAATTTTACACGGTATATGCCTCCTTGTTGTAACGGAGTAATTTCAGGGTGGAGCTTTCTGTTGCTTCGTGTGTCTGACCAAGCTTCGGTGTTTTCTCTCTTTGTTCCCGTAATAAGTTCTTACTCCCATGCATGTCTCCTTGTCCTCTTCGAACAATGTTTCCCGGGTTCTACCCTCCAAACTGAAGTTCCTTCCAACCACAGAGAAAGCAACCCACCTGTTACAAAGTGGTGTTTGGTGTGAGGTTTCTGAGAAATTTGGACTCTAATGTCAAAATTGCTCTCCGGAGAGTTTGCGGAGACCATCTTAAGAACGGAACTTGGTCGTGATTTGTGGAGCCGGGGTTCTTGTCCACGCGAATTTGGTGATTTGGATATCAAGGTAACATTTTGCTAATAATGAGGTTACGCTTACACTGCTAATTAGCTCACAAAATTCTAATTTTTACATGCAATTATGACTTCATTATGTTTGCAGCAATTTCCCGGGCACTTTAGGAAGCTTGATTATGAAATTTCTCGTGTTGCATTTCTTCTTGAAAGAATATGAAGTCATAGACTGTTATCTGAGCTTCGATTTATATTTGACTACACGCCCCCCGTTAACAAACTATATGTGGAATGTAGATAAGGACTCCCTGTTTCGATAAATAAGAACGATGGGGATTTTTAGAGTAACTTTCGTTTCTGCAATTCGTTGCAATATGATGGGGATGACTAATGACCTTGAAAGGAAAGAAGACACTGGGAGTGAGTAGTTCAAGAAATGTCAGTTTCTCTGATCGATAATATTTGTAGTCCCTATTCGCACATTATAAGTAAGAAGCCTCAAGGTCGAAGGGTTGAGATTTGGATAATGAATGAAACCAGATGAATTTTCCCTACCTGACCAGAGTTGGATGAAGCCTGAATATACTGTTGTAATTTCACCATTGACAGTGCATATCGGAGCACTGTCAGAAAACTGGAAAGCTTGTGATGTGATATTCAAAGAGCATCTAAATCACTTTCTGGGATGGGTGCGGATGAAGTTGTCCTAGTGAGATTAGTATATGCAATTTGCAATATGCAATTTTGGATGTGGGAGATTCCGGGACTGATTCATGAACCACCTTCCGGTTTCATACTGCTAATCGCTGTTCACGATCTATACGATTGAAGAATTTAGTTGACGTGTGAAGTTCTTCTCCTGGACAGCCGAAACATACCAAATATGAGAAAACCTTCGTGTAAAAATAGTCTCTGAATACTAGTCAGCATTGGTAAAACAGGTGGATATTTCACTTTTTCATGTGGCTTACTGCGCTCATTTTGCAGTTCCATCACAACAAGTCACTTTGTTTCTGTTTTTTTGTACGAGAATGGTTATGTGATCCTCAAAACTTTGCTATCACTTCTCCACTATTCCATCTTCCTTAGTCAATGCAGTCCTTGTGTATTCTGTCTCCACTGTAGAGAGTTACCCGTTTGATTCTCCTTTTTTTTTGTTTCTTTGGTCTGTCTTTGTCGTGCTTCTTTTTTGAGTTTCATTTCTCCTTCATTTTTTTTCTCTGCATTCAGTTTTTTCATACTTACATATACTTTTTGTTGTATAGATTCATTTCCTTAAACTTCTCTAATGTTTTTTCACACATATGACATTCGAGTTTCACTTTGTATACATCGAACTCAATATATTATATTCATAATTGAATGGTAATTTTTCCAGTGCCTGAGTCAGATGATACGTTCCTGCTGAATTAATTTTTTGAATGACTCCATATACCACTCTCTTTTAACATCAGTTCTACTATGATCATTTTTTAGATGAGCATCAACACTCTGTTCCTCATGACTGTTGTACAGCTCATATGACATATGTTTAGAGCAAATTAGAGTTCCCAAGATTACACATGATGTTATCAATTTACATACTGAATAGATGATTCAGTTCGATTTTCACCACAACAGACTGTCTTACAGTTGGTGAATGACAGATCTGCTCACCGCTTTTCTTTTTATTTTAGTATTCTAAGTTGCGTTTCTCCTGTCCTCCAAATTTTCTGTATTTCCTTTCATTTTCCTTCCTATCTGCATATGTGAATGTAACTTTTTCCCTGTTCTTTGTTTCTTTCCATACACTCTAGCACTCGTCCCTCACTACTATGACATATTAGTTGCTCCAGGAGAGAAACAGTTCAAGAATGCTTGACGGAAAGTTGTAGTATGTTTCTCTGACATGGTCAATATTTAATGTCCATCTACATCACCGGTGCCAAATTTTCACAAATCTTTAGACGACAATCCACACGTATTCAGCATCGCTTTTGGTCATATGAACACTAACTATTGTATATATTAATTTGCTTCTTGCCTCATGTAGGCAGTTAGGCTGATCTTCCAAAGTTTTCTGCTGCTTCTTAGAGCTACAGCTGCTTGCAGAGTGACGAGATTTGATTCTATGTCCATGTTTTGTGAGTTTTATTTGGCTTGTAACAAAGGCTCTTGGATTGTGCAGGCCTGAATTGCATAGAGTAAATGTCGAAGCTGGTTATCTGCACAGAGTAAGGGAGCAAGGGTTCATATCAACAAGCCAGAAGAAGAAGGGCACGTTCAGACATCTCCTGGATTTTGAGTGTCAGAATATGGCGGCACCTGGGGTTCAGATAGGGGAGACAAATACGATCTCAGTTGAGAGACGCATCGTGGTCAGTAAATGAATCGCATCGGCCTCATGGATTCTTGCTCTTGTATCATAACAATTTAGTTCTGTTTGCGTGATTTCTGTGGAAGTATGTAATATTTGACGATGTGGATTTATATTGAAGTTTAAACATAAAAATATGCCCATATATTATTATGAAACAAATCCTATAAAAGTGCGATGGGTGCGAGTACTATTACTGGAGGCTTGTTCAGATTAAAAATAAGTACTACTAAAAAATCTCTACTAAGTCCTTTATGGAAGTCCAAGTAGGTTTGTTTTATTTCGTCTCTCATTGAAGTCAGATGGTCTTGTTGATAACTGTGTCATACCTTTCCCAGATCAGAGCTATTAACCTTATGAAGTAACCGGAAGATCCAACAATTAACTCTTTGGCCTGTTTAGAATGAAAAATCTGTCCAAAATAATTCAGTGTAAAGAGTTTGAATGGTTTTTGGATTTGGAAGCTTAGCTACAACCTGGTTATGTTATCTGAGTGGAACTTGTGCTCGTGAGGACTTTGTGCTATGGTTACGCTTTGTTTTATGCTTTATAACTATTATTGAAATAAGAAGTGATGCAATCTGCACTGTATAATGCAGATTGTTCCTTTTTAGCGTTGATATAAATTTTGGCTTAAGGTTGAATAAATATACTTATGGTATGTTTGGTACATCATTCCATTACGCAATATACTTATACTAATTTTCATGCTAAAGTATTCCTCGAACTTCTGAATGACACAGGATACGAATGTGTTCAACTCTTACGGTTATACGCAGCTCCTTCGCTGTTTTTTCTCTTTGCCTTTCGGTTCCTAAGCTCCATGCGGTGGTGCTTCAAAGATCACTACTTTGGATCAATTGAAAGGTCCTGCACTCCTGAACACATTATTGGATTTACATTTTTTGCCTGCAAAACTTCGTAAACCACGTGCAAATTTATTTTTTTACATTTGGCTTCATTTGACTACACACTTCATACTCCTTCCACATGCTAAGAGAACTTCCGTGTCGTAATGTTGTTTCTCGCTCTGTTTTACAATTTATCATATAACCTTCACTTCAAGTTCCTAAGTTACTTGCTACCTTAAGACATCACTCACTCATCATTGGGTGTTTTTTTTCGTATTGCTGAACTTCAACAAGTAAAGACATACTATTACTAGCATCGCACAGATCATATAAATGTGGTTATCGAAACTTGCGAGTGAGAAACCACGAGTCGTAGGTTAGACCTTACCAGCTCCAGCATGGAGACACCCAAAACCACAGTAGTGAGAGGATGTAAAACATATTTCCCATGGCATCCTGTTGGGTCTCGTGGACATTAACTCTGATATAGTAGATCAAAATGTTGACGACTATCAGAGATTACAATCGTTGGGATCAGTTACATGAATCCCTGCAGGTATCTTATAGCCCTCAGCGTTTGTCAAGATATGATATCGATCACACATTACACTGATCATAATCAATCACATCGATGCCTATGGCAGTCCACAAGTTTTGTCATAAATTGGACATATGGTTCGCAGTTTCAGTTGTGTCGACTATCAGAGACTTCGATTGCTGGGGTCAAAATCTCTGAGGGTAGATTATGACACATTCGAACGTTTGTCAAGATACTTACATCGATTAGATCCTGAATCCCTCTTTCAGTTATGTGATTACAGTCAATGAGTTTTGTCATATATTGGACGACTGTCAGTTACTTTGCCTGTCATGGGTTCTTAAAGCCCGCGAGTTGTGTTATATTTGATTACAAAGCGGGTAAGTTTTGATTACTGTATAACAAAAGCGTTATATATTTTGATGTATATGGGTATAGTTTGTATACTCTTAAGCCTAAAACTTCAAACTCATTGCCTAATTTGTGTTATTCATATGATGTGCATACCAACTCAATATGTGAAGACTCACTCGACGTTTAGATCCACGTGAGTGACCACTCTTCACTTGACTTCGTTGCTGTCTACCAGAGTCTCATCACCCCTGATAATCTAAGTTCTATCGCGTTGTCCTATGCAGCAATGCAAGCTCCCTGGAGTATACTTCGCTTTGTTGCTTTTGCATGAATGCTCTATTGTTATGTAAGGAACATTGCAATGTGTTCCCATTGCAATCGAGATTACTGTTTTGCAGATCAAGTACTTAGCCTTCTATTGCCCTAACTTATATTGGTTCCGGGCAGGCCTGCTGATACAATTACTTTCCTTTGTGCCTCTCTCCCATTCTATTTCCCGAACAGCCGCAGACTTGAAGCCTGGAGCCAGACCACACCTGAGGCTGCAGCCCAGCTAGAGTGAGTCAAGCCGTCGTTGCACATCCTTCCCAAGCTTGACAAATGTGGACTTGCTTCCTCTTTGAGGAGTTGCCGAGATGCCCTGTTGCTACTCTTTCTTGGGCTGCCTTCTTACTTAGGTGATTAAGGGAATTGCTGGAGAATTAGATGACTCGTTCGAGGCTTCAGGTTCTGCACAACTTGAATGTATTTATGCCATTCCATCGAGAATCCACTTAGGCCAATGATTAAGCCGTGTTCTTGAAAGATGTTGGCCAATGCATGGCCTTTGAGAACAGAACCAGAGCCCAAACTGGGAGGCTCGTTATAAGTTCTTTGGATTTTGCATTGGCTTGCAAGTAGTGGATAGGGTTATGAGGGCTTTCTTAGGTTTTACAGTTTATTTCTTTCAACTTGTTGTAGGAATGCCACTGTATAGTGAACCCTTTGTAGGCAGACTCGGTCTCATGTATGTGTAGCTCCTAGATGTTGAGCTGCCATCAATGTTGGCTTGCCGAAGCCGTGTCAGTAACTCCTAATGAGACGGGTGCCTAGATCTTATGTACAAGTGCTACAATGAAATCTCTCAATGATGTTGTGCGCTCTCTTTATGGATGAAACCTCCATCATGAATGTTCCATGAGTCATCAGTCGTCAATCTTTGTGCAAGTAACGAGTACCAACTTTCCACCATATGATATCAAATCATGTGCCCGTCCGACAAGAAGATCGATTGCTCAGTGCGACGAGTCAGGCCACCTCTTTGGGGAAAATCTTTTCAGACGAGAAGCAAGAAGCCTCAAAACGTTTGTGATATCACAGAAGCCAATTCCAAGTTTCATTTGTGCCTTATGTCTGGAGACAACAGTTCGTCGATGTCGTACTCTTGAGATGTCAGCTCGCAGTTGCTTATAATGACCTGGACTCTGATCATGTCACAAACAGTCTAGTTACACCTTGTGGCTGTGCATCACGGGGCACCAAATTTTAGTGAATTTGACTCCGAATCTGCATCCTCAAGATCCAGTCTCCCTCTCGCCTTATTTCTGTGAAAGGGTGAAAGCCAATGCGGGGATGCTCTTACAGTATGGAGGTACGTTGAACCGTTATCCTGATTGAATACACGAGGATGTAGGTAGTACCTTTATATCTTTTAGACGAAACGGACCCATAAATGTTGCAGTTTCTCCTCAGTTGCATTTACCAACCTGCCTGAGCACTGACTGGGAGCTGAGCACAAGTGTATGATCTAACCTGATTCTCAAACTTTCGTTGGGTCGTCGGATGAGAACGAGTATTTGTTCATCCCCTAAACCCCGGCGTCTTTACGTCTTGAACATAGTCTTTAGCATTCGAAAATTCATTGTTCACTTTCTTCCCGTTGACCTCAAGTTCACTCCTAATCATCATGTTCATCTCAGTTTTCTTCCCCTCCAGAAAATAATTGTTAGCACATTGAGATACGAGTGGAGGTTTACATTATTATTGTACATCTTGTTTTTGTCTTGACATGCTATGGTTGTGGTACTGCTCCCGAGTGTAAGAACTGTTTTGTTATTTCAGATGTCTACAATTGTCAAAGCCTTCACTCCCTCAGCTGATTATTATTTTGTTTCCTTCTACCTTCCTTCTTTTTTAAAGCGATTGATTATTAGTCATTATATTCTGCTCCAGTTTCATGTTGCGTCGTCCTCCTCTTCTGTATCTTGCTGTACAGTCTTCATAAGCACAATGCCGCTTTCGAAGAAGATTGAGTTTTGTACTTCTTCATTTATTTTCCATTATAGAATTCATCCAGTAGGTGTTGAAGGTGAATAAATCTCAGAACTTCTGGTGCTGTTCAATTCTTCCATATTTTTGATTCATGGGCAATTGCTGTGACCATCGCCTTCTCCCAAACCGTCAATCCTTTCTGTTTCTTACTCTGTAGATGAATGTCCAATTTTCACCCTAAACCTCTTGAACTCCTTCTCACCTACCTCCTTCAGATTCCGTGAATAAACAGTATGGTAGGGTTGACTTATATTTTGCGATCTTCTTCCTTACCGACTTCCTGGGGCTTCTTTCTTTCATATTATTTTGTGTTCTCGTTGTCTCCTTTTTGTGATATGCTATTGGCATGAACACAATACTGTCGTAAAAGACAGAATCTTTTGACTCCTTGTAAGTCTTCGAAGATATAATTTTTACCTCCTTGCTGATGAGTTAGACACCAAGATGCTTGCCTCACATCTTTATCATCGTCGTTTGCCTGAGAGAAACTGCGACTCTGGGGACTAAATTATCCGGACCAAGAACTCTCACTTACTGCTTAACCTCCGAAGTAGAAATTATAAGAACGGATCTGCTTACGAGAGGAGCGGTGCAAACCCAGTACGCAGCACCCAAAAGCAAGACTATGAACGCAACTCTGTCAGCAGTTTGAACACGATCTTCCCGAGTCCTGCAGAGAGCACTGCCACCACCAGCGATACTTTCTGACCATTCTGGAAGTTGCTCATACAGGCACCGCACTAACTACGTAACATAAAGTTACGTAGTTTTCTGGGGTGGCCTTGTTGAGATCGAACAGGAAAGATCACTTCTTTCCTTTTGTCTCCTTTTATATCAGTATCATGGACACATTATTCTTACAGAGCTTTGGCCTCACAATTAACATTTGTACTCAATGATAGTTTATCATACATTGCTACATTTTGCATGGAATTGTTAAGGACAGGATGTAAACCTGCTCCTTGGTGTAATGGATCATCTCAGCGAAACAATGCCGATGCCTTCACCTATATTTCGTCTATAGTCGAGCACACTCTGACCACCACCTCCTTGTGTTCTAATATCTCTGACAGTAACTCTCACTGACCGAATGCCTCATTATTTTCGCAATCTGAAGAGCAACAAACGGCGGTGCAAACTCTAATCTGATTCATTTTCGATGGAAGACAATGATGCGCTGTTGGGGTTTCTTGGGTTTTCCCGTGAAAGATCCAACCTCGCTCAGCTGGTGGAACCATAAACATATACGGAGTTTCCAAAGCTATCGTATGAAGCCATATGCTGCTGCTCTGTTGATGAATATATTTTGGCCCTTCTGAACTCTACAAGTCGATAGGGGAAGTGTAGGTTTTTTATTGGTTGACACACTGGATAAATCTCATTTGTAAATGAGGAATCCTGCTCTAGGAGACATAGTTTTCTCTCTCAGTTTTTCCTCTCTCGTTTCCCACCTTTTTCTTCATACTATCTTACTTCTACATATGTTACTACTATTACCATTCAGCTAGGGCGCGGGGTCTGTGATCTTCAGGCAGTGATAGAAAATTAATAGTTAGTACAGTCGATAAATGACGACGGTCCTACAAGCGATCCAAACTGTAATTACTCACACCCTAAGAGTTACTCAGGTTTTAGATCGTACTCGAGTCTTAGCAACAAGGTAACTGCATTCCACACCGCTAGTCCCTACCGCTTGGTTAAGACTGCTCTCTGAACACCGGGGCGATAATTTACTCACTTTGTATAGCAAAGTGCCGCTTTGTAGACCAAGGGAATGCAATGTGGCTACTCTTGAGTAACACAGAAACTTGTGATGAGGGGCACTGGCTATTGGACAGCTACTTCGACACCATGATGGGCACAGCATTTTATCCTTGTTCTGGTATTCGTCTGTCGACAGGTGCATGGTTATTCGTGTATGAAGGATGAAGTGTTCTCATCCGATCATTGTGTTTCACATGCTACTATGGGGTCTTATCGCCTGATTTCAGTCACGGATGCATGGGTGCACTGGGGTTGTGTGCTAGTAGCTTTCGTTCTGATTGAAATTCTCTATGCACTTGTATGTTGTGCTCACTGGTTAGTTGCTTCCTTGAATTCAGCTTTTGAGCCATGCAGATCATTCTATTTGCTCAGATAGAATACCGTTATGCACTTCATTGTCAACCCTGTTTCGACCCTTCCGTGCGAGACCATAAAAGCAACCTTTTGTAGATCATTACATGATGCAATATAGTTCAAAGTGCCCTAAAGACTTACTTGTCCACTTTAACCGCTAGCGGTTAGTACTCACACGATATGACAGTATTAAACATTTTGTTTTCTTCTTCCTTGGTTAGGGTATGGTGTCAAGTATTCGGTCTTTATATTCACAATGGAAGTTTGTTGTTCCACACTGATTGGCTTACATGAGGGTTGACTAGTCCGCGTTGAATTTCCTTATAGGAAGGAACATCTGGAAAGGTGAACGCAGACGAGGATGTAAAAATGTTTCCAGAGGTGACAGCAACTATGCCTGCCACAACTGCCCCTTCTACAGCTGCCCCCTCGGGTGCTCCTGCATCGACATCGTTAGGCGTCAAAAAAGACCGACGATACGGAAAACCCATAACTGAGAAATGGCGACCCGTATATGTTTGGCTGGAAAGTCTAAAACATAAAGAGGTTGTTAAGGGGTCTGAGATCTCAGAATGGTTGGAGCGTCATCCTGATGTTGGGAAAAAGTTACATGCCAGTCACACTCATGAGCATGTGTTCAACTACATCCAAAAATGTCACTCTCGGATGCTCGCTGATCCTGGGAGGAGGAGCAGTCTCGAACATGTAATTTTATGTCTCTCACTTTCACACTGTTGTGTCATGTCAGTTGATACTTCTCTAAAAACTGTTTTAAAGGTGATAGATAATTACTAAGTGATTAGAGGTTTATGAAGATGACGACCAATATAATGTTTATCTGATTTTTTTGTGACATGTTTTTCTCTGCAGCCTCGAATGGAAGGATCAATGGTAAGCATCTACAAGAATCCGCTCTATATCTTTCGGATATCAAGGACTTTAGCACATGTTATATTTCTCTCAAATTCACTTTTTTTGGATGTCAAGTTACACCACTTTCTACCCAACGATCTCTTCAACATTATATGGAATGCTTCCACAACTCTATGTTTGACTCTAGGCTTAAACTTAGGTTCGGAAACGCATAAGAGATATACAACTTACAACGTGTATGAATTGTGACAGGACTTCCAAAGTTACCGAAACCTTGGCACTCTCTATATGTCTTTCTAATTTTTACCATGACAGTCTTTTTCGTCCTGTTCATTCCTTGCATTCTAATTTCTCCTCACAATAACGACGCTTTCCAAGCGTATTGTAGAATTTTTCTATGTTCCTTTCTCTTTACCATGGCTCAAACATCTCATTACATATATATCCTTCTGCATTGTCTCACAAAGCAGAAACGTGAGAATGGACTGGACTCAGGAGCAAAGGAAGGAAATCTGAGAAAGACTTATAAAACTGGGAGGGGCCAATCTGCAGCTTTAAAGATCAAGCGCAGAAAGAAGAAGAAAGCAAGGTTCACTAGTTATACTACAAGAAGAGTTGTTACAGAAAGAAGGAAGCAGGCCATCGACCACCATTCCGGTAAGTAGATTCCAGATCTTAGAATAAATGACTGGTATAAATTACAGTTGCGTTTGTCCTTTTTTACACTGGCTGTATTTCTAAAGAAAGTTCTAGGTGGACCAACTTACACACTCAAAAAGTAACCGTAGATGAGAAAGTGAATTGTTTCATTTGTCTAAATGATGATTCTGTATTTCGGCCTGCTCTATACTCGAACTTGATAGATATTTTCGAAGTGTTCAGTTTGCAAAAATTATTTGTTTGCTGTGCAGGTCCGCGGTCTGTAAGAAAAAGAGACTACTCACATATGTCTAGAGAAGAGGCCGTGAAAACCTTGGAACTGTAAGTTGTTGTCATACTTAAATCATAAGACTTGAATTATCTTTTACATTTTCATACTAAAATGGTTAGATAGAAAATGTAAAAGATACTGCCCTCATGAATGTTATCTTTTGGGACCACAAACTCTACAGGTAGATGAATTAGTGAAGGGTTTCTCGGTTAACACCTAGAGGGTTCGAATCAACCTTGTTTATTTTGGGAAGATATCCTATTACTCTCGTAATAGGATATCTCACACACTCTTCTCTCTTTTTCCGCCTCCCTCTTCGTCCCATCTTATTTCTTCTTATCTGTTAAACAAGTTCTCTGAGCCAGTGGGCCATAACCGGCAGATATGAATGCAATTTAGTACAGTTTCTTGTCAGTCAAGCATGATAAAAGGAAATATAAAGTAAAGAGTCGTATTTATTTTTAATTACATGATTTCAAATTCACATGCAATTTATCACTAAAATCATAATGTTCTTAATATTGCCAGACTTGGTCAGTTGCACAAAGCACTTGCAGAACAGATCGAAGAAGATAAGCTCAAAAAACAGACAACAGGTACACGGTCTGATGAACCCTTCGAAAGGTCGAAATGCGTTCAGTCTTCCAAGCGAATCCAAGATCCTGTGACAGCCTATGCATGGTCCTACAGTGGTGCATTTCCAGGTAATGAACGTCATTTGAAAGTTTTCTAGCACATGCCTATACTATTTCAAGCATATATCCAGAAGTCTCCTTGAAAAAGGAGCAATATTCACGATCTGAAAGAATCAGTTTCCTTCAACACAGTGTCTCAGTGCCAAAGTCATTTGTGCGCATCTAATTACAATTTCTATCAGCTTATTGGTGTAATTTGTAGTTCGGGTTTCTGTATATATTCAGAGTGAGCCTTTTGTCTACTATGACATTAATATATTATCTTGTCGTCATATTTGGCTCGTTTTCCTTACATAGTGGAATCATAGTGTCAATTTAACTAACATGGAACATCGTTCTATGACGCCAGATGTAGATGTAGACCTATCGAACAAACAGGAGAAGAAAGAGAGAGCAAAACCTGATGCAAGGACTTCCGAGTCCACCTCTTCCAATTCCAGACACAAAAATCTGAACATCTTCAAGTGTCTCTTGGAACGAGAAAATGGTGGAAATTCAGAAACCGTAGCTGTGCGGCCACTGGACGTAGGGACTCATGGTCGGAGATGGACTACTCATGTCCAAGGTAAGTTCAAAAACTTCCAAAATCATTGACAATGTCTATTACTATATGTATTGGTTCACATGATCTCTTCGTTTTTCATATGATTGAAACATTGTTTTGCAGGTTGGGATGCCCTCGATAATCAGTTCAAAGGGCCAGTTTCATGGTTGCAGCAACAATCTTACAGCTCTTTCCGAGCGACCTGGTGTGCTTATACATCAAGTGTTGCCCTTGCACCTTTAGAACGTGTGGACGTAAGCACTGCAGTAACTTTAAGACCCTTCTGCATTCTGCCATGCCATGCTCTGCCATGTATATGCCGGGTCTACTTCAGCCAATTGTTAGAGCCCTGCGGTTGTACCTCGCGGGTTTGTTGAAGACGGTTCATTGCATTGCTATTGTTGATCATTGACTCTTAGTTTATTATCTTAAGACTTTAATAATGGATCATCTGTTGTGAACCAACTTGTCTAACATCATCATAATCTTCCCCGAGGCTGTATCTGAAGATATCAATGCACGAGGGTTATGGAGAATCAGTTCAAGTTGTCCCCTATCTCAAATTTCACACCAGTAACACTATGAAGCAGCGTTTCCAAGATACTTTGTCTTAGTTTGGATCTCATTATGCCCGTTCTGAAGTTGTTTTGAACAATCTCTATAGCATGGTTGGAAACCGGCTCTACTAGATACACAATATCAGTATAATTTAAGAAAATAGGTTAAGAGGTAAGAAAAGTGGAGAACTTTAATGAGATCATTTCAAAAGTTTAAGAACATTCTTGAACTTGTACATTTGTAAACGAGAACTTGGACCTGTTCAGTAGGTAATGATAGGTCTAGAAGCTTCGGGCAATTCGGGTGTTCCTATATTGACAAAGTTAATATGACTATTACCAACTGTGATGTTTAGAAAAACAATTGCGATTTCAGGCAATAGGTTGAAAGGCTTAGCCTGTTCACTTTGCCTTGACATTAAAGGCTGTGCGTTGACTTCACAGAACCATGAAAATGAATAATTCTATTCTGGTTGTTTAAGTAAAGCTTGTTTGGAGTGTAAAGCTAACACAAAAACATTATGAACAGTCAGTTGTAAATTAGACACGGAATAATCGGTGTAGCACTAAGAGCATATGCAAAACTTGCACTGATTTTGTAATTCTCCTTCATCTTTCACGATATCTTCAAAATTAACCCATATCGATATTCAGATTATGGCTTTGCACTTTAAAAATTACAAATCCTTTTTCATTAGTTTTTTTGTATCTTTACGAGCAGTAGTAAATTTTTACTTTTGCTGATGGGTAATGAGCTCGGTAGGGGTAGCTCTGTTTAGACCTGAGCTTCACCTGGAACCTTTCCATTTATCCTTTTCACAGAGTAAGACATCTGTGTTCATCTAATTTGATGGGTTTATTGTTCATCAGCAAGGAGTGCAAAAAGTGTTGGATATTAGACTGCATCCGGGTGGATTGCCGCAACTTGTGTGTAGTTGCAATGCAGTAAGTCGCTGCCTCCACTTTATTTTCTATGTTACCAACTCATACGTTTGATTCTGAATTGTAGAGTACCTATACGTAGTTTATACTGTATTAGAGGACCAGTATCTCATGTTCTCACACTAATGTGTGGGGTTGATCTGGCAGGCACCGAATGAATTACTTACCTACAATCTGGTGAACGGCAGAGCCAAAGAGCTAGTTGGCCATAATTGTCAGGTTTGCACTTTTCCCTTCGAACGCTCCGAACATGTCTTTTTATAACTCTCTGAAGGTACCACTCTGTAGGAATATCGTTGCCCGTTTGACAAGACAAATAGCCTGCGGGAGGCAGTGCAGTACGACCTTTGTTTAGACATGAACATCCTAGTACATTAGAAATCGGAATGTTTAACCAGTTATATGTTTTATTCAGATTCAAGCCGTCGAATATGCCATGGATGGAGAACGAATTATATCATCTGGAACAAACATCGTGAAGGTAAGGCTGTTGAGATGAGAATGGAACTTAGAGTAAGCACGAGTTAGTTGAGTTTTTCATGAAGGTTGGGTGTATTGTATGACATCTTTTAAAGCTCACAAGTATTCTGATGCGTTATCTCCGATAGGTTTGGGACTCTTCATCTGGAGCTTGTCTCCATACCATGGGTCCTGGAGATACTGACGGCACTCCTGGACATAAGAAGAAGATTAGTGCTATGTCTGTGCACCATTTACAATCCTGTAAGGCTCTGACTTTTGTGCGAGTGATAGAGTAATTGATTTTGAAGTGAGGAATCGTGATGCGAGTTATCACTTTCTCTCACAATGACGTGGCCCTGGTTTGGATGTCTGAATATCTGACTTC